>CM055116.1:78845752-79183252 GCA_029206835.1 Rana muscosa | reverse complement strand
GTCTCGCGAAACTAGTAGGGCTTCATTGATGCTTGTTTTATGCCTGTACATGCTGGGTATTATCAATGTCTACATTATGTCTACATTTTTCCCTGTTTATATGTATGTACATTTTATTTCCTTATTGTATATTTGTATTCACTGGCCCAGCAACTTTCAAGTTTTACTGTTGCTCATTGATGTATAACATTTGTAATAAATCTTTATACATTTACTTTCATCTGTGCTGTGTACATTGGCTATTGGCATTTGGCATTGGCTATTATGCCGGGTAACTCACAATCATTGTTGCCGCTTTTATCTCATTGTCTGCTGTGAACATTGGCTAAACCTCTCTCACCTCATTCAAAGTCCCAGGGCGACCTCTTTTGTCTTTTCGTGTACAATGGTGTGAATGGGCCCTTAGCCTTTTAAAGAATATGTAAACCTTAAGGGTCCTTTCACAAAGGATGGATCCGTGATCCGCCCCGTGAACATCCGCTTCCTCAGCGGGGATCGCTCCGTTGATCCCCGCTAAGCCGGCGGATGACAGGGCGATTTTCCTCCGTCTGCAGAATCTGACCATAGCGGGACAGATGATATCGAGTGTCAGCGGATGTTCATCCGCTGACACCCGCTATCCCATAGGGATGCATGTATGTCCGTATTTCATCCGAAAACGGATGGATGAAATATGGACATACTGTCCGCACGTGTGAAAGGGGCCTAATTCTTGCCATATATCAATAGCAGGGGTTGGCCAAAAATATGGAAACATTACATGATTTGCAGGTGTGAAAATTACGGTGTTGCGAGGTACAGTATAAAAGGTTATGATGGCATATAACGTTTCCAGGAAAACGTCCTCTGATAAGCATAAGCGCGGTCGACATGGTCAACTGACCGAAAGAGAAAAGAGGACAATGCACAGGATTGTGACCCAGATTTTTGCATGAAGAGTGTTATCAGATTCTATTATCCACTATTCCAAGACTTATATTTGTCAATTCCCAGGAAAATGCGGTCCAACACCATATTGGGTAACGATTTTGTTCTTTTACCATACTTGTTTCCATAATTTTGTCCATCCCCTGTATATATAATTAGAATTTTAGTAAATATTACAATGTTCCCTTATATGTCCTTTTACAGAGCACAGTATGTATTTGTTTTTTTTGTTGCTGATAATCCATCGTTTAATTCCAAATATCTAACTGTATTTCACTCCACAGTGCTATTTATCTACTGTAATTATTAGCTTGTTTTTATTGCATAATGATCGCCAGCTATATATGGAGATGATTAGCGCTCTCAAAACTTTGTTTTAAACTCAGTAGGAGTTGGTGACTGAAATGATTTATTTAAGTGCCATTTATAAAGTGCTAGATAAGAACACTGAACAAATGAGATTTTCAATCCACAGGCATGTTTAAGCTACATGAAACTTTCATTGTATCGTATGTGTACTCATAATAATCTTTTCTTTGTTGGTAGAAATTGTATTTCTTAATACATATTATATGGGTCTCTGAGTTTTCTGTTTTCTGTGTTGGAATTAATCTTATTTTTTCACTTTTTTTTGACTATCTTCTAAAGGTCAAAATTACTTTTAATGACTTAAAATTAGAAATTGTTAATAAGCAATTAAATGATGAATCAGTTCAGTCAATAAAAAAGACAACTTGCTAATTTCTGTACTTTCTGAATTGAGTGTCCAGGTTGCAGATAATATTAAATAATTAACCAAGATTGCCTGGATTTTTGGATTGCATAATTTTAAAAAGATTAGATGGATATAGAGATTCAAATGGATCAAAATCAATGAATCAGTAGTTCTCCCGATCACCACCAATGGCAGCGCATAAACCAAATAATCAGGAAATATGGGCACTTGAAGCAATAATCAGACCCTCTACTAAGTTGCTACCAGTTACAAGAACAGGTTCCTAAAACAGTTTTTTTTGCTTTGCCTGGCATGGGTTGTGCATGGCAAGCGGGAAGTTGTGGCACTAGGACTTTGGTACTGGTATCTTTGGGCCCAGAAAGGGCTGTTCTTTGAAGCAGAAGATCTAGATGCAGAGGTAATTATGCAAACAAGGAGTTACATTTACTTAAGTGCAGCCTAGTATTAAGGTTAAAGTTAGAGAACTTGCAAAATACAGGTAATTAGAGTGGTAGTAAACTCTGTATTTAATCTTGTACCTACAGGAAAACCTACAATAAAGCTTACCTGTAGGTACAATCTGTGGCGGCTGGTGGTAATTTTTTTTGGGGGGGGTTGGCAAACAGTGCACCCACAGCCAACCCCCCCTCCCCATTGGTTGGGTAACCCACACCACAAATCCCCGCCCCTCCTCCCTTGGTCCGATAGGTCAGATTCAGAACACTTACCCCATCTATGGCGGGCATCACAGGCGGTTTCCCATTCCCTTGCTCTCCTCCACGGACATCACGGCGGGTTCCGTCTCCTTCCTCCTTCTGGGCGGCCAATTGGAATGCTTCTCCTTTTAGCCATTTGGGAAACAGGTCTCAGACCTTACACAACCATAGTAAATAAATAGAAATATTTTCGCGCTAAAGGCTAAAATAAATAAATTCCAATCACTAAAGTGTAACAATTCCTCAATGTAAGTGATATATAGTACATAAATTGTGACAATAATCTAGACGGTGATAAATAATAATCAAAATAAATATAAAGTGCAACATCAAAGGTAAAAATTAATAGTGCAAAATCAGCAATAGTGCAAATGAGGAAGTCCAAATCCTAATTAGAGATGGTATGCGACTTATATATAAAGTGCTAAAAGTGCTGATAATGCCAAAGAATATAAATGTTAGTCCTGATGCATTAAAGGTAATTCAACATCAAAGTCTCTTCAATACTGATGGTAGGTGCAAGGACAAGATAATAAACAATGGAATCTGTATCAGGTTGGTTCAGAACAGAATAGCTGTATCATATATGATTTGCGGTGTTCATAGGGTATCCCAACCTGTCTCCCAGAACTCTCACCTCTAAATGTAAGCATCAACTGTAGTCTCCTCCTTCCTCTGTTGGATTCTCCCTGCTCGATAACCCGACTATCGTCCTCCTATGTATCTGTAACGGCACCCCAAGTATGAAAGGGGTTAACGCCGTTTAGGATATTCCCTCTCTGGACACACATCCACTGCCGATCTTCCACAGTCAGGCGACCGCTTCCTCCTCAACGCAGTGGGCCGCAGGCATGGATGTGCGGGGGCTCCCCCTTGCTGGCTGTCTCCATGACTGGGACTGCCTGGCTGGATTCAACGGACAGTCTGGCTTTTTGTGCCCTAGCTGTTTACACCAAAAACACCTGATGGGTTGTGAGTAGTCCTGGGAGTTAAACCTGGGCTGCTGAGAATAAGTGGCCGCTGGAGGTGGTGCTGAAGTTGGGTTAGAGGCTGGTAAACTGGGCCGAGATAGTGGATAGCGCTCGCTTTTGCCTGACCTTCGAGAGTCCAGATATTCATCGGCCAAAGTAGCCGCTTGCTGTACAGTCCGTGGTCGCTTATCTCGCACCCAATCCCGTAATACCGGAGGGGTGTGGTTAAAGAACTCTTCTAAGAGTACTAGTTGGGTGATGTCCTCTATGGTATGAGCGTGGCTTCCCTGGAACCAGCCCTTAAGGTCTCGCTGCAGACGATGTGCCCACTCCACGTATGTTATGTGGGTTTGTTTCCGGGATTCTCGAAACTTAATCCGGCTGGCTTCGGGTGTAATGGCAAATCGGGCTAGCAGAGCTTCTTTTACCCGGTCATAGTCTTTAGCGTCCTCATCCTCCAGGGCCCGATACACATCCGCCGCTCTGCCAGTTAAATTACTCGCCAGTAAGGCGACCCGATCTTGGGGCCGTACTTCATGTATCTGGCATAGTCTCTGCAGGAACGCTTCAATTTCCTCCTCTCCTTCCTTAAATAGTTTGAACGCCCGAAAGGGCAACTTACGGACAGGCGCTGCATCTTTAGGCGTTGTCTCCGATTGCCGTATTTCCGCCATTCTATTCTCCGCTCATGTTGCCGCTTTAGTTCTCTCTCTTGTCGCTCCAGTTCTCTCTCTTATCGCTCATCCTGCAGCTGGATGTCTCTAATGGCATTCTGTATGGCGGTCTCTGATGGGTTAGCCCCATATAATGCCAACCGCTCTCGAACTCGTTGCTGAAACAAGTCTTCAACTGACCGGGGTCCTGCATCACCATCCCTCTGATCCATCTCGGCTAGCTCCCTGATCAAGGTGGCCTTGTTCTTTGTCCCACCGGTCCCTCCACGGCTTTCAAGTAAGACTTTCAGCGTGGCTTTCCTGCAGGCTGCATAGCTGGTCATTCACTGTGGTGGTTTGGGGTGTCCCAGTAACTGGAGGGAAAATCCCACTGCTGCCAACCAATGTAACGGCACCCCAAGTATGAAAGGGGTTAACGCCGTTTAGGATATTCCCTCTCTGGACACACATCCACTGCTGATCCTCCACAGTCAGGCGACCGCTTCCTATAGGATTAATCCTTCCAAACATACAGAGTGTTTGTCTCGTATGTTTGGAAGGATTAATCCTATGGGAAGCGGTCGCCTGACTGTGGAGGATCGGCAGTGGATGTGTGTCCAGAGAGGGAATATCCTAAACGGCGTTAACCCCTTTCATACTTGGGGTGCCGTTACAGTATCGAATCCTCACATGGATGTCTCTACCTAGGGGCAATAGCTCCAGAGATGCGGCCAGCCCGGGGGTGGGGGGAGAGAGAGAGATGCCTCCAATAGTGTAGTGCAGGGGTCTCAAACTGGCGGCTCTCCAGCTGTTGCAAAACTACAAATCCCATGAGGCATTGCAAGGCTGACAGGCACAAGCATGACTCCCACAGGCAGAGGCATGATGGGACTTGTAGTTTCGCAACTGCTGGAGGGCCACCAGTTTGAGACCCATGGTGTAGTGGGTATTGAGTAAAACTAAATTTATTTAAAACTTTAAATGCCCTTACAAGCTCAGACCTGCTTCCTGATTGGCAGGGAGGAGAATCAGTGTGAAAATAGTGAATATTCATTCGCTATTGTCACACAACTGGGTGGGCTCGGTTTGTAGTGCTCTGCGCCCCAAGCCCACCATTTTTTGAAGCCTATTAGAGCATCTGGCTCTAATCACGTGCTTCAAAAAAACACCCCCCAATTGAAATTCATGCATACGGCGTCCTGCATGGGGGCCGGATGCATGGATAGGGGGTGCGCGCCCGTGTGCCCTCAATGGAAGGGCCACCCCTGGGTAAAATTAATATCTCCTAAACAGTAGTGCGCATCTTCACTGGTCTCAGGATTCGATTCAATTATGATTATCTGGTAAGCAATTCGATTCGATTTGATTCTGCGATGCATCACGATGCATCACGATTACCTACGAGCTCCCACTTCCGTTTGGGCCGCCTAGGCGGCCCTTCCTCCCTGCAATCTTCTGGGACACATCACAGGTGCTAGAGGATTGCCCGGCTATGCAGGACAGCGCAGTGAGACATGTGCACCCGGCTGTGAAGCTGCAAGCTGTCACAGCCGGATGCCTACAGTAGCATTGCCAGCGCCGTGGACAGGCGGGGGAGAGAATGGAGGGTTTGGGTGGCCACGTCGCTGGATTGTGGGACAGGTGAGTGTCTTTTTCCGCACACTCGTGGAATGGCGGCAAACTACGGTACCTAAAAATCTCCAAAGGCGTCGCTTTAAAAAAAATTAACGGTTACTAGGTTAGAGTTACAGGGGAGGTCTAGTGCTAGAATTATTTCTCTCGCCCTGACAATCGCGGCGATACCTCACATGTGGGATTGGAACACCGTTTACATATGCGGGCGCGACTTAAGTATGTTTTCTTTGCTGCGCGAGCTCGCGGGGAAAGGGGCGCTTTAAAGAAACATTTTTTTTTCCTATTTATTTTATTTATTTATTTATTTATTTTTAACACCAAGTTTGATCACTTTTATTGCTGTTACAAGGAATGTAAACATCCCTTGTGACAGTAATAGGTGATGACAGGTACTCTTTATGGAGGGATCAGGGGTCTAAAAGACCCCGGGTTTTCCGACCAAAGCTCTCATGGCAGGTTCTCGGTTTTCCACTTGGTTTTCCCGGCAGACTTTGTACCGCCGGGAAAACCATTTGTGTGTACTAGGCATAAGGGTAGGCTTAAAAGGAAGGTTAGTGTTGAGGTTACATGGGGAGTTACGAGGAAGATTAGTGTTGAGGTTACAGGGAAAGTTAGTGTTGAGGTTACAGGGAGAGTTAAGGTTACAGGGAGTGGTAGGTTGGAGTTTAAAACGAGAATTAGTCTTAGGGTCACAGGAAAGGTAAATATTAGAGGCTCGTGAATACTTTATGTTCAGATGAAAGGGAGTCAGTGTTAGGGTTGCAGGGAGATTTGGTGTTGAGGTTACAGGGAGGGTTAGCATCCCAGGGGGAGTTAGTGTTATGGTTAAAAGTAGGGTTATTGCTACAGGCATAACTAATGTTGGCGAACCAAGGACATTTATGCCGACAACAAATGTTCGATGGTTTAGGCTCCATCGGACATTTGCTGTCGGAATTTCCGACAACAAAAATTTGAGAGCTGGCTCTCAAATTTTCCGACAACAAAATACGTTCTCGTAGATTTCGAGCATGTGTAGAAAATTCCGACGCACAAAATTCCACGCATGCTCTGAATCAAGTACGAGGCGGAAGTGCTCGGTCTGGTAAAAGCACATTCATCACGCTGCAAAGAGCAATAACGGACTGAAAAGCCCGAAGGCTGAAAAGCGCAAATTGTCTCTCACCAAACTTCTACTAACACAAGATTAGCAGAAGGAGCCCAATGGGTGGCGCACTTGGTATTGAACTTCCCTTTTATAGTGCCGTTGTACTATGAGGCTCAGTGCTAGGGTCACAGGTAAGGTCTGTGTATGGATCACATGGAGGGTTCGTATGAGTAGGGCCCTAGGTTAGGGCATCACTCTTTGTGGTAGCATCTCCTATCATTGTGAGTGCAGGGATTTCCTCTATAACCATAGAACTCCGGGAGCTACAGATAGAACAGAACTCTGATTATCCATCAAGTGAAGATATGCCTTGTGGCATAACCACGCAGCAAGATGTAGGATGCCCTTCTTTGGGTTATCTATTTATATGCTCACATATCTTATTATCTATTTATTGTTACTGGCAGATACATTATTTTACTGAAAAATAATAGGACATCAGTTAGTACCAGTTAAACCCCCTAGGATTTGTGATGACATTTTTATTCTAAAGATCCCCCTTAATGCGAAATGTCTAGCCTCCAAACATGTTTTCCCATTGCCTCAATGAATAATCTGCCTGCCATGTTACACACAATACAAGTGATAATTGAACCCAGAATGTGTCCTGAGGGACAGGTTCAAACAGCAGCTGTGATTCTAACTCATAAAATGGCGTAGGGACATCATCAGGTTCTGAAGTTTCTGTTAGAGTCATACTAGACGTGTCACTTTCACCGCCATGTTTATGGAGGGTCTATGGGAGAAGCAGACCAATTTTTCAGGCTAGGTAAGCATATACATTACAGAGAAAAGGAGGAAATAACAAAAACAACAATAAGCCTACTGTTTATAAGTATCCCTTTTCTGGTTTTCCAGGAGTTTTACTTACATAGGTTGAAAATAAGTTATGTAAAGTTTAAAAAAATAAAAACACCTTCAAAATCCCTAGCTGATCTAAGGGAAACAAAATTCTCATAATGCTTTATTAAAGTGGCTGTAAGCGTTCAATTTACTTTTTTCTTAAAACAATAAATATGTTATACTTACCTGCTCTGTGCAATTGTTTTGCACAGAGCATCCCCGATCCTGCTATTCTGGGGTCCCCCACCGGCACTCTGCTTGCTATCAGTGTTAATTTTGGCAGCAAATTTCGATTTAGTTTTAGTCTAATGCCCCATACACACGATCATTTTTCATGCTATTTTTTAAACCAACGTTTTTCTTGTAATTTTTTTTCATGTTTCCTCTCAAGCCTGTCTTGCGTACACACGATCATTTAAAAAACCGCTCGAGCAAAACGCAGTGACGTACAGCACGTACGACGTACAGCACGTACGATGGCACTATAAAGGGGAAGTTCCGTTCGAATGGCGCCACCCTTCATGTTAGTAAAGTTTGTTGAGCGACGATTCGCGCTTTTCAGCCTCGTGCTTTTCAGTCCATTACAGCGTGATGAATGTGCTATCTCCATTACGAACGCTAGTTTTACCTGAACGAGCGCTCCCGTCTCATACTTGATTCTGAGCATGCGCGTTTTTTTTCACGTCGTTAAAGCATACACACTATCGTTTTTCACGTCATTAAAAGAAACAACATGAAAAACGACGTGAAAAAAGAGAGCATGTTCGAAATTTTTAATGGCCGTTTTTCACGTCGTTAAAAATGCTCTGGAGCATACACACGATCATTTTAATGCCCATTTTTAAAAATGGCATTTTTAACGGCATGAAAAACGATCGTGTGTATGGGGCATTAGTCTTAGGACTAAAATGGCATTTTAGTCTTCTGAAATTGTTTTAGTTTTAGTCGTATTTAGTCGACTAAATCTCCAGTACATTTTAGTCGACTAAAACGAATTTAAGTCGTCTAAAATCTAATGGGTGTAATTAAATTGTAATGCATTAGTTAACACTTCTCTACAATTTCCAAACGTATTATATACTGCTGGAGCGAAAAATCGAACATGTTATTATTTATGGTATTGAGGTATGAACATGCACTACAGACCAGTGTTAATTTTGAAGTCAAATTTCAATTTAGTCTAAAGCCTCGTACACACGACCGGTTTTCTCGGCAAGAAAACTGCTGGGAGAGCTTTTCGGCGAGAAAACCGGTCGTGTGTATGGTTTCTCTTAGGGAAAACTGCCGGGAATCCCGACGAGAAAAATAGAGAACCTGCTCTCTATTTTCTCGTCGGCCTGTTTCCCCGACGAGAAAACCGTGCGTCTGTATGCTTACCTGTCTCCAGGTAAACCCGCGCATGCTCGAAAAGACTTTGACGCATGCGCAGTAGCATACAAGGGTAGTGTAGGGTGTAGCAATATGGCGGCGACGGCATCGAATGTGACGAGCGCAGGCTCGTCGTAGTCGATGACGTCACCGCGTTCTTGCCATTCAAAAGAACGGCAGTTCTTTTGAATGTGCGTGTGTACACAGGGCTTGGCAAGACAAGCTTGCCATGAATACTGTCGAGAAAACCGACGTTTTTTTTTCGACGGGATTCTCGCCCGTGTGTACGAGGCTTTAGTCTTATGCCGCGTACACACGATCATTATTCACGGCGGTTTAAAAACCGCCGTGAATAATGACATTTTAAACGAGGGAACAGCTTGTTCCCCACACACGGTCATTTTTTTCGTCATTTTTTAAAATGACGAGAAAAACGATCGTCTATGGGCTCCGCGGCAGTGTTTCCCTATGGGAAACACTGCCGCGGAAGAAATGTCAGGAAAAACGACAAGAAAATTAGAACATGTTCTAATTTTTCTCATCGTGATTAATGCCGTTTTTCCCGTCAGGAAAAACGGCAAAAAGCCCACAGACGATCGTTTTTCTCGTCCAAAGGAAAAAATGTCATTTTTCCCGACGGGAAAAATGATCGTGTGTACGCGGCATTAGTCTGTTGACTAAAATGGCATTTTAGTTTTAGTGCCATTTTGGTCTTTTGACTAAAATGCCATTTTAGTTTTAGTCGTATTTTAGTCATCTCAATTGTTTTAGTTTTAATCGTATTTTAGTCGTATAAAATATTTTAGTCATTTTAGTCGACAAAATTAACACTGCTTGCTATGGGGGCTGTCTTGCATGATCACTGTGGCCATAAAACACACAGAGTGTGGCTTGGCCCCACTCCTGCTCATTCCTCGCTGGCTGTGATTGACAGCAGCATAAGCCAATAGCTCCAGCTGCTGTATCTGGGCCAATGATGAGGGAAAGACCCAAGAGAGCCTCTGCTTTTTTGCACATTGCTGAATCAAGATCACTAGGGTTGGTGTCACACGCTGCTGTAAAACATGGTGTCAACCCCCCCACCAACTATAGTCCCCCCTCAGTACAGGCCCCCTCCATCAGTACAGACCCCCTCCATCAGTACAGACCCCCATTACACTAAGTATAGACCCCCTCCTCAGGAGGTATAGACCCCCTCCCTCAGTAGAGACCTCCCATCACCAAGCATAGTCCACCCTCATCACAGACCGCCCTCGCTCAGTGCAGACCCCCCTCTCCCCTAAGTATAGGCCCCCCTTCCTAAGTACAGACCCCCTCTCCACTAAGTATAGATCCCTTCCTCAGTACAGACCCCCCTCTTCATTAAGTATAGACCCTCCTTCCTCAGTACAGACCCCCCTCTCCACTAAGTATAGACCCCCCTTCCTCAGTACAGACCCTCCTCTCCACTAAGTATAGACCCCCTCCCTCAGAACAGATCCCCCCACTCCACTAAGTATAGACCCCCCTCCCTCAGTACAGACCCTCTCTCCACTAAATATAGACCCCCCCTCCATCAGTACAGACCCCCCTCCACCAATTATAGTCCCCTCTCAGTACAGACCCCCTACCTCAGTACAGAACCCCCTCCATCAGTACAGACCCCCCTCCACTAAATATAGACCCCCTCTCTTAGTACAGACCCTCCCTCCACTAAGTATAGACCCCCTCCCTGATTACAGACCCCCCACCAAGTATAGTCCCCCCTTAGTCCACTAAGTACAAAGCCCCCTCCCTCAGTATAGACCCACCAATAAGTATAGACCCCCTCCCTCAGTACAGACCCCCCTCCATCAATATAGACCCGCTCCATCAGTATAGACTCCCCCTCAGTACAGATGCCTCCATCAGTGTAGACCCAGGCCTGGGGACCCCAACAGACACCAGCGCTCATTGGGCAATCATTGTCATTGGCAGGGGCGTTGCTAGGTGTGAAAAAGACCAGGGGATTTAGCCCGAAGTCCAAGCCCGGCGGCGGCGCGCGCGGGGGGGTTAGGCTCACTTGTTGGATGCTGCCTGGGTCACCAGTGCCCATCCATGCTGACCACTAAACTGACCTACCAGACCCCTACACTGACCCCCCTGGCACATATACACTGACCCCCTGACACATATACACTCACCCCCTGACACCTACATTGTTCCCCCTGACACATACACTGATCCCCCTGACACCTACACTAATCCCCCTGACACATACACTGATCCCCATGACACATACACTGACCCCACTGACACATGCACTGACCCCCCTGAGACATATAAACTGACCCCCCTGACACATATCCACTGACCCCCATGACACCTACACTGATCCCCCTGACACCTACACTGATCCCCCTGACACATACACTTATCCCCCTGACACATACACTTACCCCCCTGACACCTACACTGATCCCCATGACACATACACTGATCCCTATGACACATACACGGATCCCTATGACACATACACTGATCCCCATGACACATACACTGACCCCCTGACACATACACTGACCCCCCCTGACACATACACTGACCCCCCCTGACACATACACTGACCCCCCTAACACATACACTGACCCCCCCTGACACATACACAGACCCCCCTGACACATACACTGACCCCCCCTGACACATACACTAACCCCCCCTGACACATACACTGACCCCCTCTGACACATGCAAAGACCCTCTCTGTGACATGTGACCTCTTGACACTCCTGCAACTCAGCTCAGCCTTACCTGCGTAGTGTAGCCCAGCTCATTCCGACCACTTCACAGCAGGCTGCACGCGTCAGGGAGAGAGAGCCAGGGAGAGAGAGCCAGGATGTGAGAGCCGCTCCGCTGCCCGGCCATTTACACACCTGCGAGCGGGGATCACCCAGTGCGGCTGCAGTGTCATTCCCGCCTCCTCCTGGACCCAGGGGCGCCTATGATGGATGTCACATGTCCCGCGTTCTCGGCATTGGACCAGTGGGACGTCCATCAGAGGAGCCGGGTTCCGGAGGCGGGACTATTTGTACGTCAGTAACGTCCCTTGGCCGCGCTGCATAAGCGGGAGATCGTTCTTTCCCTCAAAAAGATTGTTAAGAGAAATAAACTCTCTTTTGCATTCAAGAAGTGTCTGGCGCCCAATGACTTCAATCATCTTGCACCCACCATGCCTCACAACCCACTATACACAGAAGAATGTCAGCTTTCTCTGGCCCTGGAGGTTCTCATTAGACCGAAGGAGGCCTGGGACTTTTCTACATACAGTATTTCCCCTCATTCTTTCCCTAGCAGCTACAAAAAGAATATGTAGGGTGGTATGAAGAGGGGTGAAGGAGTTGGCCCAGCACAGACAATTATACACTCCCAAAAAGAAGAAAGGGCTATGGGAAGCAAGGGGGGGGAGTGGGTTGTTCTTGCCTCTTGAAGTAGTCAAGTTTTCCAACAAATTCAAATACACAATGCAAGTGAATAAAAAAAAAATATTTAAAGTGGTTTAAACCCCCCCCCCCCCCCCCAAAAAAAAACCTTGATTATATTGCAGCTTACCAATTAGACACTATATTGTCAAAAGTATTGGGACACCTGCCTTTACATGTACAGTATATGAACTTTAACCACTTAAGCCCGGACCAATATGCAGCATAAAGACCAGGCCCCTTTTTGCGATTCGGCACTGCGTCGCTTTAACTGACAATTGCGCGGTCGTGCGACGTGGCTCCCAAACAAAATTGACGTCCTTTTTTCCTACAAATAGAGCTTTCTTTTGGTGGTATTTGATCACCTCTGCGGTTTTTATTTTTTGCGCTATAAACAAAAATAGAGCGACAATTTTGAAAAAAATTCAATATTTTTTTACTTTTTGCTATAATAAATATCCCCAAAAAATATATAAAAATTTTTTTTTTTCCTCAGTTTAGGCCGATATGTATTCTTCTACATATTTTTGGTTAAAAAAATCGCAATCGGCGTTTATTGATTGGTTTGCGCAAAAGTTATAGCGTTTACAAAATAGGGGGTGGTTTTATGGCATTTTTATTATTATTTTTTTTTTTTACTAGTAATGGCGGCGATGATTGATTTTTTTGTGACTGCGACATTATGGCGGACACATGGGACACTTTTGACACATTTTTGAGACCATTGTCATTTTTACAGCGATCAGTGCTATAAAAATGCACTGGTTACTGTGAAAATTACACTGGCAGTGAAGAGGTTAACCACTAGGGGCGCTGAAAGGGTTAAGTATGCCTAAGGGAGTGATTACTACTGTGTGGGGGAGTGGCTACGAGTGACACATCACCGATCTCCGCTCTGATTACACAGAGCGGAGATCAGTGACATTGTCAGTAGGGGAGCGGGGAGATGTTGTGTTTACAGTAACATCTCCCCGCTCCATCCCTCCGTGAGACGATCGCAGGGATTTCTGCGGCGATCGAGTCCCCGGGACCCGCGGTCCGGCTCACGACGTCGGGCAGTTAAAGGGAACGTACACGTACGTGATTGTGCCTGTACGAGCCATGCTGCCAATGTATATATGCCGTGAGGGGTCCTTAAGTGGTTAATGGCATCCCAGTCTTAGTCCGCAGGGTTCAATATTGAGTTGGCCCACCCTTTGCAGCTATAACAGCTTCAACTCTTCTGGGAAGGCTGTCCACAAGGTTTAGGAGTGTCTATGGGAAAGTTTGACCATTCTTCCAGAAGTGCCTTTGTGAGGTCAGGCACTGATGTTGGACGAGAAGGCCTGGCTCGCAGTCTCTGCTCTAATTCATCCCAAAGGTGTTCTATTGTGTTGGGGTCAGGACTCTGTGCAGCCCAGCCAAGTTCCTTCACCCCAAACTCACTCATCCATGTTTTTATGGACCTTGCTTTGTGCACTGGTGCGCAGTCATGTTGGAACAGGAAGGGGCCATCTCAAAATTGCTCCTACAAATTTGGGAGCATGAATATGTCCAAATGTATGCTGACGCTCTCACTGGAACTAAGGGGCCAAGCCCAACCCCAGAAAAACAACCCCACACCATAATCCCCCCTCCACCAAATGATTTGGACCAGTGCACAAAGCAAGGTCCATAAAGACATAAATGAGTGAGTTTGGGGTGGAGGAACTTGACTGGCCTCAACCCGATAGAACACCTTTGGGATAAATTAGAGTGGAGACTGTGAGCCAGGCCTTCTCATCCACACCAGTGCCTGACCTCACAAATGCGCTTCTGGAAGAATGGTCAAACATTCCCATAGACACTCCTAAACCTTGTGGGCAGCCTTCCCAGAAGAGTTGAAGCTGTTACAGCTGCAAATGGTGTGGCTGCACTACTGCTGATCTCCTGAGCTCCAGTGAGGCCTATTGATCCAGGGAGCTTGATTACTCCCTATACCCAGGGTGGATGCAGGAACCTGGGGTGGACCCAGGGGAGGATCCCCCGGATGGCCAGAGTACTGGTCCTCCCATACCAGTGTTTGAGGACCTGGGAAATGGCCCAGCTAAAGGTGAAACCCTGGCAACCTACAGAAAGAAGGTTTGTGCTAGGATTGCGAGAGTCGCTAAGGAGGAAGAAGTACTGGCGAAGTTGAAGTTTGACTTCAAGCATAAAAAAATTGCAAGTGACGGGCTTCACAGTTCTAAGAGGAAACAGATGCGGCCTGAGTTAATGGCTTTGGAGGCCAAAGTGGAAAAGCAGAGTCTGCTGGTGGCCACATTGAAAGAAACCAGCGGTGCTTTCAAGGAGAAGTATGGCAACGATGATCGCTTCCGTGCAATGCGCAGAGGGGCCATAGAGGCCAGTGGAGGGCAGGCATCATCAGAGTGCGAGAAGCAAAGGTCAGTGCAAAGCAAAAAAGTTTCTGTGGGCTCGGATTGTGTTTCTGGCCAGCACGCTGGAAAATCTTTGCATCCCGAGCCAACTATCAGTATGCCTGCAGAAAGTGGAGAAAGCTCTGGCACACAGGCTGCGGGTAATCAGCAGTCAGGTGTTTTGACTGGCAGTATGTCATTGGGCCAAGGAAGTTCTGTGCCCTTACCACCGCAGCAAGAGGCTATGGAGCAAGATGATCCATCTGAGCCTGTGGAGGGGGCAGGTATGCTGAACTTCATATCAGAAATGGAATCACCTTTGCATGGTCGAAGTTTGAAGTGTCTGGATCATCTGAGGATGAAGAAGAGGTTGATGATGTCCCCCCAAAACCTTTGAAACATCGGGTGACAGAAAAAGAAGTTTTTGGTCATGACTTGCCTGTACAATGTAATGGAGGTGTAGTTCCTATGGATGGTGCAGTAGAGGGCAGCGGAGAGCAAGCTCATCTCCTGGCTGAGACTTACACCTGTGTACAGCCAGCCAGTGCAGACTCTGCTGAGAAGAGTGCTGACAAAGACATCTCTACTGCTGGTAATGAAGTAAGAATTACTAAGGGTAATGTAAATGACATTTCTGTGTCAGAAGTCTCTGCTCCATCTGTTCCTGACAATAATGTTAATACTTTATCTAAAGAAGGGTCTGTTACTAAAAGTGATGTGCCTGATGTTGCAAGGAGTGCGGTTATTTCCCATGCTGCAGCACTGGCTGCACCTTTCCCCGAGGTGAGTAGGACCAGTTATTCTGCGGTCACTGGGAGTAATGTGAGTGAAGGTCAGGCCAATCTGTCACCATCTGGTAGCTCCTTTAAATGCTGCAATGTGGTCCAATTGAGGTGGACTGGAGAAGGCCCCCCCCCCCCAAATAGGAGAGATGTGGTGGACCGTATTTTGGGGATGGGTTTTAAAGCAGAGGAGATTTTTGCCCTTATCAGCCCAGTTGGGTCATATGAATATGACCTCTCCTTTGTCAAGGCGGAAGGTTTAGATGTCTTTTGGGAGATGTATGAGCAGAGGTGTAAGGAGTCCCCAAGATGGGCAGGTTTGTCACCTAAAGTAGTCTCCCGCCAGCCATTATACAAGAACGTCACCATTCTAGTGCGTAATGAGTCCATTCCTGCTGCGGATCTGGTGGTGTGGTTGAGGAGATATGCGGATGTCCAAGCCCCCTTGAGGAAAGTTGTAGATGACAGGGGGATATGGACAGGAGGATGGACAGTGTTAGTAAAACTACATGTCACGGGTAATGTTGTTAAGCACATCCCTTTGTCTGCCTTTATAGGTCGTGACAGGATTATTACATTTTATGCAGGGCAACCAAAGCTTTGTCATCGCTGTGGTGAAAAGGGCAATTTTTCAAGCTCATGTTCTGCGCAGAAATGTTCCCTCTGTCAGGGCTCAGGGCATGTTGCAAAAGACTGCAATAGTATTCGTTGTAATCTTTGTAACAAGTTAGGTCACCCCTATAGCCTTTGCCCTGAAGCCCTCCATAATCAGCCAGAGGTGGTGGAAGAACTGCTGAGGATGAAGGAGGAGGAACGTGGGGGGCAGCAAGGGGTTGGTGGAGCTGTTTCAGCTAGTCCTGAGGGGCCCCCCAGGTGTCAGTTTCCCAATCTGAAGGTGTGACCCCTCTTGTGTCTGCTCCCCAGTCTGTGCTCCCTACTGTATCAGTGTCTACTTCTGTTGTGTGTTCTTCCCCAGTGTTTCAGGTGCCCAGTGTTCCAGGTGTAAATAAGTCATCCAGATTGGCTGAGGCTGCCAAAGGGGCAGATTCATGCCGATCTGAGGTGGCAGCTTCACCTGGGCCTTCCCTGAGGCAACGTAAGACCTCTAGTGGAGGTTCTAAGGGGAAGAAGGGGGAAGTTGCAACTGCTAATGATGTAGATGAGGCCTTTCAGGGTGATGTTTCAGGGGAGGAGGGAGAGTGGACCAAGGTGGGCAGAAGGAGGAATAAGGTAGTCCTGACCTCTGCCTCCTCGGTTTCATCTTTAGAGGTAGATGATCTACCTCTGGGAAACAAGTTTGGGTCCTTATCTGAGGGGGAGGAGGAGTCTTCTAATTCCGTGTCTCAGATGGAGGAGGATGAGGTAGAGTGCTCCCTAAAGAGGTCAAGGTCTCCAGTAAAGGGGGAGGGAGCTCAGGCTAAGAAACGCCTACCTCAATCATCCTGATGGCAGTTCCCACTCCGATAAAGGTGGCAACCATTAATGTTGCCAGCATAAAATCTGTAGGGGCTCGTAACATGGCCTTATTTTTGCTCAGCGAGATGGATGCTGATGTTTTATTTTTGCAAGAGACCCGGCTAAATAGCCTTGCCGATGTCCACCTGGCAAAGAGGGAGTGGAGGCGTGGGCCCTCCTTCTGGTCTCTTGCGGCCGAGCCTTACAGCGGAGTTGCAGTACTTTTTACTGGCATGGTAACGTGTCTGCGGGTTATCGAGGTAGAGATTGGAAGGTGTATGGTCTTGGACGTCTCTGTGAAGGGGCATGATCTACGTTTAGTAAATATTTATGGACCACAAACTAGATGGGAGAGGAAATGCCTCTTTACAAAGATTAAGCCTTTCCTTTTTACATCTCGGCAAGTTGTCTTTGGAGGTGATTTTAACACCGTTACTAGGCCCAAAGACAGGAAAGGCTCCACTGACAGCCTGAGATATGATAGCGTCTTTCTTAATTCGATAGCCAGGGAAGCAGGTCTGGAAGATGCGCATATTAAGCATTGCCCAGACAGCACGGGGTACACATTTAAGCGAGGCAGTTGTGAGAGCAGGATAGACAGGTTTTTTTTTAAGGGGGACTCTGCCTTTTCGGCTCCTGAGTGTCGTATGGTGGAGTTCTCTGATCACCTTATGCTGTCTGTTATTCTCAATGCTTCAGATATGCCACCTAAAGGAAAGGGTATTTGGAGGATGAATTCGGCTCTGCTGGATGACGAGGAGGTAAGACAATCTTTTGAGGATTTTTTTCAGGCTCAGGTAACTATCCTGGATTTCTGCAGCAGTAAGTCGGAGTGGTGGGAGCTTGCCAAAAGCCGGATTAGTGGGTTTTTCAAGGCCATAGGAAAAAGGAAACAGCTTGGTAGGTACATTGCCTACCAGCAGCTGCGGAGAAAACTTGATCGCCTTGTCTCGAGTGGTGGAGATTCAGGGGCAATCTCTGAGGTAAAACTTCTCCTTAGGAAGTATCAGTATGATCGGCACGCTTCTTTGGTTCTGGAAAGGGACTACGGGAAATATCACTCGCCCGACCCTTATCAGATCTGCAAACAAAGCGCAGCAGTTAAGACGGTTGTTGGGCTAAGGGATAGTACGGGCTCTTTGACGAAATCCAGGTCAGGGATCCTGGAGGTCTCAAGGTCTTTTTATGTGGATCTTCTGGGGGAGAAGTACCTCGATCGGGCAAAGATGTCAAGTTTTCTGGATTCTACACCAGGTCTGGGAAATAACATTCCGCTGGCAAGTTTGACGGGGGAAATCACAGCAGAAGAGGTAGTCAAAGCTATAGACGGTCTGGCTATTAAGAAAACACCTGGGCCAGACGGATTGACAGCTGAATTTTATAAGACTTTCAAATCCAGCTTGGTACCCTATCTTGTGGAGGTATTTAATGGCTGCCTGCAAGAGGGTTCGCTCCCTCCCTCCATGAGACAATCTGCTGTGATTCTGTTGTCAAAAGGCAAGGATCCCTCGATGATTGAGAATTGGCGCCCCATTAGCCTTCTCAATGTCGATAGAAAAATTCTGGCGAAGATAATTTTCTGGCGCTTGTCGTCAGTAGCAGACAGATTGCTTTCTCGTCAGCAGCACTGTTCGGTCCAGGGCAGGAGCACTTTTTCAGCGGTGTTAGCTGTCCGGGAGGCTCTGGAACGTTGCAGGGCTGAAGGCTGGGGAAAGTATTTGCTGGCATTGGATCAGGCGAAGGCTTTTGATCGTGTCAACCATGAGTACCTCTGGTTTCTCCTTGACAAGTATGGCCTGGAGGGTGGGTTTATTGGATGGCTTAAGACTTTATACAGAGAGGCAGAGAGCTTCATGCTTGTTAACGGTTGGGTTGGACGACCCTTCAGGGTTGGATCCGGGGTGCGCCAGGGGTGTCCACTGAGCCCTTTGCTATATGTGTTAGCAATCGACCCCTTCATTAGAAGGCTAGAGAGCGGACCGTTGTGCGGGGTGCCGGTGGGCATTACTGGTGAGCCACCCTTGAGGGTTGTAGCCTATGCTGATGACGTTTCTGTCTTTATCTCTGGGACAGAGGAGGCGCAGGAGGTGGTCTCAGTTATAGAGCAGTATTCCGAGGCATCGGGCTCCCAGGTCAACCGTGATAAAAGTGAAGTTTTTTGGATGAGTGAGGGAGGTGAGAGCTTTGCACTTCCGGACACCTTCCCGAGGCCTCAGCAGAAAGTCAAAATATTAGGCATCGAGTTTGGCCCTGATGATTACAGTAAGTCAAATTGGGAAGCCAGGCTGAATGATGCTGATGTCAAGGTGAAATGCTGGAAGGGGTGGCGGCTCTCCTTGAGGGAAAGGGTGGACTTGATTAAGACCTACCTGATTCCTACCTTTCTGTATGTCAGCTTTGTTTGCATCTTGCCAGAGTCCTTCTATACCAGGATTTATAGTTGTTTCTTCCAATTATTATGGGGGAACAGGCTGAATCTTGTGAAGCGGAATGTGACTTGCCTATCAAGGCGGAAGGGTGGCCTAGGGATGGTCAACCTGGTTGTGTTCTTCTCTCTGATGTTTTTGAAACACAATTTTGGTAACATGCTAGCAGAGAGACCGCCTGGATGGGTAGGTATTTTCCAGATCTGGTTTAGACCTTTTCTGGGCTGTTGGGAGAGTGGCGGGCCAGTGAAAAGCCTAAGGATCAAGCATGGTAAGCTCCCGGCTTATGTTGCCCCGTGCCTGAAAATTCTTAAATGGTGGCATGTGACAGCGGAGGATATCAGGTCCCTCCCTAGGAGACTCCTGGGTGAGAAGATCGTGGGTACTGTCTTTCATGCGCCACTGGCCTTAAGGGATTGCCCAGGTCATATTATGAGGGAAGGTTTACGTTTAATAAATTCTGAGTGGATTCCCTTGAAATTTAGGGACCAGGCCTGGCTCGCTTTCCACGGTAGGCTCTATGTGAGGGGGAACGTGAAGTGCCGCTCTTTGGACAATCGTGGTTGTCCAAGAGCGGAGTGTCAGGGTGAAGTGGAAACCATGGACCACTTCTTGCTTCAGTGCCCTTTCAATATAGAAGTCTATAAAAAGGTGGGGAGGGCTCTAAATATTCCTTTCTTGCCTAGCATGTCTTATGCTGAGTGGGTGTATGGAGCATTGCAGAATCGCAAGGGATTTGATTTGGACACTCCTTTTTTTAGTCAGCTTAGTAGTCCGATATTACACCTGGAATGCACGGTGTCAGGTATCCCTTCGGCAGAAAGTCCTTCCTGTTCCGGTGGTGGTGTGTGAGATTCTTGGTGAGGTAGGGAAAATTCGGGGTCTCGAGAAAGACAGATGGCGGCAAAGGGTCTGGATAAAGGCGTGGAGGAATATCAGGCCTGTAGCTGCTGTTTGTTGATCTCTGGGTGTTGGGTTCTTTCCCTGTTTTCTCTCTGGGCACTCCCTTAGATTTTCAAGGATACACATAATTTTTGAAGAAAGGCTACATACACATGATAATCTATGTTTATTGGTCTGAGTGTTAATCAAGTTGAGTAATGTGTAGTATTTTTGAAGATGTCCGTGCTTGTAGTGATGTGTGTGTGTGTGTGTATATATAGTATAATTTAATGCAGTGATATTTCTCTTGGTGGAAAAAAACGTTTGTTCATATATTATAGGTTGAAGTATGCCTTTATTATTATTAGTCTTGTATACAATATGTTATGCATATATAAAAAAAAAAAAAAAAAGGAAAAATATATATTTATTTTTTGTATAAAACAAAAGTTGGAATGTGTTTCTTGTTTGCAAGATTCTCAAAATAAAAAATTGCCAACTCAATATTGAACCCTACGGACTAAGACTGGGATGCCATTAAAGTTCATGTGCGTGTAAAGGCAGGTGTCTCAATACTTTTGACAATATAGTGTATGTGGCCTGCTGGTCTAGCCAGTAAGTCTGTTGTTTTTTCAAAGAACAAGCTCTTATGCAGATGTAGAAGTTACAGGATTAAGACAAACCATTTACCACTGTTAGGCCTCGTACACACGACCGATTTTCTCGTCGTAAAAAACACGTCGTTTTTTTCGACGAGATTCTTGTTAAGCTTGTCGATTTTCTCGTCAAGCTTTCTATGCGTACACACTGACATTTCCCAATTTCCTCGTGGTTCTCTGCGCTCACGTCCAGCACGTACGACGGCACTATAAAGGGGAAGATCTTTTTTCTTGGCGCCACCCCTTGGGCTGCTTTTGCTGATCTCGTGTTACCGCGTGTGAAGTAAAAGTTTGGGAAGAGACGATTCGCGCTTTTCAGTCTTCGTGCTTTCAGTTCGTTTTAGCGTGACGAATGTGCTATTTCCATTACGAAGGCTTGTTTTACCAGAAGATGCGCTCCCGTCTCATACTTGATTCTGAGCATGCGCGCTTTTGGAAGAGTCGTAAAAGCATACACACGAACCATTTTCTCGTCACAAAACAGGCCGACGAGAAACACGACGAGGAAATCTGGACTCCTGACGAGAAAATAGAGAGCAGGTTCTCTATTTTCTCGTCGAGATTCTCGTCAAGTTTCTCGTCGTAAAACCATACACACGAACATTTTTCTAGACAAAAAAACTCTCGCGGCACTTTTCTTGACTGTTTACGACGAGAAAATCGGTCGTGTGTACGAGGCCTGAGGAGTGCTTATAATTAAAGTTGTTCCTATTAAATTTCCTTTGTTCCCTTAGTCAACGCCAATTAATTTATATTTACTTCATGTTCCCTGTTTTTTTTTTTCGTTTTTTTTTTACTGTTTGTGAAGCACTGCATTAACATTTTTCACAATTTTAAAGCCATGATTTTGTTTATTATGAATTTTTTCAGAAATACCAGAAATATAATTTTAGCGCCACATAATTAAAGTTGACACTATTGGTGAGTTATAAACTACCTTCGTTTCCACTTACCGTATATACTCGAGTATAAGCCGAGTTTTTCAGCACATTTTTTGTGCTGAAAATGCCCCCCTCGGCTTATACTCAAGTCACCTTTTTGCGCCCGATCTCCTGGACTTTAAGGGCCCGGTACCGGCCGGCCGTAGGTCCCCTGGACCCTAAACCTGGCACACATGTAGCCCCACTCTTCCTCTACAAGTGTGCAAAGCCGGGCACCCCTTCCATAGGCTCCCATGTTAAACGGTAATTTCTCCTCTATAAGTGTGCAAAGTTTGTTGTGTGGGGGACCTACGGCTGGGAAGCACCGATTTTTCTAAGCTGGGCACCCCTTCCATAGACTCCCATGTTAAACATCAGTCTAGTCATGGGCACAGTGAGGCATGGACAAAGTGAGGCATGCACATGGACACAGTGAGGCATGCAGATGGACACCCTAGGCTTATACTCGAGTCAATAAGTTTTCCCAGTTTTTTGTGGTAAAATTAGATGCCTCGGCTTATATTCGGGTCGGCTTATATTCGGGTCGGCTTATACTCGAGTGTATACGGTATTATCTGTCTTTTTAGCGCTGTCAATTTACACAGTGCTTTACATATGTATCAGTGGCGGTGCGTCCATAGTGGGCGCAGGAGCGCTGCCCCTTCTCTCTCCTGCGCCGTCACTCACAACAACAATACGTAGGTTCATGCATTGCATGAACCTATGTATTGTCGCCACCGCTGCCGCCCACTATTCAGATGGCCGGCCCCTTGTTGAGCACCGGCCATCTGAATAACAGCGGCTGGTTGGTTTTTGGAAGTGCCTATCAGAGCCAGCGGAAGCACGGGGGGTGCATTCCTTGGTTAACACTGACAGGCGTCTCAGCCAATCAAGTTCACCGGGTCTGGTAACCGGTAGACATGTGCACAACATAAACATTTGTTTCGTTTGGTTTAGTTTCTGTGCGTTTCCGTTGATTCGTAACGATTCGTAATTTCGTAAGACGTGGGTTATCGTATTCGGACTCTTTCGTATTTCCGTAAGGGTTATTTTTCTGTTGATTCGTTTTTCCGTTAGTCTAATTTTCGTTGATTCAAAATTCGTATTTACGTCATATTTTATATTCGGCCGCGTTCGTATTTTCGGAAATAAATGATTTGCAATGATTCGTATTTTCGTGTCTAACTTCCGTTGATTGGAAAATTGTACTTTTGTAGATTTAATTACATTCGTACTTTCGTTAGAATACATTTTCCGTTTATTCAAAATTACGAAAGTACGAATAAATGAGCCAGTCAATCTCACAAAAGTACGAATTACAAAATTACGACCAGTAGTCTACTACTACTAATTACTAATTACTAATTACTACTGGTCGTAATTTTGTAATTCGTACTTTTGTGAGATTGACTGGCTCATTTATTCGTACTTTCGTAACATTGTTTGGTAGATTAGTAATCTGGGCATAATTCGTAATTTTACATAATGTGTCAGAATAGGAGAAAACAAAAATATGTCAGAGATATTACAAAATACAAATATAGAAATTAGAATCTAGACAGAGTATGCTTAAGAAACAAATAATTTCTCTCTCACAAGTCACAACTTTACTCACAAATCCAACAGAACAGTGCAACCTACCCAACCACACCCTATCTGGACTGTGGATGGAATGCACTGCAGTCTTAAGCCTCGTACACACGGTCGGACTTTTGCCCAACAAACTTCGTTTTAAGCAAGTTGGACCAACAATCCGACCGTGTGTACACTCCATCGGACAAACTTTTTTTAGTTTGGTTTTGTTTTCATCGGACAAAAGTTGGGTCTGCAAACGGACAAACTTTTGCCCAACAAAAGTCCGATGGAGCAAAGTCCTACCGTGTGTACAGAAAACCATCGGACTTTTGTCCGATGAACAAAACAACTAATGTTAAAATCAACCAACAATAGCAGAAGTTGACCAAAGGGTGGCGGTAAAGAGCAGAAAAGAGCAGAAAAACCATGTGATGTTGCAAAAAGTTTTGGGAAAGTTTGCAGAAAAGTCGGAGCGTGTGTATGCTATGGGTGTGCCCGACCAACTCCGTTCGGACAAAAATCCACGGAAAAGTCAGATGGAATTCCGACCGTGTGTACGGGGCTTAACACAGAAAAACACACAAGGGAATAAGAAACAAGCTCATTGGGGGAAGAGACAACCTCTTCAGGGGAAGGGACAAGCTTATTGGCCAACGTCCAGAACTAATTCAGAACTAAAGAAATAGAATTTACGTTTTTTTCGAATTTTCGTTGTTTTGATTTCCGTTTTCCGAAGATTCGTAATTTTTTTTTCATTCATTTTGATTTTGGTTAATATGGATCTTTGTTCGTTATTTTCGTTGTTTTGTTTTACGTTTTACGAATATTCGTAATTTTGCGTTTTCGTTCATTTTGATTTTCGATTTTTTTTTTTATCTTTGTTTGGTATTTTCGTTGCTTTTATGTTTTCGTTTTTAACTTTTTCGTATTTTGGCTGTTTCAAATTTACTAAATTCGTATTTTCGTTGTTTTCCATATTCGTTCTTTTCGATAATTCGTTGTTCGTTTGTAATTTTATCAAACCGTTTGTTTACTCGTATGTTTACGAATCAACGAATATAACGAATTTTGACGAATAACGAATTCGTAACTAAACGAATTGCACATGTCTAGTTACCGGTAACCTGATTGGCGGAAGCGACATCGAGGGCGGGAGAAGACATCGAGGACGGAAGAAGGACGGCGCTGACCCGAGGAAGGTAAGTGCAGGGCTGGGGGGAAACTGGCTGCATTTGGGGACAAACTGGCTGTATTTAAGGACAAACTGGCTGCATTTGGGGGGAAACTGGTTGTATTTGGGGACAGACTGGCTGTATTTGGGGACAAACTAGCTACATTTGGGGACAAACTGGCTGCATTTTGGGGGAAACTGGCTGCATTTGGGGACCAACAAGCTGCATTTTGGGGCCAAACTGGCTGTATTTGGGGACAAACTGTATTTGGGGGAAATTGGCTGCATTTGGGGCCAAACTGGCTGCATTTTGGGGCCAAACTGGCTGTATTTGGGGACAAACTGTATTTGTGGACAAACTGGCTGTATTTGGGGGGAAACTGGCTGTATTTGGAGGGGAAACTGGCTGTATTTGGGGGAAATTGGCTGCATTTGGGAACAAACTGGCTGCATTTGGGGTCAAACTGGCTGAATTTGGGGACAAACTGGCTGCATTTGGGGACAAACTGGCTGCATTTGGGGACAAACTGACTGCATTTGGGGACAAACTGACTGCATTTGGGGGGAAACTGGCTGTATTTGGGGACAAACTGTCTGTATTTGGGGGAAACTGGCTGTATTTGGGGACAAACTGTCTGTATTTGGGGGAAACTGGCTGCATTTGGGGACAAACTGGCTGCATTTGGGGACAAACTGGCTGCATTTGCGGGGAAACTGGCTGCATTTGGGGACAAACTGGCTGCATTTGGTGACAAACTGTCTGTATTTGGGGAGAAACTGACTGTATTTTGGGGGAAACTGGCTGCAATTGGGGACAAACTGGCTGCATTTGGGGGGAAACTGGCAGCATTTGGGGACAAACTGGCTGTATTTGGGGGGAAACTGGCTGTATTTGGGGGGAAACTGGCTGCATTTGGGGACAAACTGGCTGCATTTGGGGAGAAACTGGCTGTATTTTGAGGGAAACTGACTGTATTTTGGGGGAAACTGGCTGCATTTGGGGGGAAACTGTCTGTATTTGGGGGGAAAGTGGCTGCATTTGGGGGGCAACTGGCTGCATTTGAGGGGGCAAACTGGTGGCGTTTGGCACAGTGGCTGCGTTTAATGGGCACAGTGGCGGCAATTGATGATTTTTTTTTTCAGTTTGTTTGCGCCCCCCCAAAAATTTTGAGCACCAGCCGCCACTGATATGTATTATACATTCATATCAGTCCCTGCCCTTAAGGAGCTTACAATCTAAGGCCCCTAATTCACATTCATACATACACATACTAGGTCCAATTTAGATAGGAGCCAAATAATAGACCAGCATGTCTTTGGAGTGTGGGAGGAAACCCACCCAGGTACAGGGAGAACATGCAAACTCCGGGCAGGTTGTGTCATGGCTGGGATTTGAACCAATGACCCCAGTGCTTCCAGGTGGAAGTGCTAACCCCTCAGCCACTGTGATTTAATTTTAACAAAAGCCTCTATTTTATTATGCTTTTATAGATTAAATCACAATCTATAGGAATGTAGTGCCCACCCCATTTAGGGGTGCTATATACCCAAATTTAGGGGCTGGTCTGAGATAGTAGTTGGGCTCAGACCGTTCTCAATTTATAGGTTGTGCTGTTTTATTTCAAGGATGGTATACTGGTGTGCAGTTCCCTGTGGCCTATAGGTGGCACTGCCATAATGGGTCAGGGTTGAACCACTGGTATTAGTGCTGTCCCTTAGGGTGTCCTCTCTCGGCAGAGGTACAGTGGGTGTGGTCGACCTGCTGTGCATGCCGGGAGGGGATACATAAGGGGTAGATGCCGCCTGGGAGGGGTCTTCGCTCCAGAGTCGGAGTCCGGATGCATGGCGCATGGCCCTCCAGGCCATGGGGCCACGTGTGCATCAGTTCCAGGCACCTTTAGTCCTGGGGCTGCATCTTCAACACTGGGCCCAGCACCTTTAGCTGGAGCCCGCTTTGAGGAGGAGAAGTCCCAGGGTGTCCCTCACGAGGGAGCCTGCTTCTAAGAAGAGGAGATCGGGGAGGACCTTTCTGACGGATGAAGGAAGGGGCCCGGTAACTCTCTGGAGGGATTCTTCTATCCACCAAGGGCCTAGTAATGTGCTGCTGCTGGCACCTGTCCTTAAGTACCAGAAGCTAAGAGGTTCGGGGTCTGATAGATTCTGTGGCAGAGAGTCTCCCGATCGCATCTAGGAAAAGAACCTGATCAAACGTCCGAGCATCACTTTGGCTGCTAGGATCCACTTTGTAGGAGACTATCCGGGTGAGCTAACCCTACTCAGGGATAGAGTAGAGATTGTGATATCCATTTGTGCCTGGACTGACCTCCCAAACCTTGCTGTCCTGTCTTTCTTCCACCCTTTTCCTATCTGCTGAACATTGAGAAAATAAACTCAGCATTGGAGTTTACAGTGGTGTGGACATTGGAATTACTGGGGGGAAAACAGAGACTTGTCCCTATATCCTAGGAGATGAGAACCAATTGCTGGAGAACCTAGCTGTGGGACCCAAATACATAACACTGCTTAACCTCCTCATCCAGGAGGGTACGGTCATATAGTACGGTGTGCCTTTTTCCTGCAATTGAGCCAAAGCAAGGGAAAAGGGTCCGTGTGCTACACATGCATAGTTGCCAACAGTCACGGATTGGCCGGGTCATTCCCGGGATTCAAACCCTTTTCCCGGATTTATTTTGTCCCGGCCAATGTCCCGGCCAATCCGTTTTTTCCCGGTTTCCACGACTTTGTCCGCCGCGGGCCGACGCCGCTAGAGGTCCACGGCCGGCGGAGACAATGTCTCCGCCGGCCGCCATTTTAAAGAAGACCAAAACCAGGATGTAGTACAATAGAAAATAAAGCTGCTGCGGCGCCGCCCATACCCCGCGTCTCCCCGTGGGTGGGCGGCGCCGCAGCAGCTTTATCTTCTATTGTACTACATCCGTGTTTTGGCTGGCCGGCCGGCCACCCCCCCGCCCCGCCCCGCCCCGCTGCAGGTCTGTCTGTAATGGAAAGGGGCGGGGGTGGGCGGCGCCACAGCTTAATTTTTTGTGCAGCCACGCGGTCGGCTCCGCCTCTATTTTGTTCCCCCTCGGGGAAGGGGAAACAGTAATGGCGGTCGAGACAGGAGACACCTGGTTAAGGGGGGACTCCGCTGAGGACACCTGATGTAAGGGGGGACTCCACTGGGGACGCCTGATGTAAGGGGGGACTCCACTGGGGACGCCTGATGTAAGGGGGGACTCCACTGGGGACGCCTGATGTAAGGGGGGACTCCGCTGGGGACGCCTGATGTAAGGGGGGACTCCGCTGGGGACGCCTGATGTAAGGGGGGACTCCGCTGGGGACGCCTGATGTAAGGGGGGACTCCGCTGGGGACGCCTGATGTAACGGGGGACTCCACTGGGGACGCCTGATGTAAGGGGGGACTCCACTGGGGACGCCTGATGTAAGGGGGGACTCCACTGGGGACGCCTGATGTAAGGGGGGACTCCACTGGGGATGCCTGATGTAAGGGGGGACTCCGCTGGGGACACCTGATGTAAGGGGGGACTCCGCTGGGGACACCTGATGTAAGGGGGGACTCCGCTGGGGACACCTGATGTAAGGGGGGACTCCGCTGGGTACGCCTGATGTAAGGAAGGACTCCGCTGGGTAAAGCTGATGTAAGGACGGACTCCATTGGGGGCACCTGATGGCATCTGGTGGCAGGCGACGTGGCAGGTGACACACTTGGGGCTTACAGTGATTCGGCATTATGGTGAGTTGAATGATTTAATTTTATATTACAATGTAATAATAGAAATAATGCGCTTCAATCATCCTGACACCATAACAAACATGGTGTCGGGATGATTGAAGCGCCAACAGGTGTTTTGGAGTATACTTATCTGCCAATTTTGTTACACATTTCTATTGTGGTGTAGGATCTGGCTTCTTTCTATCTATTTCTTTCTCTCTCTTTCTCTCACCTCGGACTGTAGCCACACCCCTTTGAACCATGCCCATTTAAGCCACACCCACTATCGTGCGTAAACCACACCCACTTTTCGCTGCGTCGCGCTTCGCGCGACGCATTTTTCATTTCAGCATGACACGCCTACAAACGAATGTCCCGCCCCTAATTATAGCAAGGCTCCGCCTCAATGCAAAAAAAGTGTCCCAGATGTTTTTTTTCCAATGTTGGCAACTATGCACATGGGTGCTCCTTCCGGGATTCTGCAGCTATACCCCCCCGAAGTTGGACTTTGTTTCCCCGTGTGGTTCCGAGGAGGTCGGCCATTTTGGTGAATTTGAACTGCGCCACTGATGTGAGTAATGGAGGTACAGGGCTAAACTGTATTTATGGCTGCGTAGTTCGTGGGCGTGTCTCAACAAGAAAAAGCCAGCGAGTTGAGTGCAACAGGAAGAAGAAAGGGGAGGAGCCCCGACATATCGCGATTTGCACGTGGTGACCTTGGCGTTAAGTGGACAGTGCGTGCTGGAAAAGTGAGTGTACAACATGTCTGCTGTTCCATGGAGTTCGGTGTCTGCTTCCACCATGGACGTTGCCTCACTAGCTGCCCACTTGACAGATACAGGGATTCGGATGAAACCTTGAGGCTGCTTTGCACTGTATACATTACATGCTGAGATGCTGAGATCTTGGGGATGATCTGTCTCACGTGCCAGGGACTAGTGGTGCACCTTCGACCTTTTGGGAGATGTACTAGATGTGGAAAGTTTCTCTTCGAGGTGGAGCAGCCTACGGAAAAGCCCCGGGCCTATCGGGTGAATTGCTTAACGGGCGCCACCACTGTAGAGGAGGAAACCTGCGTTTCCACAACCACCCCCACGCGCACCACTGTGACCGAGAGGGAAGTCAAGCTCGAGGTTCCTGTTGCTGCGAGGCCGGAGACGCCGGCGGATGCTGCCTCTGTCGCTACCGAGGCTTCCCTTCCACCTCCCAAGCGGAGAGTGGGCTACGTAAAGGCCTCCCGCTGCTGCGGTCGAGGTACACCCCAGCGCCTGCCTGAGCCGGAGCTCCAACCCGGAGGGACCTCCAGGAGATCCACGACAGGCCACGGTAAGGAGGCTGGGGCAATGTCAGTAAAGAGTTTGCCGGGGAAAGAGAAGAGGCTCAGTGTCCGTACCATAGGGGATGCTTGGGTGCCTGACCTGCGGGAACTTTTAAAAGAAAAGGAGTCAATATTGACTAAAAACTACCTGCCGGCAGAAGAGTATGCTACCTCCGATTTGAGGTCGTCTTCGGATGTGGGAGATGACTTTGAGGTAAATTAACTTTTTGCCAGGAAGGCATGGGACAAAACCCTGTTGTCCGCACCCCGAAGTATAAAAGAGGGGTCACCCATGGATTCTGGGGAGACTGCACCCCGGGTGGAAGCCCCTGCATGTGAGGAAGGAGATGTCTTTGCACCTGTATTGTCTGCACCTGTATTTCCAGCGCCTGCTGCTGTGGCTGAGCGTGCGCCACTGCGGGCCCCTTTACCAAAACTTGAGGCAGTGAAAGTGCCCAGGTCCCCGGATGCCATTGTTTTACCAGGTGCAGGAGACCGTGCCACCCTTCCTCCCTTATCGAGACTGCAGCGGCTCTTTAACAAGAGAGTGGCTGTTGAGTACGGCTGGGAATGCCCCTGTGTTCCCAGGGACTTGTTGTTTGAGGTTGAGGCCTATAGAGAGAGGTGGTATGCGAACTTTGTGTGGAACCACCTAAAAGTGCCTAACGCCTGCAGATACTTTGAATGCTCCATTAATATGACTGAATGGTTCAAGGGATGCAAACAAGAGTGGAGCTATGGGCGACACATCCATGCGGATCGGGTGGTTGTTTGTAACAAGGAGCGAGAAGATTTTGTGTACTCTGTAGAAACCTTTGATGCAAAGTGGAAGCTCCTTGTTTTGCCCGATCCTCACTTCTATCTCTGAAAGACAAGACTTTGTTTTTTTTGTGTCCCCTGGAAGTTGTTCAGTTTGGAACTTAAGAACTTTGCCCTTCACTGTTTGGGGTAATCTGCTCTACCAAGAGTCAGGAGAGCTGCTGTTTCTCTCCGCTTGCAGTTCCACAAGAGAACTGAACTTTTGGGGTAGAGATAGTTAGGTTCATCGGTGAGATCATCGTGCTCAAGATGGGAATTTATAGCAGTGTTACCTTACCATGTTAGGTAGTGTGAGTGCTATTACGGTCGCACTACCACCAGGTGGCGGTGATTTGCAGGACTTCTATTTTTTTTTGCATCTCCCTTTAGGAGCGTTATTCCATATACTAGGCCTAGTGTATGCAATCTTAGTTGAAGGGAATCGTCTTTCCTCAGGAAGATGATTCACTTCATGTACATGTAGATATTAGTAGGATGTTATTTGTTTCTGCATATTTTCTCTCCCTCTGCAGGTGGACTACTACTAACTGCCGGAGAATGGGTGGAGTAGTTAGTCTAGAGGGGTGGGATTGAAAATTTATAATGCTATGTGAATGTGACATTGAGTATGGGATGTTCTGTTTGAATTCTTGAACTCTTCCTTCACCTCTTTATTTTATGTCCCTTCCCCATTATGTTGGTTCCGGCAAAATTTGTACATAGTTGGAGATAACTTTGCGCTGGCTCAGGCTTGAGGAGCGTGAGTTTATCCCAGACACTGGGGACAGTGTCTCTTTTAGAGGAGGGTGTATGTAGCGCCCACCCCATTTAGGGGTGCTATATACCCAAATTTAGGGGCTGGTCGGAGATAGTAGTTGGGCTCAGACCGTTCTCAATTTATAGGTTGTGCTGTTTTATTTCCAGGATGGTATACTGGTGTGCAGTTCCCTGTGGCCTATAGGTGGCACTGTCATAATGGGTCAGGGTTGAACCACTGGTATTAGTGCTGTGCCTTAGGGTGTCCTCTCTCGGCAGCGGTACAGTGGGTGTGGTTGACCTGCTGTGCATGCCGGTAGTGGATACATAAGGGGCAGATGCCGCCTGGGAGGGGTCTTCGTTCCAGAGTCGGAGTCTGGGTGCGTGGCGCATGGCCCTCCAGGCCATGGGGCCACGTGTGCATCAGTTCCAGGCACCTTTAGTCCTGGGGCTGCATCTTCAACACTGGGCCCAGCACCCTTAGCTGGAGTCCGCTTTGAGGAGGAGAAGACCCAGGGTGTCCCTCGCGAGGGAGCCCGCTTCTAAGAAGAGGAGGCCGGGGGAGGGCCTTTCTGACGAACCGGTGAGAGTTCACGGTGAAGGAAGGGGCCCAGTAACTCTCTGGAGGGATTCTTCTATCCACCAAGGGCCTAGTAATGTGCTGCTGCTGGCACCTGTCCTTAAGTACCAGAAGCTAAGAGGTTCGGGTCTGATAGATTCTGTGGCAGAGAGTCTCCCGATCGCATCTAGGAAAAGAACCTGATCAAACGTCCGAGCATCACTTCGGCTGCTAGGGTCCACTTTGTAGGAGACTATCCTGGTGAGCTAACCCTACTCAGGGATAGAGTAGAGATTGTGATATCCATTTGTGCCTGGACTGACCTCCCAAACCTTGCTGTCCTGTCTTTCTTCCACACTTTTCCTATCTGCTGAACATTGAGAAAATAAACTCAGCGTTGGAGTTTACAGTGGTGTGGACATTGGAATTACTGGGGGGGAAACAGAGACTTGTCCCTATATCCTAGGAGACGAGAACCAATTGATGGAAGAACCTAGCTGTGGGACCCAAATACATAACACTGCTTAACCTCCTCATCCAGGAGGGTACGGGCATATAGTATGGTGTGCCTTTTTCTTGCAAATGAGCCAAAGCAAGGGAAAAGGGTCCGTGTGCTACAGGAACAATCTAAAAACAGTGGTATAGCCTTACCACTGCCTAAAAAAATATATAAAAATTCAATTAAAATAGGTAAATAGGGGTATGTACTCTCTGTTATAATTAGACCCCTATGTGTGCACACACAAAAATAAAACTGCGCTAATATAATATTTTACTACAAACTAAAAGTGTTTTTTTTATTTGTAATAAAACAGTTTCTCATGTGGCTTTTCATAAAACCATTCATAAAAAAAATACCCAGGAAGCATAACAATGACTAAGTTTGAACTGCTGCAGCCTGTGTTTGTGATTGTTTCAGCATATTTGTTAATTCCCTAAGTATTCTGCTGATTATATTAAACTGATTAAATGCTAATTAAATTTACTAGCATTTTTCCAAAGAAATTAAAATAAGCCACATAAAAAGAAAAAGAAGAAGAAGACTCAGTCATTTTGGAAACATTATGGATATTTCGTCAGCATGGTACAATGCATTATTTATAGACTAATTGTTTATATTACTAATGATAAAGCAGAATGCATTGCAGTGTGTTGGAAAAACATTAAAAGGTTTGGAATAATATTAAAAAAAATAACTTTAAGACTTCATTCACACAGGGGCAACACGACTTCCAGCGCGACTTTGGGAGGCAACTTGGACACGACTTGAGTATGAATCACAGCGCGACATGAGGCAACTTACAAGGCAACTTCAAGTTGCCTCCAGGACAGGAGGCTTTCCAGTGGCCAATCAGATCTGTGGGAGTGAGGGGGGAGGGAGGGGTTTGCCTGAGAAATGTATGTTCTCTTCCTGTATTGTTGCTTCTGTTAAGACAGTGATCCGACTGCTGAGGCGACTTCCATTGAAATCAATGGTACAAGCTGCCTACAAGTCGCCTAGAAGTCGGATTGAAGTAGTTCAGGAACCTTTTTTGAAGTCGGAGCGACTGCAGTAGTGTACATTAAGACGGCTCCATTCACTTCCATTGATTTTCTCATGCAGAGCGACTTGAGGCAACTTGAGGTGACTAGGGGCGACTTGGGGTGACTTTAAGTCGCATCCAAAGTCGTCCCTGTGTGAATGGGCTCTTAGCATTCTATATATAAAGAAAAGGTTGGCAAATTGGCATTGATTTTTTTTTCATACCAATTTGCCCTCCTGGCATTTTCATGCCCTTATTCACTGATTATTGTAGGGTGAATGTGCACCAGGCCAATGTAGACAGCTGTCAAATGTCAAGTTTACAGTAAGCTGTTAAAAGTCAGTGGGTACATTTGCTGGCTGGATCTCTCTGTTGTCCTGAAACTGTGTTTTTACAGAGTTAAATAAAAAAAAAATTTTTTATTTTTTTTAATACGTCTATAAATGGGCAACTAAATTATCAAAAATGGCATGTGATGTCACCTCTCCAGAGTTTCCTGCAACATTTAAAACCATCCAAGTGTAAGGTTTACCCCCTCCATACTCACAAATATTGTGAACTGGATAAGAGTTCAAAGGGCCCCTAAAAGCGGTTAAAAGGAAAAGGCAGACCTCCCACTTTCATATATGTTCCCTATCCCTTGCCAGCATTCCATCTTGGGTATTAGAGGTGCTAAAGAGCTTGGTACCCATCAGCATATGACACCAGTGCTTTGAGAGGCATACCATGATTTTAGGGAACCCTCTCAAAGCACCCCCCCCCAATACTGGGGTTTATGCATCCTTTCCATGGACATACCAGCTGGCATGCCTGGCTTTTTAGGCTGGCCATTTCTGGAGTGGGGATTTACAGTTAGTACCTTTCCCCATGTTTTTTTTTTTTTTACCAGGTAAATGTTGGGCACATTTACAAGGAGATGTGCTTGATGAATAGAATGACTGTTGCCCAGTAAAAGTTTGTTAAATTTTGGCTAAATGCATGGTGTCACCAGGGCCGGTACTACCACTAGGCAAACTATGCAGCCGCCTAGGGCGCACTGCTGCCTAGGGCGCCTGGCCACTGGTGTTCCTACTCTCCTCTCTCTGCAGCAAGCAACTAAGTCTCAGCATCAGCATCAGCAGGCAGCTGCCGCTTTATTCGCACATAGTGTCAGAGGCAAAGCGGCGGTGGAGGACGGTGTCTGTGTCCCGACTCCCAAATGAATGGAAGCAGGCAAACATTCATTGATGGGCACTGGTAGGCTGCATTGATAGGCGCTGGTGAGGCTGCATTGATGGGTGCTGGTAGGCTGGATGGATAGGCGCTGGTGAGGCTGCATTAATAGGTGCTGGTGAGGCTGCATTTGATGGGCGCTTCATTAAAAGGTCAGGTATACATTGGCAGGTCCAAGGGGGTGGAGTCTGGGGTGAAGCCAAGGGGGGTTGGCAAAATGAGGTTTCGCCTAAGGTGTCAAAAATCCTTGCAGCAGCCCTAGGTGTCACATTCCATTCTTTTTAGTAGGCCCATACAGCATAAGCTTTATGTTCAGCAGGTGCTGGCTGAATTGCAATTCATGTATGGGCAGGCTGGCCACACAGAAGTCAATCTACACATATTGTGTTTTCCCGGAAATAAGACCGGGTCCTAAATTTATTTTGGCTACAAAAAAAAACTAGGACTTATTTTCAGGGGATGTCTTATTTATTTACGGTATGTTCAATAATCTACATTTATTCAAATACAGTCATGACATCTTCTTGAATTTTTCACCCATGTCACAACCTCTTGCAGGCTAGGCTTCCACGCTGATTTCTCTCCAATCTATTTCAGTGTATTTATTGATTTCTGTGCGCAAATGGTCCTTGAATGGCTTGTTTAATGCAATATCAAGAGGCTGAAGATGAGCAATCATTCCTGTGGGAATCATTACTTGATCTACTCTTCTCTCTGCAAAGTTCTTCATGTCTTTTGCGCGGTGTGTGCTGGCTGAATCCCAGACTAGCAAACCTCTTTGGCCACCTCTTAAAACAAGTGGCAGCATTAAATCGACCTTTCCTTATAACTGCTTGTGTGCACCAGACTTTTTCAGTTTCAAGAACATAAATGCCTGAAACATGTTAAATCTTATCTTTCTTTCCCTTTGTGATGATTAGCGGTGTGGCTTTCTTTCCATCCAGACAAATTGCCAAAATTCAGGTAACACGTGCACTTTCATAACCAGTGGAGGGAAGGTAGATTGACGAGGCGCCCCTCTGATTAATTGTCCTTTGAGATCCTTGGCCCATAAACACTGCAGTTTCATCCATTGCAATCATGTTGGAGAGTTGGTATTTAGAAAAGTCGATGCCATCAACAAAGAACTTGAATGCAAGTGCACGTTTAACAACTTCAGTATCTTCCAGCTTAAACATCGATCTTCTTAGAGAAAACCGACAATTGAATACTCACCTTTCCGTAATTTTCCTTTCCTGGTGCCTACCCATGGCAGCATACCAATGGTTGGTGGCTCCACCCTTGACCAACCCACAGGAACACTTTATAAAAAAAGAGTCATCCCTCACTTCAGGCATTCTTGTAACTAGTCTTCAGAACTTTAAAGATTATAGAAGGGAGGGTGTATGCTTCCATGGGTAGGCACCAGGAAAGGAAAATTACAGAAAGGTGAGTATTCAATTTTCCGTTTTCTGTTTTCCTGGTGTCTCCATGGCAGCATACCAATGGTAAATAACTCGCTTACAGGGATGGTACTGCAATAATAATTTTACAGAACTGATAGTTCCAGAGTTCCGCCGGATCTCGGCTATAGTGCGACATAAAGGCGTTGAACTAGCCGCTCAGCAAAATGTCTCAGGGGAGACCCGAGCCAAAGCTGCCCAGGAAGAAGCAATTCCCGGCGTTGAGTGCGCATTCACCGCATTAGGGACTGGAAGACCACTAGCCCGATCCACCTTTTGGGTTAGTTTTATGATCCAGCTGGCCAATGTCATCTTGGGGGCTGCCATTCCCCTTTTGCACCCATGGGAATAACGAATAGACGTTGATCCTTGCGGAACTGTTGTGTCAGTTTTAAATAACGCCTAAATAACGCCTCAGGGATCTGACTACATCCAATTCGTGTCGTTTTGAGGAGGTTGGATCTTCCCTGAAAGCCGGAAGAACCCATCCCTGGTTAAGATGGTAGACTGAAGGTACTTTGGGGACAAACTGGTGAATAGGCTGCAGGACTTCCCTGTCCGGGAAAAAAAAGTGACATAGGGTTCCTATGCCGCTAGAGCTTGAATTTCTGACACTCTACGTCCTGATGTGATGGCGATCAGGAAGCCTGTTTTCAAGGTAATATCCTCCAATACACATTCTTCCGTGGGTGCAAAGGAAGGGCTTGCTAAGGCATTGAGGATCACTGTCAGATCCCATTTGGGGTATAATTCTTTCCTGGGAGGACGTAATATTAGGACTGCCTTCAGGAAACGGTCTACGAGGGGTTCAGTGCCCAGCGTGTGTCCGTTAGGGCTGACAAGGCTGAAACCTAAACCTTCAGTGTGCTATGACCTAAGCATAAGTCCAGACTAGTCTCTATGAAGAGTATAGGATTTTGGACTCCAGGATCCAGTGGATTGAAATGGCTAGCCTCCGCCAGATCCATAAACTTTCTCCATAACCTGTAGTAGGTGGCATTAGTGGATGACTTTCTTGCCTGTAGTAATGTCTGAACAACATCATGAGAGCACTCTAAGTTGCCCAGCCTCTTCCGCTCAACTTCCAGGCCTTTAAGTCTAAAATCTCTGGATGTGGGTGGAGGAAGTCGCCTTGGGCTATCAGGTTGCTCATGTGCGGAGAGGTAGTGGGCTGCACAGGGCCATCTCGATTAAGAGCGGAAACCATGATCTCTTCGTAATCGCTAAGGATAGTGACATTCTCCGACGTCAGACGCTGGAGGAACCTCAGTATCAGAGGGATCGGAGGGAACGCATATCCCATTTGGAAGATCCATGGGTGGACAAGGGCAACTACCCCTGCTGACATTGGAGATGGGAATCTCGTGAAGAAGAGAGGCGTTTTGCGTTAAGCGGGAAGCGAGTAGATCTATCTGGGGAGAACCCCACTGTTGGCATATCCAGTCGAAAACCTGCGGGTCTAGTGACCAATCGTTGTTGTCTGTGAAAGATCTTGAAAGGCGATCGGCTAGCTGATTCTCGGGGGCTGAAATGTAGGCAGCCCGAAGGTCAAGCAAATTCCTCTCGGCCCATGATATGATCGGGGTCACTTTGCTGGCTAGTGACCAGCTGTGCATCCCTCCTTGTTTTGGACATAGGCTACTGCCGCACTGTTGTCCAACTGGAGTAGTATGGACTTGCCTCTGAGAAGAGGGGCTAGATGTAAGATTAAAAAGTAAAAGGAAAAAAAGGAGGGCGCACCGACCTAGTGCATAACCAGTGGCTAGGTTTATTAAAAATATATAAAAAGATTACAAATACTCACAAAGCAACTATGAAAATAGGCACGTATAACATTCCATCAATGGGAATTGCCTCCTGCTGGAACCAGACACCAGAGAGTCCAGATGACAGGTGTAACAGCTACGGCTGACGCGTTGCGAAGGCGAACCCTCTTCCTCAGAGCCAAAAAGTGATAGTATCTGGACCCCTCTCTGGACTCTTAAAGCCATGTGTAAGTGGGTGCGAGTGGTCATCAATCTAGAGCTCCACCCACCACAGGTCACTCCTCCTCTCACCCAAAAGGCATGCCCATATGAAGTTAACCCCTCACTGCCCACACTGATGTACCCATCAATACATCAGATAGTATATGCATACACCATGTGATAATGTGTATATGTGCTTCAGCTGGCGGAGGATGTATGGCATATATACATATATGGTGGGACTTACCCCTATCGCACAGGCCGTCAAGGACAGTCAATCAATGCTGCCACCCATCTGAATATCGCCACAGTTGCTTCCCGTGGTGCTGAGCTATGGTCCCACCACTCGATGGGACGTGCATTGGCCGAAGACCCGGAAGTGGCGGTGGATGTGCGTTCCACCCGCCACTTCCGGTAACTGAATGCGTCACATCCGCCCTCAGATGGGCTGGACAGGCTTCAGAGTTTGTCCCGGATACGGGGGCGGGCTTCACACTCCGCATCCGGTATCAACAACCTCCCTATACAAACGCCAGTACCAGCCAGAAACAATGTCCCAGAGTAATAGATCCGCGCGCAGCACAACGTGCACCGCGCAGACCAAAAGAACCGGAAGACATACATAGCCACCAACACAGCCTCCAATCCATATGGGGTCCTACAGCCACCATAGTAGCAGTAAGCCTCCGCCCCTCTATGGATAAGGAAGTCAGGGTGTGCACAAGAGGGCCAATATACATATCAAAAACGGGGGGGGGGACTGGGGAAGATGGAAGGGGGGGGGTCCCCAGGAGCCAATTGATGACCAACGCTAATTGGTGACACCCCACATCCTCCAACCCATGGCAACTCAGACCATAAGAGGGAACCAAAAATAATTGAAGAAGGACAATACTATTTAAGGTGACCTGTGAGGGCTGTCGCTCCAGCATGTGACCCCTCTCCTATACATAGACAGGGCAAATATACACCAAATTGATAGTGAATGCGCCCGTAGTTTCATAATTAGTACTTTAAAATTTTTAAATTTTTATAGTGGTTTAGGATTTCTCAAATCATAGGGAGTGCATTACATTATATATACTAGTTATAATTTCAATATTTTAATAATAATTTTAGCTATCAATCACCAATTTTAATTAGGTAACCATACAATAGGTTCTATATAGATTTTACATTGTGGTAGTGGGGCTCGTGGTGGGCCAGCCATATAGTCCAGAGTTAATTGTTAGGCCATCATATTTTAGAGTATATTCCCACTAATTGTAATTGTAATGGTCTTTCATTAATTTTGGATTTAGACTGTGGGTGGGTTATTTTAGATGTTTTTAATGCTCCTGCATAGATTGGGTACACTGTTCGAGAGTTTGTACATGTGTGTGGGCGCATGCATATGTACCCAGAGGGTTGGTTGACTCGGTGCACATATGAGCCTGCCGCTGGCTCAAATGGTATGGGGAAGCGGTGGGGCGAGTGTGTGTCCCGAGTGGGTGGCATGCGAACACATACATGTTATTTAAATTGCTTTGGTTTGTAATATTTGGTGCCATATTATGATATATGTATGGACCAAAGTGTGGGATTGGACTTCTCCTGGAACAATCAAGGAACTGTGTGTTCCTTTTACCCAGTGTATCTGGCATCTGGATTCCATGTGTATTTGGGCAAGTACTAATTATGAAACTACGGGCGCATTCACTATCAATTTGGTGTATATTTGCCCTGTCTATGTATAGGAGAGGGGTCACATGCTGGAGCGACAGCCCTCACAGGTCACCTTAAATAGTATTGTCCTTCTTCAATTATTTTTGGTTCCCTCTTATGGTCTGAGTTGCCATGGGTTGGAGGATGTGGGGTGTCACCAATTAGCGTTGGTCATCAATTGGCTCCTGGGGACCCCCCCCCTTCCATCTTCCCCAGTCCCCCCCCCCCCCGTTTTTGATATGTATATTGGCCCTCTTGTGCACACCCTGACTTCCTTATCCATAGAGGGGCGGAGGCTTACTGCTACTATGGTGGCTGTAGGACCCCATATGGATTGGAGGCTGTGTTGGTGGCTATGTATGTCTTCCGGTTCTTTTGGTCTGTGCGGTGCACGTTGTGCTGCGCGCGGATCTATTACTCGGGGACATTGTTTCTGGCTGGTACTGGCGTTTGTATAGGGAGGTTGTTGATACCGGATGCGGAGTGTGAAGCCCGCCTCCGTATCCGGGACAAACTCTGAAGCCTGTCCAGCCCATCTGAGGGCGGATGTGACGCATTCAGTTACCGGAAGTGGCGGGTGGAACGCACATCCACCGCCACTTCCGGGTCTTCGGCCAATGCACGTCCCATCGAGTGGTGGGACCATAGCTCAGCACCACGGGAAGCAACTGTGGCGATATTCAGATGGGTGGCAGCATTGATTGACTGTCCTTGACGGCCTGTGCGATAGGGGTAAGTCCCACCATATATGTATATATGCCATACATCCTCCGCCAGCTGAAGCACATATACACATTATCACATGGTGTATGCATATACTATCTGATGTATTGATGGGTACATCAGTGTGGGCAGTGAGGGGTTAACTTCATATGGGCATGCCTTTTGGGTGAGAGGAGGAGTGACCTGTGGTGGGTGGAGCTCTAGATTGATGACCACTCACACCCACTTACACATGGCTTTAAGAGTCCAGAGAGGGGTCCAGATACTATCACTTTTTGGCTCTGAGGAAGAGGGTTCGCCTTCGCAACGCGTCAGCCGTAGCTGTTACACCTGTCATCTGGACTCTCTGGTGTCTGGTTCCAGCAGGAGGCAATTCCCATTGATGGAATGTTATACGTGCCTATTTTCATAGTTGCTTTGTGAGTATTTGTAATCTTTTTATATATTTTTAATAAACCTAGCCACTGGTTATGCACTAGGTCGGTGCGCCCTCCTTTTTTTCCTTTTACTTTTTAGTCTTAAAGAATACCAATTATTCTGAAGAGGGCAGCAAGATCCCTGGTCATTTCCTTCCCTACGGAACACTCTGGTTGTGTCACTAAGAGACCAAACTTCCAAGCGCAGGAGATTGTTTGTGTGTCTGCTAGATGTAAGATTGCCATCCATGCTGCCCTTAGTTCTAGGATATTGGAGATCATCCCTTCTGTATTGAATCCCCATTTCCCTTGCACTAACTGGTTTGGCAGTGTGCCCCCCCATCCCAGCTGACTTGTGTCCAATATAAGAATGGTCCACGAGATGGGGCAGAGGGAGTGGAAAACTAGAAGGTTGGGTGGTCTTGTCCACCACCAAAGGCTGGATTTCACTGCAATTTCACGATTATCGTCTGTCCGAGATGCTTCTTCCTCCACTGTGTCAGAAAGTACAATTGGAAGTCTCGCAAGTGCCACCTGGCCCACTTCACCATCGGTATACATGATGAAAGGGACCCTAGGCTGCTCAGACAGTCTGATGCCGACATGGGGCGGCTTTCTAACGCTTGTTTCACCTTCCGTATTAGTATAGGGATCTTCTCTGGTGGAAGTGACACGGCCCTTTCCGGGGTGTCGAATAAAGCCCCTAGATATGTCATCTTTGTGTAAGAGTCAATGGACTCTTTGAGTAGTTGATAAGCCATCTGAATTGGATCAAGGTGTTCAGGACCAGCTGCACATGCGTTTCCAGAGTCCCTCTGTGCTGGGATAGGATCAGTATGTCGTCTTAAGTAGTGTAGGGCCCGTATCCCCTTTTCCCGGAGGGGAGCTAGGGAGGTCACTAGAACCTTGGTAAAGGTTCTGGGAGCTGATGAAATTCCAATGGAAGATGTTAGAATTGAAGGTGCAAATCGCCTATCCTGAACTGGAGGAAGAGCTGGAAAAGATGATGGATGGGGGTGTGAAGGTATGTGTAACGGCACCCCAAGTATGAAAGGGGTTAACGCCGTTTAGGATATTCCCTCTCCGAACACACATCCGCTACCGACACTCCACAGTCAGGCGACCGAAACCCATAGGAATAATTCTTCCAGAAATACGAGACAAACGCTCTGTATGAGGTTTCCAACTGGTCTGACACTTTATTGAGAAAAGAACAGGCTTTTATATACACTAAACGAATACTGTAGTCCAAATGAACAACTCCACCCACAACATCACACAATGGTCACATAATGAGCCCCCAATACACATTCTGACATCTCTTAGCAGACAACAGGTGAGTTCATTAGCTAATCCCTTTTCAGCTTAAATGACTATGCATAACCTTTATGTTCCCCAGACTGTCTGTCTGCTAATTTACAATACCCACAATTACAGAGTTAATTATCACACCCCACAATGAAAAGATCTTTAGAATAGTTGGGATTCATTAACATTACACAGGCAGACAGGTGATTGAAGTTGAACACATCAGCCCTTTCAATTAACCTGTTGAGTTCAGGATCAACAAACAGTAACTAGTTATTTACAGATATCCTGGGGAATATGGTGGATTAATATTACAGACCCATTTTAAAGCAATCCAAGACATATTCTCAATGTCCATTATTTCCTGGCTCATACTTTCTAAGAACTTCTGGGTTCCACGGGCCCTCCCGTTACATCATGCATCTTGGAGATCTATAGAACCATCCAGTAGCCTGGCTGTACTGACAGAATTACTGTGTTTAAGGACTCCATTTTGAAGTGTTCTACTTGAATGTATCTGTTCAGCCTCTTTAGGACCAATACGGGCCTGCAGCCTCCCGGTTTCTTGGAGACTAAAAGACTGGGGAATAAAACCCTAAGTGGTTGGAAGGAAAAGGGTGGAGGGTGGCTTTTAAATTTCCCAAAAAATAAATGTCCTTGAAGGACTTTGGAGATTGCTCATTGATCCATTCAATTTTCCTACCCAAACCTGGGCAAAAGATTTGAGTCTTGCTCCTACTGGGCCGGTTTGGGTGGGTAATGAGTCAGAAGGACTTCTGGTTCTCTACTGTTGAGGCCTTACCCGGATGGTAAATTCTAGACATCAACCTACGCAATGTGCTTATATTTGCATTTTCGACTTGTAGATTGAAGTTACATGTAACAAGGCATTTGTCATTTGAAAATGTGAAGTCCTGAAAAAGTGACAACAAGCACGAAACGCGTTGACTTTTTTCATAGATGACAATTGCCATTTGCTACTTCTTTACTTGTTTTTATGAACTCCTTGTAAATTTGATACTGATTGACCATCCTTGAACAACCTTCACTTTCCAATTTTTCTTTATGACAGAAGTCAATCTACTGATCAACTTTTGTACAACCAGCCTGTTGGAAAACTTCTGCATGATCATCATGCAATGCTGTATGGTTGGAAACAATGATCAATGTGTTCTGACAATAAGAAAGTCTCCCTGCCTTCAGGACACAATAGCTCGGAGGGCATACGTTTCCTATCCACATTGAGTTTGTTGGTGGGGAAATCGGGTCGTTTTTTTTTTCAACCCTCAGAGGGCTGCCAAAGTATCAAAATATATCTAAATCCAATGTCTGAATTCTTTTTTTTGTTTGTTTTTGTTTTTGCTTCTTTATTTTCCCCTGGTGATATGGTCAGTAAAATACTTCCTATCCTAGGGTGACAATACTCACTGTTCTGTATATGGAAAAGTAGTGTTGTCACTCTAGGACAGGAAATATGTTAAGACCGGACATGTGCAATTCGTTTAGTTTCTAATTCGTTTTTCACGAATTTAGAGAAATTCGTTAATTCCGAAATTTCTGAATTTCTGAATTTTTCAATTTCTGAATTTTCGGATATTCGGATTTCCGAAATATCGAATTTCTGAATTTCCGAATTTTTCAATTTCCGAATTTTCGGATTTCCGAATTTTTCAATTTACAAATTTTCGGATTTTCGGAAATTTCGAATTTCGGAAATACGGAATTTCGATAATTCGAAAATTCGAGATTCGAAAATTTGAAAATCTAAAATTTGAAAATCTAAAATTTGAAAATCTAAAATTCGAAAATCTAAAATTCCAAAATGGGAAATTTGGAAAGTTGAATTTCTGAATTCCGAATTTTTAGAATTTTCGAAAAGTTTTTTTCGTTTTTTTTGCTTTTTTCGGAAATTCGGGAAATTCGGAAAATTCGTTTTTTTCGTTTTATGAATTTTTTGGGAAATTCTGAAATTTGAAAATTCGGAACTCGAAAATTCCGAATTTCCCGAATTTCCGAAAAAGAAAAAAACGAAAACGAAAAAAAAAGAATTTTTTCAAATTTCCCGAATTTCTGAAAAAAGCAAAAAAACGAAAAAAACGAAAACGAAAAAAAAGAATTTTTGTAATTTCCCGAATTTCCGAAAAGAACGAAAACGAAAAAAAAATGAATTTTTCGGCAGTTCACATGTCTAGTTAAGACCACTGAACCACTCACCCTTTTCTCTTTTTTATAACATTGGGGGTTCTGTAGTCCTAACACATTTCACATTCCCTGATTGGCAGGTTCAACAATTTATTTATTTATGTCTACACTTAAGGACCCTTTCACACAGACGTTCTGATCGGGTTCGCCAGTCAGTTTTTCAGGCGGACCCGATCAGAACCTCCATTCTTCTTCTATGGAGCGGCATGTGTCCACTGACACCCGCCAGGCATCCAATCCGGTCCTCTAAAAACAGACTGATGGGGATCCGTTCCCCATCGGTCTGGCTGATCGGATCGGGTGATAGTCGAATGGAAACAGACTGAGAGAACAGGAGGCTGTTTCCACGTCCAGTCTGCATCAGCGGAGCGGACACAGATCTGTCATCCGTCTGCTCAGCGGGGATCAGAGGAGAGATCCCCTGCTAAGCGAGCGGATCCGCTGCTGGAGTCCACCCTGTGTTAAAGGGGCCTATCAAACATATATAACAAAACACTTTTAATGAGATATGTTAAAGAGGAAGTAAACCCTTGATTTTTATTTATTTTTTAAAAACCCTGCAAAAGAAAGGCATAATGAGCTAGTATGCATAGCAAACTAGCTCATTATGAATGACTTACCTGAGATCGAAGCCCCCGAACTGCTCCTCGTTCCCCTCCGCCGCTGCCGCCATCTTGCCTCTCTTCCTGTTATCGCCACTCCGGTGCTGTGATGGGCCGGAGCGGCGATGACGTCACACGCATGCGTGATCGGGCCGGCAAGATCCCATTTAGAAAACCGGCAAGAAGCCGGCCCACTAGTGCGCATGCGCCGTTGTCTACGGCACCCATGCGCTGTAGACATCAGTGCAGTGTTATATGCAAATATCTCCTTAACCGTGTAGGTTAAGGAGATATTTCTTGCACCTATAGGTAAGCCTTAATCTAGGCTTACCTGTAGGTGCAAGTTGTCTAAGTGGGTTTACAACCACTTTAACAGACCACAAGACAGAAAATAAAAAATTAATTGTTAAAATTTATATACACTTTAACATTTGAAATGTAACTAAAGCCTTGTTTCAGAAAACTTGTTTGAATGCCCGTTTTTTATGGCAGAATAAACTCTGCGTGCCTCATAAAAGCTCCTTTCCTGCTTGCTAGCTAATTTTCTTCTACTTGTAGACTGACAGCCAAACATGAACAGCTCAGTGTATAATTTCAGTATGAATTGGGTGCTGGGACAAAGTCAATCCCATGCACAAGCACAGGAGTTATGTCATCCTTGACTGGCCAATCATGTCAGTTGGAGACTCCTGGCCCAGAAAAAGACCAGAAAAAGTTGTCATACTTATATTGCCATTATAATTATAATGTCCAGTAGTAAAGATGGTGGATGGCCACCAGAGGGAGGACAGAATTGGATTATATAAACTCGACTTTGTAGGTCTGCCGCCTACATCCTATGAGGAAGTTGATCCTGCTGAAACGCGTCAGCGAGTGATGTCAGACATAAACCGGAGGTGTCGTGGCAGCCATTTTGGAAAAGGTTTTTGTATTTGTTTTTGTGCTTAATAAAAGCAGACAAATAAGTGAATAAAGGTGTTTTTACATTACTGCACTATGGTCGTTCTGCTTTAACCTTACATGGTCCTGAGCATTGTGGTGACACTGTGAGCACTGGATACATGAGGATATAGAGCGAAGCAGAGAATTTTATATGCCTGTTTAATTTTTCAGTCTTGTAAATTGCATGATCCTAGGGGCGAGGTGCAGTACACATAAGGTGGATGGAATACACTTTTTGGTGTTTTTTGGCACTTACTGAATGTGAGTTTGATTTTACTTTGTGATATCATCAGTTTTAAAGATATATTACACGATCTAAGTGTTTTTTCTTTAGGGGCAGGGGCGGATCCAGAGTCTTTTCTCGGGAGGGGCACTGCCAAAAATTATGGGTTTTTTTTGTGGGAAATTTATTGGGGAAATGGCTGGTGTCGGCGCTTCAATCATCCCGGCACCATGGTTATTATGGTGTCAGGATGATTGAAGCGCATTATTTCTATTATTACATTGTAATATAAAATTAAATAGTTCAATGCAGAATCAGTGGGAGCCCCGAGTGTGTCATTTTCCACCGTTGCCTGCAATTAGTGGGAGCCCTGAGCGTGTCACTTGCCACACGTTGCGGATTGTCACTTGCCACGTCACCTGCCACATCTTGTGGATTGTCACTTGCCACACCTTGTGCATTGTCACTTGCCACATCACCTGCATCAGCTTGCGGATTGTCACTTGCCTGCCACCAGATGCAGATTGTCACTTGCCACATCGCCTGCCACACCTTGCGGATTGTCACTTGCCACACCTTGCGGATTGTCACTAACTTGCCTGCTAAGGTGTAGTTTTGGTTGTCTCTTGCTGTGTCCCAGACTCCCAGAGTCAGGCAGCAGAGAGATAATGTAATCTCTCTGCTGCCTGCACATTGAGGGCGGAAGTCACTGCAGGAATGCAGGGTAGGCACGGGCGGTGAGAGATGATCTCATCTCTCTGCTCCCCCGCTCCCGGCTAGCTGATTGGCCAACTGCCACACTGAGCCTGCTCTCTCACTCTCACCTACGCTGCCAACACACTGAGCAGCACGGTCTGCCCACGAACCGCGCTGCCCGCCCACAAACCGCGCCGCAAGCGGAGCCGTCCGCTTTCTTACCCATCTGTGGAGCCGCACGCTACCGCACCTGCCCGCGGAGCGGCCCAACGTGACTCACTGACGTCATTTGTTGCTATACGCCAAGCGGCCCAGGCGTTAGCAACGAGTGCAGGGAAGAGGCTCCACCCACCTCCTCCTCCGCTCCTGTTATCGTGTCAGTGCGCCGCGTAACTACATTAGACGAGTCTCTCTCTCGGCGCCGCTGATCGGCTGATATGAGAAACTGAGAGAGAGACTCAGAGAGGCAGCGGCAGCCGCAGAACAAGTACTGTATATACTCGAGTATAAGCCGACCCGAATATAAGCAGAGGCACCTAATTTTACCCAAAAAAACTGGGAAAACGTATTGACTCGAGTATAAGCCTAGGGTGTCCTTCTGCATGCCTCACTGTGCCCATGCTTCACCGTGCCCATGACTAGACTGATGTTTAACATGGGAGTCTATGGACCCGGTACCGGGTCCGCAAATTCACCAGAGAAATTACCGTTTAACATTGGAGTCTATGGAAGGGGTGCCCGGCTTTAAAAAATCAGTGCTCCCCGGCCGTAGGTCCCCCAGACACCAAACGTTGCACACTTATAGAGGAGACATGGGGCCACATGTGTGCCACGTTTGGGGTCCAGGGGACCTACGACCGGCTGGTACCGGGTCCCCAAATTCCGGGAGATCAGGCGCAAAACAGAAAAAAAAAAAAACAGAGCAAGCAAGTGAGTGTGACAGATGGTCTCGGGGGGGGGATTGCCCTGTTGCCCCCCCCCCCCGGATCCGCCCCTGTTTGGGGGATTATTCTACGTAAGGATATCATCCAGTGAAGGGTTCTGGGTGAATATATTTATGGATGCAAGAATTCTTCTGACTGAGGGTAAGAGTAGATATTGTGGGCCGTGTTTGGCTGGAGTTTTTTCATGTGGTTTGGCAATATTTTCATGTGAGTGGGCTAATTTATTTACATTTTGTTTTAAAAAACAATTTTTGAACATAAAGTGCCTTGAAATTTTCCACATTTTGTAATGTTACAACCAAAAATGTAAATGTATTTTATTGGGATTTTATGTGATAGATCAACAAACAAAGTGGCACATAATTGTGAAGTGGAAGGAAAATGATAAATGGTTTTCAACATTTTTTACAAATAAATATGTGAAAAGTGTGGCGTGCATTTGTATTCAGCCCCCTTTACTCTGATACTCCTAACTAAAATCTAGTGGAACCAATTTCCTTCAGAAGTCACCTAATTAGTAAATAGAGTCCACCTGTGTGTAATTTAATCTCAGTATAAATACAGCTGTTCTGGGAAGCCCTCAGAGGTTTGTTAGAGAAACTTAGTGCACAAACAGCCTCATGAAGGCCAAGGAACACACCAAACACAAAAAATTCTCCTGCACTTGGAAGCTTGACCTCTTAGTGGCACAACCAGAGTCTTCTGTAGGAAAGGGAATGACCAGGACTCTTAGGACTAAAATGTAAAAAAGAAAGAGAAGGGCGCACCGACCTAGTGCATTACCAATGGATAGGTTTATTAAAATTGACTAAAAGATCATAAATACTCACAAAGCAAGTACAAAATTGAGCACAAACACTGTTCCATGAAACGGATAAACGCCTTCAGCAGGCCTCCTACTGGAACAAGACAATCAGAAAGTCAGACGATATGTGGTACAGCTACGGCTGACACGTTGCGAAGGCGAACCACCTTCTTCAGAGCCAAAAGTAGTGATATCGGAACACAGATTGTGATATCAGAACACACCAGACAGGTTAGAGATAACTTTGTGGACAAGTTTAAAGCAAGGTTAGGTTATAAAAAAAATCCCAAGTTTTGAACACTGTTCAATGTATCATCCAAAAATGGAAAGAGTATGGCACAACTGCAAACCTACAAAGACATGGCCATCCACCTAAACTGTTTAGATACCTTGGTTTTGCAGATCACTAATGCGGTTCTTGAATCCAGATGACAACAGCTTTCTGTCTCTGGTTCTTGCAACAACCGGATCGTCCTCTCACACTGACCTAGCAGCCGGTATGAAGCACGGACAAAGTCTCTGCCACAGACTTGAATGAAAAATGGAAACTCCTGGATAATCCCCTGCCACAGGATTGTTTATGCCAGTAGTCAGTTAGTTAGGTCAGCTGTACAGTACCTGAACCTTTAAGCCATCTGGCAGTACTGTGAGGTAGGTTAACTTGGGTGCATCATCCAAAAGAGTCACCAGGCCCTTCCTGAGATACCAGCCATCAGCTCGGTCCTCTCCAGTAAGGTCCTCCCCCTGGAATATTCTCCGCTTGAGTGACTTCTTCCCACAGGACAGACAGCACAGGACCACCTTCAGTTAAGTAGGCCCCAGACAGACTTCTGGGCCTACTTGCAGAAAACACAACAGCATAGCCTCTGGCCTGGAGGGTCATGAGGCGAGAAGAGACCCCCCCGGAGCACATGGCACTGCCCCTTAAATACCCTTCCCCCAGCATGCCCAGCTACAAAGAAGCTCCTGATTGGGCTGTTTTATGGAGAAAGAATATCCAATACACTTCAGCTGGCTGTATTTCTCACACTGGCCTGTGACAACAGTGACCCCTACTGGCAACAGTGGGAAATGCGCACAAACAGCCAAAGCTGGAACAGAAACCAACAATTTACATACTCACCCTGAGCTATTTACAGCTCAGATACCCCTAAATTTACAGAATAGCGCCTGTTCAAAAGTAGCAGGGCGCTACACACATATAAGATTACACACTCTCATATTCGCATTAGTACATGCACTTTATTTAATTGGGCTACAGCCCACTAATTAGCACCCCCTCACACTAAACAAATGGCCAAAATGCATTAGCATTTTGTACTGTATACATGCTATGTAGCTAATAAAGTAAGAGGAGCTTTGAGTTGCCAGCTTTTTTGTACAGTGGAATGTATGGCATACGACTGGCTTCATGTTCCACCTGGTATGAAGCTTAAAGTGGAGTTCCAACTACATTATTCAATTTTTAAAAGTAATATCTTTCATGAGGCAATCATATTGTACATCTATGTTCCCTTACTATTTAAAAATCTGCCGCTGATCACCAGAGTTTTTGTAGAAAGACACTTTTAAAAAATGTTCTCCGACGTTCTCATTTTGCTTTTGGGCATGTGAAGCCCACAAGCACTTACTTCCTGGATACTGATGATGATCTGTGACCATCACGCACCGCCCGTCCCGCCCCGCCGCATTGTAGCCACACTGCAGCGCCTTCAACCTCTCGGGTTGCCATCACAACGGGCGGCGGAAGTGCCCGCACCGTTGTGATGGCAACGAAGAAGACAAAAACACTGTAACAAGCTACAGTACCTGCCCACGAGAATGTTTCCAGCGCGATCCCATCGCGCTGGTTCTCGGCGTCGGGTACTGTACATCTCGCACTCGCTGCAATAGGAAAACCACATTTTACTATTGCAGCGAGCGCGAGAAAGAAGCGACAATGTCCCCTCTCTATGGAGATTTTGTGGGACCACATAGCAACAGCTATTTCAAGGTGAGTAAAAAAAAAAATAATATCCAAATGTTGTTTTTTAATTTATTATATGCACATTAATGGCAGATTCTTTTTTTGATGGGAACTCCCTTTATAGCCGTTTCCCTAACCTCAATAGAATGTGTACATTTATAGAGATTCAGGTGTCTAACCAATCAGAGGTTGATAATTCTAATGCAGCTTCAGCTTCTCATTTGACCATCAGGGAGGATTTACCTGGGAGCTAATGGCCGTTAAGGAACCCATAAAGTGTTGAGATCAATCCTTTATCCATGAAGAAAGACATAACTGCTCGAAAGTGGTGAAGGGTTTCTTTGAGGGTCAGTGTGTATGGTTCTGTAAAAGTGTTGAATTTGCAGGTATTTAAAAACCGCGTACACACGATCGGAAATTCCAACAAGAAAACCGTGGATTTTTTTCCGACGGAATGTTGGCTCAAACTTGTGTTGCATACACACGGTCACCCGAATCTTGTCGGAAATTCCGATCGTCAAGAACGCGGTGACGTACAAGACGTACGATGACCTGAGATCAATGAAGTTCAATAGGCAGTTTGGCTCTTCTGCTTGATTCTGAGCATGCGTGTTTTTTTGTGCGTCGGAATTGCATACCGACGATCGGAATTTCCAACAAGAACTTTTTCCGTCGGAAAATTGAGAACCTGCTCTCAATCTTTTGTTGGCGGAAATTCCGACAGCAAATGTCCGATGGAGCCTACACACGGTCGGAATTTCCGACCAAAAGCTCTCATCGAACATTTGTTGTCGGAATTTCCGATCGTGTGTACGCGTCATAAGAAAAGTTTTTTTGTTGGATTTGAGTAAAGGAGCAAAAATGTTAGTTAACCATTAGTGAATTTAAAGAGACCAAGTTATGGTCCACCCAGGGTGAAGAGTTAGATCTAGATGAATACACCCCAGGGAAGTTGACATCTCCCAGATAGGTTTCTATGGGCAAGGCAGAAAACGTAAGTCTATATTTTGTTTTATATTATGATGACCATAAGTGGAACAATTGTCATACAATTATGTTTAGGGGGGGTACATCCATGGGCGTCCGCTGAATTTTTTTCGGGGGGGTGCTTCGGCAGCGGCGATACACTTGTCGCATTTAACCACTTAAGCCCCGGACCAATAGGGGCCATTATGACCAGGCCCCTTTTTGCGATTCGGCACTGCGTCACTTTAACTGACAAATGCGCGGTCGTGCGACGTGGCTCCCAAACAAAATTGGCGTCCTTTTTTTCCCACAAATAGAGCTTTCTTTTGGTGGTATTTGATCACCTCTGCGGTTTTTATTTTTTGCGCTATAAACAAAAATAGAGCGAAAATTTTGAAAAAAATGACATTTTTTACTTTTTGCTATAATAAATATCCCCAAAAAATATATAAAAAAACTTTTTTTTTCCTCAGTTTAGGCCGATACGTATTCTTCTACATATTTTTGGTAAAAAAAACGCAATCGCCGTTTATTGATTGGTTTGCGCAAAAATTATAGCGTTTACAAAATAGGGTATAGTTTTAAGGCATTTTTATTAATTATTTATTTTTTACTAGTAATGGCGGCGATCAACGATTTTTTTCGTGACTGCAACATTATGGCGGACACATCGGACACTTTTGACACATTTTTGGGACCATTGTCATTTTCACAGCGAACAGTGCAATAAAAATGCACTGGTTACTGTGAAAATGACACTGGCAGTGAAGGGGTTAACCACTAGGGCCGCTGGAGGGGTTAAGTGAGCCTAGGGGCGTGTTACTAACCGAGGGGGGCGTGGCTACAACTGACACGTCACCGATCTCCGCTCTGATTACACAGAGCGGAGATCGCTGACATTGTCAGTAGAGGAGCGGGGAGATGCTGTGTTTACACACACATCTCCCCGCTCCGAGCCTCCGTGAGACGATCGCGGGGATCCCCGCGGCGATTGAGTCTGCGGGACCCCGCGGTCCCACTCACGGGGAAGGCAGGGGGGTCGCAAACACGCCGGCGGCGGGGCGCGCGCGCCCCCCGACGTCGGCAGTTAAAGGGCCACGTACAGGTACGTGATTGTGCCTGTACGAGCCATTCTGCCGACGTATATCGGCATGAAGAGGTCGTTAAGCGGTTAACCCTTTCTTCGACCGCTAGCGGGGGTTAAAAGCGACTTATTGGTATATTCTAATCAGTAGATTTGCAGCATTGGTATTGTGTATTCAATTACCATTTTTTTATGCAATTCATTTATAATATTTCAACATATGTGGTAATATTTTGGAGTATATTTTTTGGGGGTATTTATAGATTTATTGCACTGGGATTGTGTATTCAATTATCACTTTTTTGATATAACTTATTTAAAATATGTTTCTGCACGTGGTTAAAGCATACCTCCCAACTTTTAAAAGTCCCATCGCGGGACAGCGGGACATTTGCAAAAAAAATTCGTACCTAAGAAAAAAAGTTGTTGAGGGGGGGGTGCCGCCGATCGGGGGGGGGGGGGCTCCGAAACGAGTCCAGCGATCGCGGGGGGGGGGGGGGGGCGCTCTTACCTGCTGCTGCTGCTGTGTTTCCTCCTCTTCATCTATTCATGCTTCCTGCTGTGCGGGAAAACTGACAGTCTCGCGGGACTGCGGGAAGGAGGAGCCTATGCGGGTAAAACCCGCAGAATCCGTGCCAGTTGGGAGGTATGGTTAAAGGGTAGTGCAACACCATTAATCTTTATATATTAAGTTGTGGAATGTGGGAACACATTTGATGGTGAGCAGCAACTTGAAGTATTTATAATATTAGGAGTTGGTGGCAGTGCAGTAGTATATTGTACACAGTGCCATGAGTAGAATGCATGGGCATGTTGCTTTCTTTACCCTTACCTTCCCTGTTGCATGCCTGAGATCACACTTTCTTCACTCCTGCCCTCAGCGTCCTCCCCACACATGATGAGAACTGTGCATAGCTTGTCCTAGCCCCAGCCCCCGCCCAGCAGGAGGGACATATGGAAATACAATATCTTTCCACACAGTGCCCCAAGGCTGAAGCAGACTTTTCCTGTCCACACTCCCTATATGGAAGAGGTTAGCAAGGGAGGTGTGAAAAGTTCAGTATACTGCTCAGTCAGCACTGCGAGAGCTGCTGCAGTGTGAAGCTTCTCAGCCACAATTCAACACCTTCTTACTATTCCAGGGGGGGGGGGCAACTGACCCCCCTTGCCCTATGGAGCAGACGCCCATGGGTACATCTCTAGGATGACCTGACTTAGACCATAGTAATCCAGGTCTAAAACATATCGTCAAATAAGTCAAATGCTGTATGTCAAATATTGAAATGCAACCTTTAAAAATGTTTTACATTAATCTTGGAATGTTAGAACTTTTCACAATGAAAACAAATGTTGTTTACTTTAATCTTAAAGCGGAGTTCCACCCAAAAATGGAACGTCCGCTTTCAGTGCCGGTTCACACTGCTGCGCTGTGAATTTGTTCCGTTTTTTCAGTCCATTCTGAAGTGCGAATTTACAGCGAATTTACTGCGTTTTTGCCACGATTTTAATGCAAATTTTAGGAGTGGGACATAGCTGCGATTAATGTTTTTGTGGAGAATAGTGTGGTGGAATTCGCACATATGTGAACCATCAAATGCGATTCCAGAACGATTTACATTAATGTCTATGGAGACTAAATTCGTAACGCAGCGTTCTAAACTCGCACAAGACCCTTTTTTCCATTGCATCGCCTTCGGAGAGGAATCGCAACGCATAGATGTGAACCACCATCATTGAAAACAATTACTTTTTGGATGACATGCGAATCTAGTTTGTGTTTAACGCATCGCATTTGGTATCAACTCGCACAAGTGTGTGAACGGCACTATGTGCTGGTGCCCCCCTGACATGCCACATTTGGCATGTCATTTTTTGGGGGGAGGAGCTTTTACAGGTACCCAGCTCTGTGGCGCGGGACGGAAGATCACCTCTCCTCCCTCCCTGCAATCTTCTAGGACACGTCACAGGTCCCAGAAGATTGCTCGGCCATTCACAGTGTGGCTCGTGCATGTGTAGTGCGCGCCCGGCGGTGAAGCCACAGTTAGAATGCCGGCACCTCGGAGAGGAGGGTTGAGAGGAGCGGGGCTTTGTTCACCCGCATCGCTGGACCGAGGGACAGGTAAGTGTCTGATTATTAAAAGTCAGCAGCTACACTTTTTGTAGCTGCTGGCTTTTAAATGGGTGAAACTCCACTTTAATTGTGAAGTTCCAAAGTGCAGCAGAGACCCTGCAAACTGAACAAACCTGATTATCTCTGACCTTTATGAATAGCAATGCATTTGAGACAAAGCAAAGCACTGACTTGGTAATGAGCAAATCAATATGCACACGCAGCAGGATACTAAATATCATTTCCCTGTAAGAGGAAGATTAAAGCGTATGTGAGGGGAATAAGAAAAAAAAAAGGAAGCGCGTATTACATCTCTGCAATCTATTCACCTTTCCAAATGTTTTGTCCCTTTAAAATACTGCAAGTACGGAAAAAACACTTATAGAACAGCCGGAAATCCTAACCTCCAGTTTGAGCTGACAACACCATGCCTTTGCTGGTCTTAATTCCCAAGTAATGTTGTCAGCCCTGCCTGCTGGACTACAGAACTGCACATATCCCCTACCCCTTTCTGTTCCTGTCCACATGTAAATTCTTGTTTCATTCCCAATAAAACAATGCTGCTGGTCTACAACCGACTGAGCGACCATCTGACCATGAACAAACTTCTCGACCCACTTCAGTCCAGATTTCCATTTAGTTTGCAAAGCAATTTGGGCTTTCAAATGTAAAAAAAAAAAAAAAAACAAGCTTTGCTGCTTGCTTGTTGGCAGCCTGTGTACAACTGACTCTGCCAGATGGTACCAAATTTGCTAGCAGAACACTTATGTTTCTTTTTTGAAGTCTTTTATCAACCTGTTACCTGATCTCACATGTTAAACAGCTCTGTTTCACAGCCCAACTGCAGTGGATGGGGCCTTGCAGAAGAACATACTACTAGCTTGGAGCTTGCTGTCCGGCTCCAGAAGATTAGAAACTCACAGGAATGTCTAAACTCCTAATGTGCATACATACAGCCAGGAAATTAGCATTTTCAGAAGAAGAGGTCAGTGATGCCAGCTAACCCCCATTTTCCCCCCAGTGCAAGTTTCCTTCAAGGTGGCTTCCGATTGTTGGCTAATGTACAGGCATGACAGCCAAATGTTTTATTTAATTGTTTATTATGCATGCTTGGATTTTTTGTGCATTATTGTTAATGCTAATATGAAAAAGGGAGAGTGGAGAAGATTCAGATACACCTGGGGTCCTCCTTTTCTTTATGAGAAAGAACAGAAATTTGCTGAAATCCGTCACTGCATCTCTCAAAACAAATCTTTGAGCTGCATGTAAACAACAAAATACATTGTAACAATATTATTACAATACATTTATGAATGATGCCTGCGACCATTCTTTGCAAACTTCATTCATATAGAAATCATTTCATAAAGGAATCACTGAGACCCAACTGTCAGACTGGGAGCCAGTTCCCACCTATTTCACAGCAAATAATAGAACTGGGGCGAGAACTGGCTGAATTCAATGGCAGAGAATTTAACGACTTCAGCCTCCGCGATGTACCTGTAGATTGCAAGGTTAAAGTGGTTATACCAGGATGATACCTGTTCTTATGTAAAAGCAGTCCTAGTGGTGAATTTGCTGCTGGATTGCTTTTGCAGGCAGTGGATGGGGCTCCCCCGCCACCTTTCGCCGCCTCCTCCGCTCCCCCTGCTTCCAGCTGGGCAGCCCATGACTGAAGCCAGCAGTTCCACTGGCTGACCATAGAGATGACCGAGGACCAGAATGTCCCCAATCGTCTCTTTGGTCTAAGAAACCAGAAGCAATGAGTATTTTGTCACTTCCGGTTTTGGTCTAGCGTAAACAAGCCTGTGAAAGCATCAGATCAAGCCGATTTTGGCAAATACATGTGTAGGTCCCGTACGCATACATAAACAGCGATCGCACCGCACATGTGCGGTATCACCGCAAACGTCTGAGCGAGAGCAATAATTCTAGCCCCAGACCTTCTGTAAATCTAAAGTGGTAATCTGTAAAGACTTTTAAATCCTTGCCTATGGACAATTTAATGTACTGTAGTTTGTCGCCGTTCCACGAGCGTGCACAATTTTAAACGCGTTGGTTAATTTATTTACTCAGAAAAACATTATCTTTTATTTTTTTACCAAAAATGGGTATAATATTGTGTTTGTGTGCACCAATGTTCATTAACCACCTCAATACCAGACACTTTCACCCCTTCCTGCCCAGGCCAATTTTGAGCTTTTAGCGCTGTCGCACTTTGAATGACAATTGCGCAGTCATGCTACACTGTACCCAAAAAAATGTTTTTCTTTGTTTCTGTTATAAAATTTTGTAAATAAGGACGTTTTCTCCTTCACTAACGGGCACTGATAAGGAGGCACTGATGGGCACTGATGGGCACTGATGATGGGCACTAATATGCAGCACTGATGGGCACTGATAGGTGACAGTGATGGGCACTGATAGGTAGCACTGGTATGCAGCACTGATGGGAATTGATAGGCGGCACTGATGGGCACACATAGGGGGCACTGAAAGGCTTCACCGATGGGTACTTCTGATAAGTGGGCACTAATGGGCACGGATGGGCACTGATGGGTGGCACTGATGGACACTGATAGATGGCACTGATGGGCATCACTGACAAGGAGGCACTGGCAGGCATTAGTGATGGGCACTGACAGGCACCATTTGTGGGCACTGATTGGCATTGATTTTGGCACAGATTGGCATCCCTGGTGGCCATGGGTGGCATACCTGGTGGTCATCAGTGGTGGCAATCCCTGGTGGTATCCCTGGTGGTCCTATGTGGGCATCCTCGCAGGGTCTGCGCTGATAATGAATCAGCGCAGACCCCATGACAGGAGAGCAGCTGATCGGCACTCCTCTACTCTGTCAGACGCGAGTAAGGAACATCCGATACACGGCTTTTCCTGTTTACATTGTGATCAGCTGTGATTGTACAACAAAAACAAATCTCCTGCGCTCCGGTGTATTATTGCGTGCGGATAGTGTGGACCATTCTTTTTGGTATAAAAGGCACAAACTAGAATCTTGCAGCCCTCCTCAGAACAATGGGAGTTCATAGAACTGAAAAAGAAGAAAAAAGAAGAAAAGAGGGCGCACCGACCTAGTGCATTACCAGATAAAAACTTTATTAAAACTTATAAAAGACAAAAATGGTCCTACTCACAAACAAGCTTTTCATATAGGCATTTCTGACAATCACTCCGAGTCCCGTGGCAGCTGCAACCAGGATAAGGTGACCAGAGGGTAGTGATTGCCAGAAATGCCTATATGAAAAGATCAGCTGTGATTGGACATGGCTGAGCACGTGGTAAAGAGCCTCTGTTAGAGGCTCTTTACTGAGATCGGTGTTGCGGTGTGTCAGACTGACACGCCGCACCACCGATAGCCAAGCTGCGTGCCCCCCATGTGCGCGCGATGGCTGTTATCCTGAAAGACGTCATATGACGTCCAGTCAGGATAACTGAACCACTGCCCGGCCGTCATTCAGCTATAGGCTGGGCGGGAAGTGGTTAAAACGTATTAATATAAAAGAGTGGTGACTGCGCTGTGTGATGGGACAAGGGAAGTGGAAGGACTGGGGCTAGTGACACATATGGTAAAATATAAATAATAAATATATAAACAGTATATAGTGCGTAATCACATATAAATCGTGAGTCACAATAAAACAAACAAGTGTGATAAATAATCACAGTGTGAACAGAATCCCATAAAACATCAAGGGGTACAAAAAGTGAAAATAAATATATAAATGTAAGTCCAATGGGTAAGTGATCCAAACTAGAGATAAAAGTCTTGTGTTTAATACTGGATCCCACCACCAAACTAAGGCACACAGTGCTGGAATATTCTTCAGTAGGGATGAGCTCGGTGTTCGAGTCGAACATAGGTTCGACTCGAACATCGGCTGTTCGCGCGTTCGGCGAACAACGAACGATTTGGGCCGTTCGCGCCAAATTCGAGTGACGTGAACGGCCCACAATACACTGCGCCATCGCAGTGTAATCCCGGCGCTGTGATTGGCCAAGCATGCACTGTGACCCTGCATGCTTGGCCAATCACAGCGCCGGCAGCGAGGAGAGCAATGATTGGCCACAGGCAGGATGCCTGTGGCCAATTATAGCTGAGGGGGTTTAGTACACGCCCCACACTATAAAAGGCCGCCAGCGCGGCGGCCCTGTGTAGTGTGTTCCGGAGCAGGGAAAGTGAAGGATAGGCAGGGACAGTGTCAAATCTTGTCAAATCTATTCTTTGCTAAACCTTGTGTGTAGGGACAGAGAAGGATAGGCAGGGAGAGTGTCAGTGCCATATTCTTTGCTAAACCTTGTGTGTAGGGAGAGAGAAGGATAGGCAGGGAGAGTGTCAGTGTCATATACTTTGATAAACCTTGTGTACAGGGAGAGAGAAGGATAGGCAGGGGACAGTGTCAGTGTCATATTCTTTGCTAAACCTTGTGTGCAGGGAGAGAGAAGGATAGGCAGGGAGAGTGTCAGTGTCATATACTTTGATAAACCTTGTGTACAGGGAGAGAGAAGGATAGGCAGGGGACAGTGTCAGTGTCATATTCTTTGCTAAACCTTGTGTGCAGGGAGAGAGAATGATAGGCAGGGGACAGTGTCAGTGTCATTGTTGCTAAGCCTCCTGCACATTATACACCTGAAGTTAGCCCGTATTGCTGCTTTTTCCTGGTGTGTTACACAAACAGGATTTTGCGACACTTACAGCGGGCGGAGTGTGCCTCCTGACCATATTACACCTTAACTTAGCCTGTATTGCTGCTTTTTCCTGGTGTGTTACACAAACAGGATTTTGCGGCACTTACAGCGGGCGGAGTGTGCCTCCTGACCATATTACACCTTAACTTAGCCTGTATTGCTGCTTTTCCCATTTCCCTGCAGGCCATTAGAATGTCTGGAAGGCAAACAAGGAGAGGCAGACAGTCAGGAGCCAAAACAAGAGGGCAAGCAGGCTCTGTGTCTAGAGACAACGGTGCTGGTCGTGGACGCGGTGCATCGCCATCAGCACGTGGCCATGGGACACGCTTGTCCTTCTTTTCGGCAGCTGGACGTGTTGAGCCGCATCATGCCGAAGACTTGGTAGAGTGGATGACCAAGCCCTCCTCAGCCTCCTCATCCTCTCTCACCCAGGCTCAGGGTACTGGCAAAGCAGCTGCCAAAGCGTCCTCTTCCCTGGTATCAATGTCATCATCAGTCACTCCTTCCCTAGACCAACCATGTCCTCCTGAGGAGTCCCCCGAACTGTTTTAGCACAGTGTTGGGTACATGCTCCAGGAGAATGCCCAGCGTTTCGAAGGGTCTGATGATGATACCCAGCTAGAGGAAGGCAGTAGCGTGAGAGCAGAGAGAGGGGATGCTCAAGAAGGACACCAATCTAGCAGTCATGTTCCAGCAGCTGCAGCATACTGCCAGATTGGCTCCAGTGATGAGGAGGGAGGGGGATGATGAGGTCACTGACTCCACGTGGGTGCCTAATAGGAGAGAGGAGGAGGAGGAGGATGAGGAGGAGGCACATCTCCAACGAGGCAGGATGCCCTCGGGGGGCCAGCGTAAGGGCAGCACACCAACGGAATCACACCGCAGAGCTCCGCCTGTGCAAGGCGCTGCCTCTGCCCGTTATTCAAAAAGTTCTTTGGTGTGGGCCTTTTTTGAGTCGAGTGCATCAGATCGCACAGCTGCTGTTTGCAACATATATCTCAAGCGTATATTGCGTGGCCAAAACATCACCCGCTTGGGCACCACAGGCTTGACCAGACATATGTTGACCTGCCATGCAGCTCGTTGGCAAGCCTACCTTAAAGACCCACACCAAAGAACAAAGCTGACCTCTTCTTGCACCGCATCAGCTGGGATCTCCAACCCCACTATACCTTCAGTCCTCTCTGAAACCTGCTCTGAGAGGAATGAAGGTGTAGAATTAGGTGTGTCACAGCCAAGTACTTGTGGGCACTCTGCTAGCAGTACACCAACGTCCGATTCTAGCAGGCAAATTTCCCTGCCCCAGCTGCTGGACCGTCGAAAGAAGTTCACTCCCAGCCATCCACATGCCCAGCGATTGAATGCTAGCTTGGCTAAATTGCTAGCGCTTCAACTGCTGCCTTTTCAGTTGGTAGACTCGACCCCCTTCCGTGAGTTTGTGCAATGTGTGGTTCCTCAGTGGCAGGTTCCCAAACGCCACTTTTTCTCACGGAAGGCGATTCCGGCTCTCTACCGGCATGTGGAAGGCAATGTCTTGGCCTCGCTGGACAGGGCGGTCAGCGGTAAGGTGCATATTACCGCTGACTCATGGTCCAGCAGGCATGGACAGGGACGTTACCTTTCTTTCACGGCCCATTGGGTCACTCTTTTGGCATCTGGGAAGGATGCAGGACAAGGTGCAGTAGTGTTGGAGGTTGTTCCACCGCCACGCCTCCAAAATGCTACTACTGGTTGTGACACACCTCTGTCCTCCACCCCCTCCTCTTCTTCTTCCTCCGTGGCCTCTTCCTGTGCTTTGTCCTCGGAACCAGCGGTGCTCCGTAGGCGTTCAAGGGGCTACGCAAGTACGCAGGCAAAAAGATGCCATGCCGTGCTTGCGCTGGTGTGTTTGGGGGACAGGAGCCACACTGGGGCAGAGGTTCTGTCTTCTCTGCAGGGGCAGGCCGAGAGGTGGTTGACGCCACGCCAGCTTAAGCCAGGAATGGTAGTTTGCGACAATGGCACCAACCTCCTCTCCGCTCTCCGACAGGGACAACTGACCCATGTGCCCTGTGTGGCTCACGTCCTTAACCTGGTGGTGCAGCGGTTCTTGGGCAGGTACTCGGGCTTACAGGATGTCCTGAGGCAGGCCAGGAAAGTCTGTGTGCATTTCCGCAGATCTTATAATGCCAGTGCTCGCCTGGCTGAGCTGCAAAAGGAGTTGAACCTGCCCAAGAACCGCCTTATATGTGACATGCCCACCAGGTGGAACTCAACGTTGGCCATGCTGCAGTGGCTGCACACGCAGCAGAGGGCCATCAATGAGTACCTGTGCGACTACGGCACCAGGACAGGGTCAGGGGAGCTCGGGTTTTTTTCACCACGCCACTGGGGCAAGAACAGGGATGCATGCACTGTCCTGGCACCATTTGAGGAGGCCACAAGGATGGTGAGCAGTGACAGTGCATGCATCAGTGACACTGTACCTCTTGTCCACCTGTTGGAACATACGCTGCGTGGAATAATGGACAGGGCACTTGAGGCAGAACAGAGGCAGGAAGAGGAGGACTTCCTTGCCTCTCAGGGCCCTCTTTACCCAGACAGTGTTCCTTCTGTCCCACCCATCGCACAGGAAGAAGAGGAGGAGGAGGAGGAGGAGGATTGTGTCAGCATGGAGGTGGAGCCTGGCACTCAGCATCATCGGCAGCAGTCTTTTAGGGATGATTTACAGTCCCAAGAAACCATGGACTTGTACGTGGCTGGGAGGAGGTGGCTGCGGATCATGTCGTCCTTAGTGACCCAGAGGACTCCGGACTGAATGCCTCAGCTAACCTACGCTGCATGGCCTCCCTGATCTTGCAAAGTCTGCGGAAGGATCCTCGTATTCTTCGGATCAAGGAGAGGGACCATTACTGGCTGGCCACTCTCCTTGATCCACGGTACAAGGGTAAGGTTGCGGACCTTATCTTACCGTCGCAGAGGGAGCAGAGGATGAGACAACTCCGGGAGGCCTTGCAGATAGGTCTGTGCAACGCGTTCCCAGAGACTGGGAGGTTACAAACTCCTGGTCTTGGACAACGAGTTGCTGAGGCTTCGGTCAGTCAAAGAAGGAGCGGTGGGGAAGGTGGCTGTCTGACCGAAGCGTTCAGACAATTCTTTAGTCCGCAGCCCCAAGGTATGATCGGTTCCAGCAACCATCGCCAGCGTCTGATATACATGGTGCAGGAATACCTAGGGGCAAGGTCAGACTTGGACACCTTCCCCACCGAAAATCCTCTGGCTTACTGGGTCTTGAGGATGGATCACTGGCCAGAGCTTGCACAGTATGCAATTGAGCTACTAGCCTGTCCTTCATCCAGCGTTCTTTCAGAACGCACATTCAGTGCTGCTGGAGGATTTGTCACGGATCACAGGGTGCGCCTGTCCACCGACTCTGTTGATCGACTGACCTTCATAAAGATGAACCAGTCTTGGATCACCACCAGCTACCAAACACCTGAAGCTGATATAACAGACTAATTTATTTTCAAATGTCACATCCCTTCAAGACTGATGCTGATGCTGAGAGTTTGTCCTGTTATGTTGACTGACTATCCTCCTCCTCCTCAATGATCCGATTGACGATGATAGCTTGGAAGAACATTTTTTGTTTCTGGGTGCCGCCACCAGTGGCTAAGGCCCAATTTTTCAGCCCCTGTTTAACAGGGGCGTGTAATTACAATTTTTGATGCAATACTTTGCAACAGGGCTCATTGCTGTGCTCCAAGTACAGTATCTGTGAGGGGTTGCAGTGTTGTGGCACCAGTGCCTAAGGCTCAATTTTTCTGCCCCTGTTTAACAGGGGCATGTAATTACAATTCTTGATCTAATAATTCACAGCAGGGCCCATTCCTGCGCCCACCAAGACTAACTGTGAGGCCTTACAGTGTTGTGTCAACACCACCACCACCACCACCACCAAAGGCCCAATTTTTCAGCCCCTGTTCAACAGGGGCATGCAATTACAATTCTTGATCTAATAATTCACAGCAGGGCCCATTCCTGCACCCACCAAGACTAACTGTGAAGCCCCATACACACTATCAGTTTTCTTGCAGGTTTTTCTCTTCAGGTTTACCAAAACCATGTAGTGCAAGGGCCTGCCGGATTGCATACAAATTGAAACTCTTAAGGTTTGACCTCATATTAGATGGTTTTGGTAAACCTGAAGAGAAAAACCTGCAAGAAAACTGATAGTGTGTATGGGGCTTAAGGCCTTACAGTGTTGTGTCAACACCACCACCACCACCACCACCAAAGGCCCAATTTTTCAGCCCCTGTTCAACAGGGGCATGCAATTACAATTCTTGATCTAATAATTCACAGCAGGGCCCATTCATGCGCCCACCAAGAGTAACTGTGAGGGCTCACAGTGTTGTGGCAACACCAACATGTAAGGGGCAAATTTCAGCTGAGTATATACGGCAGGCCCCTACTTTCAAACATCCAACTTACAAACGACTCCTCCTTGCAAACGGAAGGATACAACAGGAAGTGAGAGGAAATCTACCCCTAGGAAGGCAAATTCTCTCCTGTAAGAGTTAATATGGGAAAAAAAGTGTCTCCTCTCCACTGATTCTTTATCACCAATTCTTGTTTCAATAAAAACCCCAAATTTTCAAAAAACATTTGTCATTGGGACGGAAAGTGAGGTGAACTGTTCTGAACAGGTGCACACTGCACAGACAGCAAAACAAATGTTACAGGTAGTGATGAGCCGAACACCCCCGGGTTCGGTTCGCACCAGAACCCGCGAACGGACCGAAAGTTCGCACGAACATTAGAACCCTATTAAATACAATGGATGCGAACGTTCGGATTCTAAAGTGCTAATTATAACGACTATTATCCATGTTATTGTCCGAAACAGAGTTTGGGAACCCGGCTTCTGCACCAGGGGACATGTATCAATGCAAAAAGAAGTTTTAAAAATGGACGTTTTCCGGGAGCAGTCATTTTAATGATGCATAAAGTGAAAAAAAAAGTCAAATATTCCTTTAAATATTGTACCTGGGGGGTGTCTAAAGTATGCCTGTGAAGTGCCACGTGTTTCCCGTGTTTAGAACTGTCCCTGCACAAAATAACATTTCTAAAGGGAAAAAAGTCATTTAAAACTGCTTGCGGCTTTAATGCAATGTCTGGTCCCGGTAATATGGATGAAAATCTTTAGGAAAAATGGCATAGCTACCCCATCAACCCCCCCCCCCCCCTACCCCAGCCCATTACCAGCCCCTTTGGGTCTTGTATGGATATTAAGGGGAACCCCGCACACAAAATAAAAAAGGACCTATATACTCTAAACAGCCGTATACAGGCGGTGCATACAAGACAGGGACTGTAGGTTTGTTCTTATGTAGAATCTGTTTATAATTTTGAACAGCTGCATTGTTTAAGTGGAGCTCCATGGCAAATTCCTTTTTTTTAGCTTTTTGTAAAACATAGGAAACGGTTATCACCCCTGTCACATTTTTTTTGCTCTCTGTGCCCCTGTTCAGAACATTTCACCTCACTTTGCGTCCCAATGACAACTGTTTTTGAAATGTGGTGTTTTTATTGAAACAAGGATTGGTGATAAAGCATCAGTAGAGAGGAGACACCTTTCTCCCATATTAATTCTTACAGGAGAGAATTTTCCTTCCAAGGGGTAGATTTCCTCTCACTTCCTGTTGTCTTCTTCCGTTTGCAAGTAGTAGTAGTTTGTAAGTTGGATGTTTGAAAGTAGGGACCTTCCGTATATACTCTGCAGAAATTGGCCCCTTAGGTGTTGGTGTTGGCACAACACTGAAAGCACTCACAGTTATTCTTGGTGGGTGCTGGAACACCCTGCTGTCAAGTATAATATCAGGAATTGTAATAACATATAATTGTTGATCAGTGGTAGTAAAAATTGGGCCTTTGATGGTGGTGCTGGTGCCACAACACTGTAAGGCCTGACAGTTACTCTTGGTGGGCGCAGCAATGGTCCCTGCTGTGAATTATTAGATCAATAATTATAATTGCATGCCCCTGTTGAACAGGGGCTGAAAAATTGGGCCTTAGGCACTGGTGGCACAACACTGCAACCCCTCACAGATACTGTACTTGGAGCACAGCAATGAGGCCTGTTGCAAAGTATTGCATCAAAAATTGTAATTACACGCCCCTGTTAAACAGGGGCTGAAAAATTGGGCCTTAGCCACTGGTGGCGTCACCCATAAACCAAAATGATCTTCCAAGCTATCATCGTTAATCGTATCATTGAGGAGGAGGAGGAGGATAGCCAGTCAACATAACAGCACAGGCACTCAGCATCAGCATCAGTCTTGAAGGGATGTGACATTTTAAAATCAATTAGTCTGTTATATCAGCATCTGGTGTGTGGTAGCTGGTGGTGATCCAAGACTGGTTCATCTTGATGAAAGTCAGTCGATCAACCGAGTCGGTGGACAGGCGCACCCTGTGATCCGTGACAAATCCTCCAGCAGCACTGAATGTGCGTTCTGAAAGAACGCTGGATGCAGGACAGGCCAGTAGCTCAATTGCATACTGTGCAAGCTCTGGCCAGTGATCCATCCTCAAGACCCAGTAAGCCAGAGGATTTTCGGTGGGGAAGGTGTCGAAGTCTGACCTTGCCCCTAGGTATTCCTGGACCATGTATATCAGACGCTGGCGATGGTTGCTGGAACCGATCATACTTTGGGGCTGTGGACTAAAGAATTGTCTGAACGCATCGGTCAGACGGCCACCTTCCCCACCGCTCCTTCTTTGACTGCCCGAAGCCTCAGCAACTCGTTGTCCAGGACCAGGACTTTGTAACCTCCCAGTCTCTGGGAACGCGTTGCACAGACCTTTCTGCAAGGCCTCCCGGAGTTGTCTCATCCTCTGCTCCCTCTGCGACGGTACGATAAGGTCCACAACCTTACCCTTGTACCGTGGATCAAGGAGAGTGGCCAGCCAGTATTGGTCCCTCTCCTTGATCTGAAGAATACGAGGATCCTTCCGCAGACTTTGCAGGATCAGGGAGGCCATGCAGCGTAGGTTAGCTGAGGCATTCAGTCCGGAGTCCTCTGGGTCACTAAGGACGACATGATCCGCAGCCACCTCCTCCCAGCCACGTACAAGTCCACTGGTTTCTTGGGACTGTAAATCATCCCTAAAAGACTGCTGCTGATGATGCTGAGTGCCAGCCTCCACCTCCATGCTGACACAATCCTCCTCCTCCTCCTCCTCCTCTTCCTGTGCGATGGGTGGGACAGAAGGAACACTGTCTGGGTAAAGGGGGCCTTGAGAGGCAAGGAAGTCCTCCTCTTCCTGCCTCTGTTCTGCCTCAAGTGCCCTGTCCATTATTCCACGCAGCGTGTGCTCCAACAGGTGGACAAGAGGTACAGTGTCACTGATGCATGCACTGTCACTGCTCACCATCCTCGTGGCCTCCTCAAATGGTGCCAGGACAGTGCATGCATCCCTGATCATGCCCTACTGGCGTGGTGAAAAAAACCCGAGCTCCCCTGACCCTGTCCTGGTGCCGTAGTCGCACAGGTACTCATTGATGGCCCTCTGCTGCGTGTGCAGCCGCTGCAGCATGGCCAACGTTGAGTTCCACCTGGTGGGCATGTCACATATAAGGCGGTTCTTGGGCAGGTTCAACTCCTTTTGAAGCTCAGCCAGGCGAGCACTGGCATTATAAGATCTGCGGAAATGCACACAGACTTTCCTGGCCTGCCTCAGGACATCCTGTAAGCCCGGGTACCTGCCCAAGAACCGCTGCACCACCAGGTTAAGGACGTGAGCCATACAGGGCACATGGGTCAGTTGTCCCTGTCGGAGGGCGGAGAGGAGGTTGGTGCCATTGTCGCAAACCACCATTCCTGGCTTAAGCTGGCGTGGCGTCAACCACCTCTCGGCCTGCCCCTGCAGAGCAGACAGGACCTCTGCCCCAGTGTGGCTCCTGTCCCCCAAACACACCAGCGCAAGCACGGCATGGCATCTTTTTGCCTGCGTACTTGCGTAGCCCCTTGAACGCCTACGGAGCACCGCTGGTTCCGAGGACAAACCACAGGAAGAGGCCATGGAGGAAGAAGAAGAGGAGGGGGTGGAGGAGAGAGGTGTGTCACAACCAGTAGTAGCATTTTGGAGGCGTGGCGGTGGAACAACCTCCAACACTACTGCACCTTGTCCTGCATCCTTCCCAGCTGCCAAAAGAGTGACCCAATGGGCCGTGAAAGAAAGGTAACGTCCCTGTCCATGCCTGCTGGACCATGAGTCAGCGGTAATATGCACCTTACCGCTGACCGCCCTGTCCAGCGAGGCCAAGACATTGCCTTCCACATGCCTGTAGAGAGCTGGAATAGCCTTCCGTGCGAAAAAGTGTCGTTTGGGAACCTGCCACTGAGGAACCGCACATTGCACAAACTCACGGAAGGGGGCCGAGTCTACCAACTGAAAAGGCAGCAGTTGAAGCGCTAGCAATTTAGCCAAGCTAGCATTCAACCGCTGGGCATGTGGATGGCTGGGAGTGAACTTCTTTCGACGGTCCAGCAGCTGGGGCAGGGAAATTTGCCTGCTAGAATCGGACGTTGGTGTACTGCTAGCAGAGTGCCCGCAAGTACTTGCCTGTGACACACCTAATTCTACACCTTCATTCCTCTCAGAGCAGGTTTCAGAGAGGAGTGAAGGTATAGTGGGGTTGGAGATCCCAGCTGATGCGGTGAAAGAAGAGGTCAGCTTTGTTCTTTGGTGTGGGTCTTTAAGGTAGGCTTGCCAACGAGCTGCATGGCAGGTCAACATATGTCTGATCAAGCATGTGGTGCCCAAGCGGCTGATGTTTTGGCCACGCGATATACGCTTGAGACATATGTTGCAAACAGCAGCTGTGCGATCTGATGCACTCGCCTCAAAAAAGGCCCACACCAAAGAACTTTTTGAATGACGGGCAGAGGCAGCGCCCTGCACAGGCGGAGCTCTGCGGTGTGATTCCGTCGGTGTGCTGCCCATACGCTGGCCACTCAAGGGCATCCTGCCTCGTTGGAGATGTGCCTCCTCCTCATCCTCCTCCTCCTCCTCTCTCCTATTAGGCACCCACGTGGAGTCAGTGACCTCATCATCCCCTCCCTCCTCATCACTGGAGCCAATCTGGCAGTATGCTGCAGCTGCTGGAACATGACTGCCAGATTGGTGTCCTTCTTGAGCATCCCCTCTCTCTGCTCTCACGCTGCTGCCTTCCTCTAGCTGGGTATCATCATCAGATCCTTCCAAACGCTGGGCATCCTCCTGGAGCATGTACCCAACACTGTGCTCAAACAGTTCGGGGGACTCCTCAGGAGGAGGGCATGGTGGGTCTAGGGAAGGATTGACTAATGAAGATAATGATACCAGAGAAGAGGACGCTTTGGCAGCTGCTTTGCCAGTACCCTGAGCCTGGGTGAGAGAGGATGAGGAGGATGAGGTGGGCTTGGTCATCCACTCTACCAAGTCTTCGGCATGATGTGGCTCAACATGTCCAGCTGCCGAAAACAAGGACAAGCGTGTCCCATGGCCATGTGCTGATGACAATGCACCGCGTACATGACCAGCACTGTTGCCCCCAGACACAGAGCCTGCTTGCCCTCTTTTTTTGCCTCCTGACTGTCTGCCTCTCCTTGGTTGCCTTCCAGACATTTTAATGGATGGCCTGCAGGGAGATGGGAAAAACAGCAATAAGGGCTACCTTCAGGTGTATATTGTGCAGGAGGCTTAGCAACAATGACACTGACACTGTCCCCTGCCTATCCTTCTCTGTCCCTAAACTCAAGGATTGAAAATATGGAACAGCAAAATTGGTTTAGAACAGAATAGCACACTGTCAGTTTCACTCACTGTACCTCTCTGTCCCTCAACTCAAGGATTGAAAATATGGTCCAGCAAAATAGTTTTAGAACAGAATAGCACACTGACACTTTCCCTCACTGTCCTACTCTGTCCCTCCCTACAAACAAGATTTAGCACAGAATAGCACACTGATAATTTCTACGAGTGTCCTTCTCTGTCCCTAAACTCAAGGATTGAAAATATGGAACAGCAAAATTGGTTTAGAACAGAATAGCACACTGTCAGTTTCACTCACTGTACCTCTCTGTCCCTCAACTCAAGGATTGAAAATATGGAACAGCAAAATTGGTTTAGAACAGAATAGCACACTGTCAGTTTCACTCACTGTACCTCTCTGTCCCTCAACTCAAGGATTGAAAATATGGTTCAGCAAAATAGTTTTAGAACAGAATAGCACACTGACACTTTCCCTCACTGTCCTACTCTGTCCCTCCCTACAAACAAGATTTAGCACAGAATAGCACACTGATACTTTCTACGAGTGTCCTTCTCTGTCCCTAAACTCAAGGATTGAAAATATGGAACAGCAAAATTGGTTTAGAACAGAATAGCACACTGTCAGTTTCACTCACTGTACCTCTCTGTCCCTCAACTCAAGGATTGAAAATATGGTTCAGCAAAATAGTTTTAGAACAGAATAGCACACTGACACTTTCCCTCACTGTCCTACTCTGTCCCTCCCTACAAACAAGATTTAGCACAGAATAGCACACTGATAATTTCTACGAGTGTCCTTCTCTGTCCCTAAACTCAAGGATTGAAAATATGGAACAGCAAAATTGGTTTAGAACAGAATAGCACACTGTCAGTTTCACTCACTGTACCTCTCTGTCCCTCAACTCAAGGATTGAAAATATGGAACAGCAAAATTGGTTTAGAACAGAATAGCACACTGTCAGTTTCACTCACTGTACCTCTCTGTCCCTCAACTCAAGAATTGAAAATATGGTTCAGCAAAATAGTTTTAGAACAGAATAGCACACTGTCAGTTTCCCTCACTGTACCTCTCTGTCCCTACAAACAAGGATTAGCACAGAATAGCACACTGTCACTGACACTCTCCCTACCTATCCTTATTTGTCCCTAAACACAAGGAATCCAGGAATAGTAAAGGAAAAATAATGACACTGTCCCTGCCTATGCTTCTCTTTCCCTGTGCCGGAACACACTACACAAGGCTGCCGCGCTGGCGGCCTTTTATAGTGTGGGGCGTGTACTAAACCCCATCAGCAATAATTGGCCACAGGCATCCTGCCTGTGGCCAATCATTGCTCTCCTCGCTGCCGGCGCTGTGATTGGCCAAGCATGCGGGGTCACAGTGCATGCTTGGCCAATCACAGCGCCTGGATGACACTGCGATGGCGTAGTGCATTGTGGGCCGTTCGCGTCACTCGAATTTGGCGCGAACGGCCCAAATCGTTCGATCTTCGTCGAATGATCGAACAGCCGATGTTCGAGTCGAACGTATGTTCGACTCGAACACGAAGCTCATCCCTAGTTACAGGGGTGATAACCCTTCCCTATGTTTTCCAAAAAGCTTAAAAATATATTTTTTGGCTGGAGCTACACTTAAACAATGTACCTGTTCAAAATTACAAACAGATTCTACATAAGAACAAACCTACAGTCCCTGTCTTGTATGCACCGCCTGTATACGGCTGTTCAGAGTATATAGGGCCTTTTTTATTTTGTGTGCAGGGTTCCCCTTAATATCCATACAAGACCCAAAGGGGCTGGTAATGGGCTGGGGTGGGGGGGGGGGGGTGTGATGGGGTAGCTATGCCATTTTTCTTAAAGATTTTCATCCATATTACCGGGACCAGACATTACATTAAAGCCGCAAGCAGTTTTAAATGGCTTTTTTTTCCTTTAGAAGTGTCATTTTGTGCAGGGACAGTTCTAAACACGGGAAACACGTGGCACTTCACAGGCATACTTTAGACACCCCCCAGGTACGATATTTAAAGGAATATTTGACTTTTTTTTTTTCACTTTATGCATCATTAAAATGACTGCTCCCGAAAAACGACCGTTTTTAAAACTTCTTTTTGCATTGATACATGTCCCCTGGTGCAGAACCCGGGTTCCCAAACCCTTTTTAGGACAATAACATGCATAATAGTCGTTATAATTAGCACTTTAGATTTCGAACGTTCGCATCCATTGTATTTAATAGGGTTCTAATGTTCGTGCGAACTTTCGGTCCGTTCGCGGGTTCTGGTGCGAACCGAACCCGGGGGTGTTCGGCTCATCACTATTCTTCAGTGATGGACACCTCTGTGTCTGCAAGCAGCTCACCTCACCGCTAGACCGTTAGCCAAACAGCACGAATACACCACAGAGTATGATTAAAGATGGTAGTTGTAGCGGTATAGTAGTCTCCTTTCTGTTGCTGCAATCCTCTCAATGGCAGTAGTATACCATGCAGGGAGATATATAAACACGGAGAGCGTACATAGCGTAACTCAAACAGGGAACCACAGTGGAGCAAAGGCAAACCACCCAATGTTGCACTCACTTTTGTAAAAGGAGCGTAGGCATCAATCCACGAACGCCGAGTTCGTAAGCCCTTATGTGTGTTTGGCCCTGGTCCACTCCTGCTTTTGGGTGATCAGTAGACATGTGCACTGCCGGAAAAAAAAAAATTGTTTTAGTTTTTTTAGTTTTTTTGCTTTTTTCGGAAATTCGAAAAATTCATTTTTTTTCATGTTCGTTTTTTTCTTTTGTTTTTTTGCTTTTTTTCAGAAATTCGGAAATTCAAAAAATTTGTAATTTCGTTTTAGTTTTTTTAGTTTTTTCCTTTTTTCGGAAATTCGGAAATTATAAAATTCGAAAAATTTGTTTTTTACGTTTTCTTTTTTTTCTTTTTTCGGAAATTCGGGAAATTCGGAATTCAGGAAATCCGGAATTCCGAATTTCCGAATTCCGAATTTTCGAATTCCGAATTTCTGAATTTCCAAAAAAACGAATAAAACTAGAACGGAAAAATTTTTTTTTTCGAATTTCCAAAAAAAGCAAAAAAAAACAAAAAAAAGAATTTCCGATTTTCGGAAATTCGGAAATTCTAAAAATTTGGAATTTCAACTTTCCAAATTTCCCATTTTCGAATTTTAGATCTTCGAATTTTGCAATTTTCGAATTTTAGAAATTTCCAAATTTCGGAAATTTGAACATTCAAAAATCCGAATTTCCGAAATTCAGAATTTCGAAAATCTGAATTTCCGAAATTCGGAATTTCCGAAATTCGGAAATTCTAAATTTCGGAAATCCTAAAATTCGGAAATTGAAAAATTCGCAAATCCGAAAATTCGGAAATTGAAAAATTCGGAATTTCGAAAACCCGAAAAGTCAGAAATTGAAAAATTCGGAAATTCGGAAATTTCAGATTTTTTTTTTAATATCTCTTTTTTATTAATTTTTCAACATATAACACACTTTACAATACATAAAAACACATATACTCAATATTTCCCGAAGAAAGAAAGAAAGAAAGAAAGAAAGAAAGAAAGAAAGAAAAAAAAAACCTAAAAATGAGAACAATAATCTATGCTCCTATATAAAAACCCCAGCCCTGGAACCCCACACTCCATACTGACTAGGGGAATCAGGGCTGTGCAAAGAGGGAAAGGGGTGCACAGAAGGAGAAGAAGAGGGAGAAAAAAAAAAAGGGAAGAAAGAAAGGGAAGGAGAGGATACAGTCCCTCGTTTTCTCCCCTAAGTGTTTTAAGGTTTATTATGTGTAAAAACTCTAATGTTAGTGCCCTTTTAAGTGAGGTGACAAAAAGTGGTTCCAAAAACTTCTTCAAACAACAAAAAAATAAAAAAAGGGGGGCCCCAAATATTAGAGTCCAGAAATGGGCTATATAAATGACTGAAGGATGAATTTGCAAATGGCTGTGTTGATGGAGTGATAAAACATGTATGTAAAGATAAAAAGTGACAGGGATAAGTGACCTCACCAATATGTGACAATGGGGAAGAGAAGAAGGAAAAAAAAAAAAAAGAGAATAAAAAAAAAAAAGGGGGGGAGTGAAAAATTAAGGAGGGGAGGGGGTATAGGGGAATAACATCCCCTTATTCTCCCCCTAATATCTTATGTGATGAGGCACCAATATTGATGCCCCTTAAAGTGAGGTGATCCCAAAAACTACTTCACACCAAAAACCCTGGTGTTAAGGTCCATTAATGGACTATCTAAAAAAAAAATCGGAATTAACAAATTTCTCTAAATTCGTGAAAAACGAATTGGAAACTAAACGAAGTGTACATGTCTAATGATCAGCGAAATAGGTACTCAATGGGGAATGATTTGGATGGAAGAGAAGACACTCATAGCATAATCCCGTATAACAACAGCATTTATTAAAACAAGGGAAGATAAAAACTCACATGGGAAGTGAATCAGCAGTAAAAAACATCCACGAGCGCCGAGCTCGTACTCCTGCCGTCAGAATGTCTGTGTACCTAGTGCTCCAATCCCGACGCGTATCGTCACGTCACGTCACTTCATCCATTTCTCTGAATTAGATTCACAGGTGTCGTGCAGCAGTGCCCCCTAGATTCGTTTTTAGACAGTGCGGGAGTTCTCCCCATTATTTAAATTGTTAAAATGTATTATTTCCAAAATACTTGAGTTTGAAAAACTGCTGCACAAATTGAAGTGAAGTGGTTAAAATATTAGACAGTGATTACAAAACCAAGCAATTGTGGCCCAAATCAAGACAAGTCATGTTGTCTACATGTTCAGGCAAATATATGAAAGGAAGGGTTCACATGGTTTCAGGACCACACAGAGAAACTATTCATAGACAAGTATGTATAAAGTACCAGACAGCCAGGCAGTCGGTATTTTCAGTTCAGCAATGGCAGCCTGTGTTTTTTTATTCCACCCAGCAAAAAAAGTAGCTGATGGCAAATCTGCAGTTGGGTCTTATATCTGTCTGTAAAGTTTTATTATTGTCAAAGATTTTCATCTGCTGCTAATGTGGCAAATTTTTGAATGAAGTCAATATCACATGTAGTGAAATAATCTCTATTCGGGGACATCTCCAAAATCAATAGCAGTGAGCGTTATGGTTTTCTCTCTTGTCGCTGTAGTTAATGAAATTCAATAATAATCAGGATGCACATATCCAAAAATGCAAAGTTACAGGCCAAGCACCCTAGAAGCCCTGCCATAGAAAAGGCAAGTACTTACCACTCCGGGGGGGGGGGGGGGGGCAGCAAGTGAAAGCTTTGCTACTGTACCTTTCTCATCTCCCGGTACTGCTGATATCCAACACTTCCAGATGTGTTGAATAGGGTGTCCCCCCCTGGCAGCTGTGTTCTGTAGTGAGCCAGCAGCTGGCAGGAAGAACAGGCATCCAGCAGGGGGCGCTACATCTGACACACCCAGAAGTGTCAGATAGCAGTGATGATCGGGGCTAATGGAAACAGAAAGTATTTAACTAAGTAAGTATTTCGCTTCTTGCATTGCAAGAAGCAACTTGTATTTTCTAAGAGAGAATATGGGACAGTTTAAGGTACATGTATGGGCCAAAAAAATGAAGCACATCTCCAAAATACATGCACATTTCTCTGTGTTTGTTCTTTTTAAAAACACAGAAAGTACAAAAGAATTTACTGGTTGATTGATTGTTTTACTACAGGTGCTTATATAGCGTTGTCAGTGTGTGCAGCACTTTGCATATTTACACTATATTGTCAAAAGTATTGAGACACCTGCCTTTACACGCACACAAACTTTAATGGCATCCCAGTCTTAAGCCTCGTACACACGGTTCAAATGTTGGACAAATGAGCGTCTGATTTTTGTCAAAAGGGCGTGTGCCAGGATCTTGTCTTGCATACTAACGTTACACAAATTGTTGTGCCACAAACACGAACGTAGTGACGTACTATGAGGAATTTCAGCTCTTGAGCGCCACCCTTTGGGCCCTTTCTGCTAATTTCGTGTTTGGTGAGCATTGATTCCGAGCACTCGTGTTTGTACTTTTGACTTTTGTGTGACGGATTTGTGTACTGACCATCAGAAAATCTGACGTGGAGCTGTCGTTTGACAAAAATTTACTAGCCTGCCATCCAATATTTGTTGGCCGAAAATTGGAAAACAATTGTTGAAAGGAGCGTACTAACGGTAAGAACTTCGGACCACAGCCTGTCAACAGACAATCCCCTTCTGATTTTCGTATCATGTGTACGAGGCTTTAGTCCGTAGGGTTCAATATTGAGTTGGCCCACCCTTTGCAGCTATAACAGCTTCAACTCTTCTAGGAAGGCTGTCCACAAGGTTTAGGAGTGTCTATGGGAATGTTTGACCATTCTTCCAGAAGCGCATTTGTGAGGTCAGGCACTGATGTTGGACGAAAAGGCCTGGCTCACAGTCTCCACTCTAATTCATCCCAAAGGTGTTCTATTGGGTTGAGGTCAGGACTCTGTGCAGGCCAATCAAGTTCCTCCATTCCAAACTCGCTCATCCATGTCTTTATGGACATTGCTATGTGCACTGGTCCAAATCATTTGGTGGAGGGGGGATTATGGTGTGGATGTTTTTCAGGGGTTGGGCTTGGCTCTTTAGTTCCAGTGAAGGGAAGTTTTAAGGTGTCAACATACCAAGACATTTTGGACAATTTCATGCTCCCAACTTTGTAGGAACAGTTTGGGGATGGCTCCTTCCTGTTCCAACATGACTGCGCACCAGTGCACATTTTTGATTTCATAATAAAACTCTACTCTACATTATAATAAGGCTTACCTGTAGGTAAAATGAATACCTTCTAAATGTGCACTCTTTAGGAGATATTCCAGTGAGCAGCAGCTGGTGATGTCACTGACTCATGCGCTCTAAAGGCCTCTGCGCTCTTGCGCGGGAGTGACGTCTTTGCGGCTCTACCATCGAAGTGGCCGCTGCCCACTAACCTGGAAGGAAAGGTAAAGATGGTAGCCGCCTCTGCAGTGGTGACAACGCGCTGCTGGAGGGCTTCACTTTGGGAGTATCTCACCAAAAAAATAAAATTGTTGATGCCACAAATCGGACTTGTATTTTGGTGCAGACTTCTGGGAAAATCTAAGAGCCAATCACACTAGCAAGAAATGACATATCTGGCGGGTGTTCCGTACTACACCATCTGTGTACAGGAAGCCTCCAGGTTGCCAAATTGCATTGCATTTACAGAAAATTGCAGCATCTGCAGATTGGAAAAGAAAGGTCATTTTTAATTACATCCAATCACAATTTGATTTGTGTAGCAATTGTATATTATTATTATTATAATACAGAGTTTATAAAGCGCCAACATTTTGCGCAGTGCTTTACAACATGGGGGCACACAGTACAGTTACAATACAATTCAATACAGGAGGAATCAGAGAGCCCTGTTACATGCAATCATTTATTTATTTATTTTGTCTTATTTGCTATTTTGTCCCCCCACAAAAGTGGAGTTACCCTTTACATTTGATTTGTAGGTGTTTTATAGGGGTACACCTATTTTTTAAGCTGTTGGGAGGTTTTCTGAGATATACTTACCAGTTTAATTAGGCGCAGCTGTTTCTATTTTATGATCTTACATTTTCAGTACCATCAGTCTGTCAGAAATCTGCTTCCGTCCATTTGCCCTGGTTTTTGAATTGTTTCCTTTGTGTGTGTCTGGAGGTCTGTCTTGTATTTTATTAGACATACAGATTTTTTTTGGTAGTGTCCAAGGGAGATAGAAGTAAATTGTGTTTATTGATCGTACACCGTTTCCATAGAGGCATCATGTATTGTACATCCCTCACTGCCGCAGGACCAGGGCCAGATTAAGAACATCATGGGCCTGGTGCTGAGGATTTTGGTGGGCCTTTTCTAAATAATAAATAAATAAATATGCAAACAATTTTTTGTTATAACAAATTAAATTAGAGAGAGAGAGAGGGAGGATGAGAAAGAGAGAGAGGGTGAGAGAGGGGTGAGGGGTAAGGGAGGGAGGATGAGGAAGAAAGGGGGGATGAGAAAGAGAGGATGCGCATAAGCATGCGTGGGAATGACATCAACGCAGCCCAGCCAAGGCAAGTGACCGAAGGCACAGAGCCCAGAAGGAAGACCGGGTGAAAATGGAAGCGCTCAGGACCCGCCGGATTGATCACAGCGCTGGAGGGCTCAGTCTGACAATTTAAATGTACCCTAATGTGCTAATATGCTGTGCATACTTGTACATTATGGCAAAACCTACCTCAGGGCCTCTAAAAAGTAGTAATGTTAGCGAAGTTTACTACCGCTTTATTATCACAGGATCCCAGGAGCCTCTCATGGGGCCCCTACTGACCCGGTGGCCTTTGGTCAGTGCCTAAGTGCATAGTTGCCAACATTTCAAAAATATTTTTAAGGGGCACTTTTTTCACCAGTGCTATATTTAGAGTAGCTGAGATCCCCTATGTTCCTCTAAACATCACAATAGTAATCACAAAATTAAATGAGTACTAATAATGGGGCAGAACAAATATGAGGACTGAGAAGATTTCCTTCAGTTGAACTAACAAAATTGTGCCTATTCTAGATCTGGTAACATTGAGGATATTCTGTATAATTTTAAATAACTGTTTTTTGTGGGTAAGAGGCTTAGGGGAGGAGTATGGACGGTATAAAACTGGGAAGTATGTGCAGGTAATGGAGAGGAATGTGGAGGGTCTAACAGTGGGCACTATGTACAGGAGAGTAGTGTGGAGGGTATGACAGAAGGCACTATGTACAGGAGAGGAGTTTGAAGGGTATGACAGTGGGCAGCATTCACAGCAGAGGAGTGTGGAGGGTATGACAGAGGGTGGTATGTACCGGAGAGGAGTGTGGAGGGTATGAAAGTGGGCAGTATGTACAGAAGAGCAGTGTGGAGAGTATGACAGTGGGCAGTATGTACAGGAAAGGAATGTGGAGGGTATGATGGGGGCAGTATGTACAGGAGAGAAATGTGGAGAGAAAGATAGTTGGCAGTATGTACAGGAAAGGAGTGTGAAGGGTAAGGTTAGGTTACAGTATGTACAGGAGAGGAGTGTGGAGGGTAAGGTTGGGTTACAGTATGTACAGGAGAGGAGTGTGGATGGTATGATAGCGGGCAGTATGTACAGGAGAGGGGTGTGGAGGGTATAATGGGGGCAGTATGTACAGGAGAGGAGTGTGGAGGGTATGATAGTGGGCAGTATGCACAGGAGAGGAGTGTGGAGGGTATGACAGTCGGCACTATGTACAATAGAGGAGTTTATGAATGTGGGCAGTATGTACAGGAGAGGAGTGTGGAGGGTATGACAGTGAGCAGTATGTACAGGAGAGGAGTGTAGACGGTATGATACTGAGCAGTATGTACATTAAATGTGTGTGGAGGGTAAGACAGTGAGCAGTATGTACAGGAGAAGAGTGTGGAGGGAATGACAGTGGGCAGTATGTACAGGTGAGGAGGGTATGACAATAGGCAGTATGTACAGGAAAGGAATGTGGAGGGTATGAGAGCGAGCAGTATGTAAAGGAGAGGAGTGTGGAGGGTATGACAGCCGGCACTATGTACAATAGAGGAGTTTATGAAAGTGGTCAGTATGTACAGGAGAGGAGTGTGGACAGTATGATACTGAGCAGTATGTACATGAGATGAGTGTGGAGGGTAAGACAGTGAGCAGTATGTACAGAAGAGAAGTGTAGAGGGTATGACAGTGGGCACTATGTATAGGAGAGAAGTGTGGAGGGTATGACAGTGAAGAGTGGGGAGGATATGACAATGGGCAGTATGTACAGGATAGAGGTGTGGAGGGTATGACAGTGGGCACTATGTATAGGAGAGAAGTGTGGAGGGTATGACAGTGAACAGTATGTACAGGAGAGGAGTGTGGAGGGTATGATGGTGGGCACTATGTATAGGAGAGAAGTGTGGAGGGTATGACAGTGGACACTATGTATAGGGAAGGAGCGTGGAGGGTATGACAGTGAGCAGTATGCACAGGAGAGGAGTTTGGAGGGTATGACGGTGGGCACTATGTATAGGAGAGAAGTGTGGAGGGTATGACAGTGGGTACTATGTATAGGAGAGGAGTGTAAAGGGTTTGACAGTGGGCACTATGTATAGGAGAGGAGTGTGGAGAGTATGACAGGGGGCACTATGTATAGGAGAGGAGTGTGGAGGGTATGACAGTGAGCTGTATGTACAGGAGAGGAGTGTGGAGAGTACGACAGTGGGCACTATGTACAGGAGAGAAGTGTATGACAGCGGGCACTATGTACAGGAGAGGAGTGTGTAGGGTATGACAGTGGGCACTATGTATAGGGAAGGAGCGTGGAGGGTATGACAGTGAGCAGTATGCACAGGAAAGGAGTGTGGAGGGTATGATGGTGAAGAGTGGGGAGGATATGACAATGGGCAGTATGTACAGGATAGAGGTGTGGAGGGTATGACAGTGGGCACTATGTATAGGAGAGAAGTGTGGAGGGTATGACAGTGAACAGTATGTACAGGAGAGGAGTGTGGAGGGTATGACAGCGGGCACTATGTATAGGAGAGAAGTGTGGAGGGTATGACAGTGAAGAGTGGGGAGGATATGACAATGGGCAGTATGTACAGGATAGAGGTGTGGAGGTTATGACAGTGGGCCCTATGTATAGGAGAGAAGTGTGGAGGGTATGACAGTGAACAGTATGTATAGGGAAGGAGCGTGGAGGGTATGACAGTGAGCAGTATGCACAGGAGAGGAGTGTGGAGGGTATGACGGTGGGCACTATGTATAGGAGAGGAGTGTGGAGGGTATGACAGTAGGCACTATGTATAGGAGAGGAGTGTGGAGGGTATGACAGTGAGCTGTATGTACAGGAGAGGAGTGTGGAGAGTACGACAGTGGGCACTATGTACAGGAGAGAAGTGTATGACAGCGGGCACTATGTACAGGAGAGGAGTGTGTAGGGTATGACAGTGGGCACTATGTATAGGAGAGAAGTGTGGAGGGTATGACAGTGAGCAGTATGTACAGGAGAGAAGTGTGGAGAGTATTTACAGGTGAAGAGGATAAAGGGAATCTGGGAAGGAAAAATGTAAAGGTTTGTGGAAGGATGTTTAGGGACTGCGTAGTGGTTAAGCGGGCCATACATGGATTGAAATTACGCCAATTAAGCAGAGACCAGCCATAGTCGATCTATGTATAGGCTAGCTGGTTTTACACAAGTCAATCTATTATCTGACTTGAGTACAACCAGCCTGTCAGGTTTTTCCCAAAACAATCAGTGCTGCCAGCTATAGTTAGCAACACTAATCATTGTATTCGCAGGCAGAACACAATAACACTGCAGGAGTGATTCCCCCATCCACAGGTCAGCAGATGAGAGGGTGTGTGGGGACAGGCTGGGGAGAGATACTAGTCAGTGGCTGGGTAGGCCCTGGCTAGTATCAGAGCCAGATACACACAGGTTACATACGCCACGATCGTTAGAGCGAGAACAATAATTCTAGCACTAGACCCCCTCTGTAACTCTCAACATGTAACCTGTAAAAAAATTTAAAGCATCGCTTAGTATACAACAAAATAAATCGTGATAACTTTAGTGTTTTTTTTTTTTATGAATAAAAAAAAAAAAGGTTTGAAAAATTGCTGCGCAAATACCGTGTAACATAAAAAGTTGCAAAGACCACCATTTTATTCCATAGGGTCTCTGCTAAAACAATATATAATGTTTGAGGGTTCTGAGTAATTTTCTAGCAAAAAACAAATGATGATTTTTACATGTAGGAGAGAAGTTTCAGAATTGGCCTGGGTGGCAAGGGGTTAATTTCTATAAGACCCCTTTAACACTGAGGGCGTTTTGCAGGCGCTATAGCATTAAAAATAGCACCTGCAATCCGCCCTTAAACAGGTGCTCTATTCACACTGGAGCGGTGCGGTGCGCTGGCAGGGCGTCAGAAAAAGTCCTGCCAGCAACTTCTTTAGAGTGCATTAGGAGCGGTGAACTCACCGCTCCTAATGCGCTCCTGTCCATTAAAATCAATGGGCAGCACCGCCGTATGCTGGAAATACGCCGCTGTAGCGGCACATCTCGGGCGTTTTTTTACCCTTTCTCGGTCGCTGGCGGGGGTTAAAAGCGCCCTGCTAGTGGCCGAAATGTGCCGCAAATCCGACGGTAAAATAGCAGCGGTTTACCGCTATTTTACCGCCAACGCTCGGAGTGGCATAGTGTGAAAGCAGTCTTAGTAACATACAAATAATTATGATAAGCACTGTGAGCTCATCCTCTCTGCTGCAGAGTGTGTCAGCTTGTATTTAAACTGGCCGCTCTGTATATAGCTTCTGACAGGCTGCGCAAGCAGCCCCGTATCTCCGGAACCATAAATGATAGCAGCCCCATATTTTGACCAGTGGTGGGGTGGGTCTTCAGCTGCATACCCCCCATATGGGGTCTCTGTGGCCCCTGGTCGCCGAGCTACAATCCTCGAAGCCGATCTTCTTTTTTTTTTTTTTTTTTTTAGATTTTTTTTTTTTTTTTGGGCAAATGGGCCTATCTTGAGGAAGGGGCCTGGAGCTGCAGCTCCAATAGCCCCTATGTTAATCCGGCCCTGCGCAGGACTGTGCTAGCCTAAATATTAACTGGTGTATGTCTGGGTAGAACCATCCCATGTTTTATATATATATATATATATATATATATATATATATATATATGTAGTGGTACCCTCACTCTCCCTCTTTCCCACGGTGTATTGCTTGCGTCTAGGGGTACCTGGGAGAGGAGAGTGCAGGAACACTACGCCAAGCTCTTCCCTCGTGTGTATAAGAGGGTTGAGCAAAGTTACTTGAATTACCTACGGGTCTGTCCACTGCATACGAAGCCTCAGTTGTCCCATGGAGATGTGTCTGCCAATAATAGAGCCCCACACCAATTGAAAGTCCAACACTCCTTTATTTCTCATACAGTACGGTGAACACACTCAGTTGAACTTCCAATAACAGACGAACATGGGGGTGTGGGAACGAGTAGGCCCAGGCACAACTAAGCTCTCCTATTCCTTTTTAGTGAATAGGCCTGGCGCACGGTCTCTGCCACCGACCGTGAGGGTGGTCTCTGCCACAGACCGGATGAACTGTTGAGGCCCCTGCCATGGGCCTAATAGCAGGCCCCTGCCACTGACCTGAGTTAAATAGTTAGACCGCTGCCACCGGTCATTGAACGTGGACTGAACTTCCTCTTTGAACTTGGCCCCTGTTCGGGAAAGATATCCCTCCGGGCGGTCTCCAGAGGTTCACCTGGCACTGGCAATCTGCTGCACCAGGTCTTCGGGTGAGTCCCTCCTCCGGTCCCTTACGCCTCTGGATTCGGGTGCCCCACTCCCGGGACCCTCTAGGATGATCCCTCCCTCGCGGGACCCAGCGGAAGGTACTGGGCCCCAGGCCTCCAGCTGAGTACCTCACCCCAGACTGAAGGTGTCTGGGATGGAACACGAACTCCAAGTGTCCAGGCCTAGGCCGCCTGGACACCGACCGCAACAACAGCCCGCAGGCTGAAGGTGCCCGGGACTCCCACCTCGTGGCGAAGATGTCCGCCCCCTTTATACCCTCTCCCAGGATGCACGGCGGGTTCCCCGCCCCGCCGTACAACCGCTGTGAGAGGTCACAAAGGGTACGGCACTGCAGCGATGGTTCAAAATCGGCCCAAAGAGACAGCGCCACCTGTTGGGCGGCAGGGAACTATGCATCACTGGTGTCCTATATATATGTAGCGGCCTCACTCTCTCTCCAGCTTTATCAGTTATACGGCTGTTGTCTAGGGGTACCTGGGAGAGAGAGTGCAGGAACACTACGCCAAGCTCTCACCTCGTATGTGTATGAGGGTTGAGCAAAGTCACTTGAATTACCTACGGGTCTGTTCGTTGCATACGGAGCCTCTGCTTGTTCCATGGAGATGTGTCTACCAGTAATAGAGCCCCACACCATTAAAAGTCCAACACTCTTTTATTTCTCCATTTTGCCAGGATGAACATACCGTATATACTCGAGTATAAGCCGAGATTTTCAGCCCTTTTTTTGGGGCTGAAAGTCCCCCCCTCGGCTTATACTCGAGTCAGCGAAATTTTTTACATTGTAAATCGTACCTGTAAAGACGTTGCGGCTGCGGCGTCCATCGTTCGAATTCCGCGGTCTCTTCCTGTTCCTTCCGTGATAGGCGATTCTCATCAGACACTCTCCGCCTATCACGATCATTCTCTCATCCTCAGTTTTCCAGCAGACGTCTGTGATTGGCGGAACACCCAACACAGTGTCTACTGGGAAACTGAGGATGAGAGAATGATCGTGATAGGCGGAGAGTGTCTGATGAGAATCGCCTATCACGGAAGGAACAGGTAGAGACCGCGGAATTCGAACGATGGACGCCGCAGCCGCAACTTCTTTACAGGTACGATTTACAATGTAAAATAGCGAGCTAGGGAACAGTGAGGATAGGAGAACAGTGAGGATAGGAGAACAGTGAGGATAGGAGAACAGTGAGGATAGGAGAACAGTGAGGATAGGAGAATAGTGAGGATAGGAGAACAGTGAGGATAGGAACAGTAAGGATGACCCTCGGCTTATACTCGAGTCAGTAAGTTTACCCAGTTTTTTGAGGCAACATTAGGTACCTCGGCTTATACTCGAGTATATACGGTAATCAGTTGAACTCTTGTAACAAACAGACAGGGGTGTGGATACGAGTAGGCCCAGGCGCAAATGAACTCTCCTATTCCTTTTGCGTGCGAATAGGCTTGGCGCACGGTCTCTGCCACCGACCGTGAAGTTGGTAGCTGCCACCTACCGAGTGAACTGTTGCAGCCCCTGCCACAGGCCTGAATGTAACGGTCTCTGCCACCGACCTTAGAACATGGACCACCTTCCGTGTGAATACAGCCCCTGTTTGGAAAGGACATCCATCCCGACGGTCTCCGGAGGCCCTATCCCAGCACTGGCAATATGCTGCACCAGATCTACGGGAAGGTCACCTGCATGGTCTGTTATGCCTGGATTCCGGTACCCGATACTGTGGGCACCTTAGGACGATTCCTCCTGGGCGGGACCCAGTGTAACATGCTGGGCCCCAGGCCTGAAGCGATGTACCTCACCCCAGACTGAGGGTGTCTGGGGTGAATCCCGAACTCCACGTGTCCAGGCCTAGGCCGCCTGGACACCGACCGCGGACAGCAGCCCCCAAGCTGAAGGTGCCTGGGGCTCGGACCTCGTGGCGAAGATGTCCGCCCCCTTTATACCCTCTCCCAGCAAGCACGGCGGGTTCCCCGCCCCGCCGTACAACTGCTGCGAGAGGTCACAAAGGGTACGGCACTGCAGTGATGGTTCAACCCCGGCCCAAAGTGACAGCGCCACCTGCTGGGCCGCAGGGAACTAGACATCACTGATGTCCACACCCGAATTAAACATTCTGAAAAGTAAATACCCGCTACACTTATATATATGTGTAGCAATGTGTTCAATTTAAGGGAAGTGTCTGAGTGGTAGCCAGGCTCAGACACATTAAATTGATAGGATTCATGGACCATTTTTGTTCTCAGGGGTTAATGCTGGTGATGTGTTCCCTGTGGCCGGTGGGTGGCGCTGCCATTCTGGGCCAGGGTTAAACCCCGAGCGCAGTGCTGTGCCTTTTTGTGTCCCCTCTCGGCAGCCTACAGTGGGGCGGGGAACCTGCCGTGCATGCCGGGAGAGGATATAAAAGGGGCAGACATCTTCTGAGAGGGGTCTTCGTCCGTCCACACTCAGGCACCTTCAGCCTGGGTGTGTGTGTGGTTCGTCATCTCCGGGTGCCCTAGGCCCGGAGGCCTTGTACCGGTTCCACCTCAGGCACCTTTAGCCTGGGGTGAGGTACTATCTCACCGCTCCTGTTCGTCTGGGCATGGAGGCCCAGGAGTTGCAGTAGCGGCCTGGAGCCCAGCCGAAGTCTTCGGCTGGGGTCCGCAAGGGATCGAGGAGTCCAGGGTGCCGCCTTGCGAGGGGACCCGCACCCTAAGAGAAGGGAGGACCTGTTCCGAAGGACCGGTGCTGTGGACACGGTGAAGGAAGGGGTCTGTTGACTCTCTGGGGGGATGTCTTCTCCCTGAAAGGGGCTATGTCCTAGAAAGGAAATCCATATTCACCAGGTCAGTGGCAGTGACCATATTCACCAAGTCAGTGGCAGTGACCCTGTTCGCCAGGTCAGTGGCAGTGACCTTATCCACCAGGTCTGTGGCAGAGACCAACCTCATGGTCTGTGGCAGTGACCATGCACCAAAACTGTTTGAGAATCTGAACAGTCCTAAGAGTTTGAGCTATTTTTGTGCCTGGACCTCCTCCACACCTTAAAGCTGTCCTGTGTCTCTGCTCCAACCTTTCGTCTATCCAAGAGAATATGTGTTGTGCAAGTGGAAAATAAAGATTGAGTGGGACTTTCAGCTGGTGTGGACATTTACATTCCTGGGGAAGTCAAGGACTTGCATCTACACGTTGTAGATGTGAGAATCATTCTCAGGAGGACTTTATGCTTCGGCTGCAGACAAGGCCCAAAAAACAACACTGCCTAACCTCTTAACACAGGAGGGTACGGGCTTGTGGTGCGGTGTGCCCCTTTCTCCTAAGAGGAGCCAAAGCAGACAAGGAGAGGGGGGGGGGTGTGCTCACAGTATATAGTTATATAGATATATATACTCACCGGCCACTTTATTAGGTACATCTTGCTAGTCCTGGGTTGGACCCCCTTTTGCCTTCAGAACTGCCTTCATTCTTCGTGGCATAGATGCAACAAAGTGTTGGAAACATTCCTCCGATATTTTTGTCCATAATGACATGATAGCATCACGCAGTTGCTGCAGATTTGTCGGCTGCACATCCATGATGCAAATTTCACCACATCCCAAAGGTGCTCTTTTAGTTTGAGATCTGGTGACTGTGGAGACCATTGGAGTACAGTGACCTCATTGTCATGTTCAAGAAATCAGTGGTGAGATGATTTGAGTTTTGTGACATGGTGCATTATCCTGGTGGAAGGAACCATCAGGGATGGACATGGTCAGCAACAATACTCAGGTAGGCCATGGCGTTTAAACAATGCTCAAGTGGTATTAAGGTGCCCAAAGTGTGCCAAGAATATTTCCCCCACACCATTACACCACCAGCCTGAACCATTGATACAAGGCAGGATGGATCCATGCTTTCATGTTGTTTATGCCAAATTCTGACCCTACCATCTGAATGTCGCAGCTGAAATTGAGACTCATCAAATCAGGCAGTGTTTTTCCAATCTTCTATTGTCCAATTTTGGTGAGTTTGTGTGAACTGTAGCCTCAGTTTCCTGTTCTTAGCTGACAGGAGTGGCACCCGATGTGGTCTTCTCCTGCTGTAGCCCATCTGCTTCAAGGTTCCCTGTGTTGTGCGTTCAGAGATGGTATTCTGCATATCTTGGGTGTAACGAGTGGTTATTTGAGTTACTGTTGGCCTTCTATCATCTCGACCCAATCTGCCTATTCTCCTCTGACCTCTGACATCAACAAGGCCTCCACACAACTGCCGCTTCGAATAAGTAGAACACCCTTTATCAGGGCAAACAGTTCTGGGCTCCAGGGAGTGCACTCCGGACATAAAAGGCAAAGAATAAGAGTCTAGTCTCTTCACAGATAATACTGCGGCAACACCAACGGCTTCCAATGCTTATCAAATGTGTCAATATGGTACTCAACATTATCTTTGTCTTTTCGGCAAATAACTACCTAGTCCGCATGTATGTGCCGACCGAGCATCCAGGCATTTCTACAGTCCTTGTACCGCTTGGTAGCTGTGGGAGAACATGAATAGAATAGAAAATTCGAAATTCGAAAATTCGAAATTGCAAAATTCGAAAATCTAAAATTCGAAAATGGGAAATTTGGAAAGTTGAATTTCCGAATTCTGAATTTTTAGAATTTCCGAATTCCCAAATTCGGAAATTCGTTTTTTTTGCTTTTTTCGGAAATTTGAAAAATTCAGAATTCGAAAATTCAGAATTCGGAAATTCGGAATTCCAAAATTCCGAGTTCCGAATTTCCGAAAAAAGCAAAAAAACTAAAAAAACTAATTTCCGAAAAAAGCAAAAAAAATGAAAACGAAAAAAACGACTTTTTCGAATTTCCCGAATTTCCGAAAAAAGCAAAAAAACGAAAAAAATAATAAAACGATTTTTTTTTTTTCGGCAGTGCACATATCTACTGATAACCTCACACATATACAGTTGTGCTCATAAGTTTACATACCCTGGCAGAATTTATGATTTCTTGATAATTTTTCAGAGAATATGAATGATAACACAAAAACTTTTCTTTCACTCATGATTAGTGTTTGGCTGAAGCCATTTATTATCAATCAACTGTGGTTATTATGAGTCATGGGGAAAGCAAAAGAATTGTCAAAGGATCTGCGGGAAAAGGTAGTTGAACTGTAAAAAACAGGAAAGGGATATAAAAAGATATCCAAGGAATTGAGAATGCCAATCAGCAGTGTTCAAACTCTAATCAAGAAGTGGAAAATGAGGGTTTCTGGTGAAACCAAACCACGGTCAGGTAGACCAACTAAAATTTCAGCCACAACTGCCAGGAAAATTGTTCGGGATGCAAAGGAAAACCCACAAATAACTTCAGGTGAAATACAGGACTCTCTGAAAACATGTGGGGTGGCTCTTTGAAGATGCACAATAATGAGGCACTTGAAGAAAGATGGGCTGCATGGTCGAGTTGCCAGAAGAATTCCATTACTACGCAAATGCCACAAAGTATTCCGCTTACAGTACGCCAAACAGCACAGAGACAAGCCTCAAACCTTCTGGCACAAAGTCATTTGGAGTGACGAGACCAAAATTTAGCTTTTTGGCCACAACCATAAACACTTCATTTGGAGAGGAGTCAACAAGGCCTATGATGAAAGGTACACCATTCCTACTGTGAAGCACGGAGATGGATCGCTGATGTTTTGGGGATGTGTGAGCTACAAAGACACAGGAAATTTGGTCAAAATTGTTGGTAAGATGAATGCCGTATGTTATCAAAAAATACTGGAGGAACATTTTCATTCATCAGCCACGAAGCTGCACATGGGACGTACTTGGACATTCCAACATGACAATGATCCAAAACACAAGGCCAAGTTGACCTGTCATTGGCTACAGCAGAATAAAGTGAAGGTTCTGGAGTGGCCATCTCAGTCTCCTGACCTCAATATCATTGAGACAGACAGCCCAAGAGTTTACAGGAACTGGAGGATTTTTGCCAAGAGGAATGGGCAGCTTTACCATCTGAGAAGATAAAGAGCCTCATCCACAAATACCACAAAAGACTTCAAGCTGTCATTGATGTTAAAGGGGGCAATACACGGTATTAAGAACTGGGGTATGTAAACTTTTGATCAAGGTCATTTGGGTATTTTCTGTTGCGATTATGATTTAAAAAGAGTAAACACAGTTGATTGATAATAAATGGTTTCAGCCAAACACTGCCGCCCCGAGGCCTGGCCTCGGTGGCCTTGTCTGGAATCCGGCCCTGCCTGTGTGGCAAGGGGCATTAGAGGAGGATGACAAATCCCTGGAATTCTGCATTAGGTTATACCCAATTCTGCTGCTTGAATGATTTTTGCTACCATTGGCAGGATCGGGACACCTAAGAAGATTTTGCATTTGGCCAGATATGTACTGTGAGTTCTAACTTTTTTAATAAACTTCATAATTGTCCCGGTCCCGCCGATGATAGCAAATCAAGGCCCCTGGAGGTACTCACAGAGCTGGAGGAGATTTAGAGGCGGTTCGCCCCCAAGCTGACATCACTTCCGCCCTATACCAATGGGGTCCCGGAACTCCTCCTCCAGCCCTGTGAGCACCTCCAGCGGCCGTGATTTGCTATCATTGGTGGGACCGGGACACCTATGTAGATTTTGCATTTGGCCAGATATGTACTGTGAGTTCTAACATTTTTGATAAACTGCCCACTAAATGGCATTTTTCCCTTTCTTAACACAAACAGGAGCAGTGGGGGAAATGACGTGCGATTCGGCCAGGAATTGCACTGCATTCCTGTTCAAATTGCATGCAATTCTTTCCAGTGCGATTTGCAGCAATTTTTTGTACTGATGCAAGTTACATCGCAAAATATCGGTAATCGGTATCGGTTAGTACCGACCGAAAGTATCGGTACTCATAAGCGCCAATAAAAAACGGTATTGGTGCAGCCCCAGTTTGTAGTATTGGTAAACCGATAACCCCATATTATCTGTTTTATGGTCTATCATTCTTTCCTTTGATCTGATTAAAGCGGAGTTCCACCCAAAAATGGAACTTCCGCTTTTCGGAACCCTCCCTCCCTCCGGTGTCACATTTGGCACCTTTCAGGGGGGAGGGGGGTGCATATACAGTGGGGCAAAAAAGTAATTAGTCAGCCACCAATTGTGCAAGTTCTCCCACTTAAAAAGATGAGAGACGCCTGTAATTGTCATCATAGGTATACCTCAACTATGAGAGACAAAATGTGGAAACAAATCCAGACAATCACATTGTCTGATTTGGAAAGATTTTTTTTTGCAAATTATGGTGGAAAATAAGTATTTGGTCAATATCAAAAGTTTATCTCAATACTTTGTTATATATCCTTTGTTGGCAATGACAGAGGTCAAACGTTTTCTGTAAGTCTTCACAAGGTTGTCACACACTGTTGCTGGTATGTTGGCACATTCCTCCATGCAGATCTCCTCTAGAGCAGTGATGTTTTGGGGCTGTCGCTGGACAACACAGACTTTCAACTCCCTCCAAAGGTTTTCTATGAGGTTGACATCTGGAGACTGGCTAGGCCACTCCAGGACCTTGAAATGCTTCTTACGAAGCCACTCCTTCGTTGCCCGGGCGGTGTGTTTGGGATCATTGTCATGCTGAAAGACCCAGCCACGTTTCATCTTCAATGCCCTTGCTGATGGGAGGAGGTTTGCACTCAAAATCTCACAATACATGGCCCCATTCATTCTTTCATGTACATGGATCAGTCGTCCTGTTCCCTTTGCAGAGAAACAGCCCCAAAGCATGATGTTGCCACCCCCATGCTTCACAGTAGGTATGGTGTTATTTGGTTGCAACTCAGCATTCTCTCTCCTCCAAACACGACGAGTTGTGTTTCTACCAAACAGTTCTACTTTGGTTTCATCTGACCATATGACATTCTTCCAATCCTATTCTGGATCATCCAAATGCTCTCTAGCAAACCTCAGATGGGCCCGGACATGTACTGGCTTAAGCAGGGGGACACGTCTGGCACTGCAGGATCTGAGTCCCTGGCAGCGTAGTGTGTTACTGATGGTAGCCTTTGTTACGTTGGTCCCAGCTCTCTGCAGGTCATTCGCTAGAGCCCCCCGTGTGGTTCTGGGATTTTTGCTCACTTGTGATCATTTTGACCCCACGGGGTGAGATCTTGCGTGGAGCCCCAGATGGAGGGAGATTATCAGTGGTCTTGTATGTCTTCCATTTTCTAATTATTGCTCCCACAGTTGATTTCTTCACACCAAGCTGCTTGCCTATTGCAGATTCAGTCTTCCCAGCCTGGTGCAGGTCTACAATTTTGTTTCTGGTGTCCTTTGACAGCTCTTTGGTCTTCACCATAGTGGAGTTTGGAGTGTGACTGTTTGAGGTTGTGGACAGGTGTCTTTTATACTGATAACAAGTTCAAACAGGTGCCATTAATACAGGTAATGAGTGGAGGACAGAGGAGCCTCTTAACCACTTCAATACCATGCACTTATACAGCTTCCTGCCAAAGCCAATTTTGAGCTTTCAGCGCTGTCGCAATTTGAATGACAATTGCGCGGTCATGCTACACTGTACCCAAACAAATTTTTTATCATTTTGTTCCCACAAATAGAGCTTTCTTTCGGTGGTATTTGATTGCCTCTGCGATTTTAATTTTTTGCACAACAAATAAAAAAAGAGCGAAAATTTTGAAAAAACTACGTTTTTCTTTGTTTCTGTTAATTTTTTTGTAAATAAGTACCTTTTCTACTTCAATGACGGGCACTGATAAGGCGGCACTGACGGGCACTGATAAGGCGACACTGATGGGCACCGATGAGGTGGCACGAATGAGGTGGCACTGATGAGGTGGCACTGATGGGCACTGATGATGGGCACTGATAGGCGGCACTGATGGGCACTGATATGTGGCACTGGTATGCGGCACTGATTGGCACTCATAGGCGGCACTGATTGGCACTCATAGGCGGCACTGATTGGCACTTATAGGCGGCACTGATAGGTGGCACGGACGGGCACTGATAGGTGGGCACTTATGGGCACGGATGGGCACGGATGGGCACGGAAGGGCACTGATAGGTGGCGCTGATGGACACTGATGCCCAGCAATGCCAGCCACCACACATTAAGGTGGTGCCATCATAGTGCCAGTCAGTGCCCATTTGTGGGCACTGATTGGCATATTTTTTAAAAATTTTTTTTGATTTTACTACATGTGGATGGCCATGGGGGCCATCCACATGCTTGGGGCTTCCCTGTGGTCCTGGGGGGCTTCCCTGGTGGTCCAGTGTGGGTATCCGAGGGGGGGCTGCGCTGATAAACAATCAGCGCGAACCCCCCCTGTCAGGAGAGCCACCGATCGGCTCTCCTCTGCTCGCGTCTGTCAGACGCGAGTGAGGAAGAGCCGATCAACGGCTCTTCCTGTTTACATTGTGATCAGCCGTGATTGGACATGGCTGATCACGTGGTAAAAAGCCTCCGCCGGAGGCTTTTTACCGAGATCAGTGTAGCGGTGGGTCAGACTGACCCACCGCTCCACCGATCGCCGCGATGCGCGCCCCCCCCCGGGCGCGCTGCGGCTGTTATCCCGCAGGACGTCATATGACGTCCAGTGTGGATAACAGAACCACTTCCCGGACGTCAGTCTGCTATTGACGGGGCGGGAAGTGGTTAAAGAAGAAGATACAGGTCTGTGAGAGACAGAAATCTTGCTTGTTTGTAGGTGACCAAATACTTAGGTATTTGAATCCACTTCCGGGAATAGACTCATGCAGACACGCTCCTACCCGCACCCCCCCCTGCTGTCTCCTGGGAAATACACTGTTCCCAGGAGAGAGCGGGGACCAGTGACGGTGCGCCGCACTACTCGCGCATGCGCAGTAGGGAACCGGGCAGTGAAGCCGCAACGCTTCACTTCCCGATTCCCTCACCGAGGATGGCGGCGGGTGCTCGACCTCGGCTGCCGACATCGCGGGTGCGATGGACAGGTAAGTGTCCATATTTTAAAAGTCAGAAGCTGCAGTATTTGTAGCTGCTGGCTTTTTAAAAAAAAAAAATGGCGGAACCTCCGCTTTAAATAAATATCCTGATCCCCCTGTAACCTTGGAACTCTAAAATCAATCCTAAAACCAATTAGAGTACCTCAATACAAAACTTGAGAAAGTGTAAAGGGCGCTGTCAGGATTCGGGCATGCTCGTGGCTGGGCACCTTGAAAGCAGAGGCAGTGCTGGATTAGGGAAGCTTAATGAGAAATATTTGGCTAGCTGGTTTAACCAATCCAGACAGCTGTTTTATCCAAATAGTCCTTTTTTTTGGCAGACTCAGCAAGAGGAGAATTATTTGACTCAATCACCTTCTCTGTAGGGCTCCATTTACACTTTAAATTGATGCAACTACATGCTACTCTGAGGTGACTTTGGATGGGTGCGACTTATGGTTAAGGAGCGGGCCACCCCCAGCAGCCTTAAGAGTGCTTTTTACACTTACAGCGCCCGGGCATCGGCGGTAAAACGCTGCTATTTTTAGCGGTGCTTTACCGTTGCTTTTGCATCGCATTTTGGGCGCTAGCGGTACGCTTTTAACCCCCGCTAGCAGGCATAAAAGGGTTAAAACTGCTGGTTCGGCGGCGCTGCCCATTGATTTCAATGGGCAGGGGCGCTTTAGGAGTGGTGTATTCACCGCTCCTAAAGTGCTGCAAAGAAGCTGCTGGCAGGACTTTTTCTGACACCCTGCCAGTGCACCGCTCCAGTGTGAAAGCCCTCGGCCTTTCACACTGGAGTGAATGGAGCGGCTCTTTCAGGGCACTTTGCAGGCGCTATTTTTAGCGCTATAGCGTCTGCAAAGCGCCTCAGTGTGAAAGGGATCTAACAATCAGGGAATAGCGGGTTGTTAAGAAGTGGGCAGCTGCCATGTCCTTAACAACCGATGACTCATCAGCTGTCAGTGGGATTCTCCGCTGACAGCTGAATGTAAAAAAAGGCAGCATTAAAACATAAAATAAAAAACTTCCTGCCCCCCCCCCCGCCAATCCATACCAGGCCCCTTAGGTCTGGTATGGACTTTAAGGGGAACTCCATGATAAAAAAACAGTGTGGGGTCCCCACCCAAATCCATATCAGACCCTTAGATCGATTTTGAGGGGAATCCCACGCCAAGATTTTTTTTAAATGGCATAGGGTCCCCTGCAAAATCCATATCAGACCCTTATCCGAGGCAGGCCAAGAAAGGGGGGACTAAAGGGGGGACCATCTAGCGATTTCCCCCTGAATGGTTGTTAAGGACATGGTGGCTGCCCACTCCATAACAACCTGCTATTTACTGGTTGTTAAGGATGGTGGGTGCTGCAGGCTCCTTAAAGTGGAAGTCAACACTCCTACCATTTTCAGCCAAGGAAGCTTCCATCTTGGCCTCTGTTTGATCTTCAACTGCCATGATGCTGCACATGTAATCAGCTATGACACCAGCCATTGGATGGTTTGACAGTTTGAGAGCACATCCAATGTGACTACATTTCTGCCATGTCCCGGAAATATAACTGTTTTTTTAAACTGTTAAATCTATGGGCTTACTTCCACTTTAACCACTACATGCAGATGTGACTTTCATGTGACTTTTGAGGGTTAACATTGAAGTCTATGACAGTGGCAGCCTATTGGTATATTTTTTTGGGGTGGGCAGGCGGCGGCAATCCATCTGACGACACCCCCTCCCCCCATGGTCGGTCGGGTCCCCGCACTTACCCCATCTAGGTCGCAGGCTTCCTCTGGGCGGCGGCTTCACCCTGCGTCTCCTCCTTCCTAGGCTTCACGGCAGCGTGGCTTCCCCTGCGTCTCCTCCCTCCTCCGCAGCCAATAGGATCGCTTCTCCTCTCGGCCAGTCGGGTCTCAGGACCCGCTTCCTGAGCAGGGATGAGAATCAGGAAGAAAATAGCAAATATGAATTTGCTATTGTCACACAATAGAGCCTCCAGCTCTAATCATTTGCTTCTAAAAAATAAAAAAAAACATTTGAATCGATGTGTCTGGCGCCCTGCATGTAAATTAGGGGCCGGGCGCATGGAATAAGGGGGCGGCATCCCAGCTTTTTTCCGTTTGGACACCTTTAGCAGTAGTTGTTTTCTGCCAGGAAACAAATTTGTCCCTGGACACGAACCAAACAGCTTATTCCTAAGTCACTAATAAAAGAGAGCAATTAGGCCATCTACTACTCAACGACACCTACGCTGAATTTCAGATTATTAATGTGTCTGTTTTTCTTAGTCTAGAACAGTAGCTAGTTGTCAATGCAATTAGTGGTACATTAATTCAGAAATTAAGCAATCCATCACTGATGTATTATTAAGATTAGCTGAGATGGATGTATCAGGCCATTCTGAGTATTTTATAACTGTGGCTGTCATTGTTCGTGTTGTGAGAGTTAATGAATTGAGTGTATTGAGGATCAATGTAGGCGGATATCACTGGAAAGGAGAGTTTAGAGTTCCCTCTTATACTGTGCAGCCCAAAGTTGAGGGGGTCTTCTCTAGTGTGGAGGAGTCCCTTCCTTCTGATTGGCTGAATAATTGGGCAATATTCAAATGAAGTTAAATACAAATGATAAAATATTTCTAAACCCAAAAAACACAAATGTAATGTATTGCAACATACCATCCATTAGACATAGTGGCAGCATTCGTTTTTTTTCAGGCTTTCTTTCCTTTATTTTCATCTGGCCATCTTGTCAGTAACTAGGATTGCCACCGGTCAAGGGTTCACCAGGACAGTTCGGGTTTGGAACCACGCGTCTGGGTTTCAGACTGCCTGAAACCCGGACACATTATTCAGAATGGACTATGGCTTCCCAGCAGGGTTGCTGGCTGCAGATGTCTAAGCTGGGAGTGTCTGTTACACTCCTTCACACTGCCCAAAGCCAACACTAACAGTCCCCCCCCCCCCAAAACACACACACAGACGGGAGAGGGCTCGATCTGCTCCTCTTCCTTCCGCCCCTACCCCTCTGTGTCTGCCCACACTCCAAACCCCAACGCTGTGCCTTTAGAAAAAGAAAGTTGGGGCCAGAAATTTGAAGTCCAGCAGCCTCAGATACATCTGGATGAGAGGTGCTGACTGTCAAGGGGTGAGTGAGCTCACCATCCATCCCTGCCTCTGAGTAAGTACACTAAGGCAAATCAGGGCTCTCAGAGTTCCCCTTTACACCAGAGGCCACAGTGTTTCCACTTACATCAAAGTCTTCTCCATACATCAGAGTCCTCTCCGTACATCAGTTCTCAGTGTTCCCCCTTAAATCAGGTTTCCCAGAGCATCCCTTATGTTAGAGGACCAATAGTTCTTGTAAGTCCCTTACATCAGAGTCTGCAGAGTCCCCCCTTACAGTGAAAGGGAACTCTGCAAGTTCAAAGGTAAAAGGGGAACTCTGCGGATTTAGATGTACAAGGGGAACTCTGTGGACTCTGATGTAAAGGGGGACTCTTGTTATTAACTTCATATGATTTGAAATGTTATTTAATAGCAAAATATATGTATAGTTTATACAATAAAAAAAATTGCTTTGCGCCGCTAAAGTGTTCGGGTTGGACTTGAAGAAAAGGTGGCAACCCTATCAGTAACACACATCCTTTTCTAGGGTGACAACACTTCTTCACCACACTGTATCTATGGAGCAGCGTTGTCACTCCAGGACAGGAAGTGTGTTGAGACTGCAGAACACTCCCTCTATCTTCCACAGAGATAGCTGAGAATGATGCAACAGTAAAGAGAAACAGGAAGTATATTGCTAGGGTTTACATATACTTTAACTCCTTTCCGCCTAGCCCCAGTCCCCTTTAACTCCTATTCCTAGTGAACGTTAACTGCGCCTAAATTACCTACCAGATGCCAGCTCCAAACATTTGGTAGCTGGCAGATACTGGCAGAGCACCTGCGCACGCACAGTGGATTCTGGTTCCCTTTTGATGACGAAACGCTTCGGGTGGAGCTTCATTGTGACGTGATTGCGTACTGGAAGTCACCCATAAATACTACCCAGTAAAAAGGATCATCTTTGGTTTTAGTAGTTTTCTGATTCATCTTTGCATGGACATTTTTTTCACATTTTGCTAATGTTTGTATATGATATTTGTACATTTATAATAGTTTTGAGAAGGAATAATGCATTTTTTTTTTGTACTGGCGCAACACATTTATTTTACTTTTTGACACTAGAAGGGATATCTTTATTTTGTGGTTGCAGATTTACCAATTTTTTTCACTATTTCCATTCATTTTCATATCGCTAACTATTTATGCTCCCTCCCAGCCACCTACTGGGAACCCTCCCCCAGAGACTGGCTGGGACCACATAAACATTCATACTGTAGATTTGACTCTCCCAGCCATATCTAGGAAGGTGCTACTGTTTCATATGTGTGACATGTAGGTACCTACCCTATGTACTCATTAACTGCAGACACTGTGGAATAATTCATTATCAAATTTCACCGAAGAAGCTTGTAGTTCTACTTTAATCTTTGACAGAATAATCCCCTCAATGGAAACAACATTTTAAACCTGACAGAATATCTAACTTTTCCCTGATCTATAAAAATATATATATTTACGCACTTCTTGTATAACTGGCTCTGTAATAACATGTACTCCAGCACAAAAGCTGGAACTCTCAAATCTGTAAAAGCGAGGCACTGGACAAAAAAAGAACCACAATAATGGAGCTTAATAGGCGTCTGCTAAAGTTCATCCGCTCAAATTAGACTCAGCATGGTGCATTCATATTAAAAGCGCTGTATAGAAAAAGTAACAGTGCAAACACTGCTGTGATCAGAAAATACATTTTGCATTTATATTATTGACTTTATTAATTTTGATACAAAAATTTACAGAGTATGAAGTATTTGACGTAATCCATTCTTCAGTGTTTTTATATTACATATGTATATGTTAGACACATCAGGGTATTCATGTATCACATCAGTTTAACCACTTCAGCCCCGGAAGATTTGGCCCCTTAATGACCAGGCCATTTTTTGCAATACGGCACTGTATCATTTTAACTGACAATTGCGCGGTCGTGCGACGTTGTACAAAAACAAAATTGACGTCCTTTTTTCCCCCACAAATAGAGCTTTCTTTTGTTGGTATTTGATCACCTCCGCGATTTTTTTTGCGCTATAAACAAAAAAAAGAGCGACAATTTTGAAAGAAAAACAATATTTTTGACTTTTTGCTATAATAAAAACCCCCCAATTGAAAAAAAAAAAAAAGAATTAGGCCGATATATATTCTTCTCGATATTTTTGGTAATTAAATAAAATCGCAATAAGCGTATATTGATTGAAAAGTTATAGTGTCTTCAAAATAGGGGATTGATTAATGGCATTTTTATTATTATTATTTTTTACTAGTAATGGCGGTGATCTGTGATTTTTATCAGGACTGCGACATTGCGGCGGACACATCGGACACTTTTGACACTTTTTTAGGACCATTGACATTTATACAGCGATCAGAGCTAAAAATAGCCACTGATTACTGTATAAATGTCACTGGCAGGGAAGGGGTTAACACTAGGGGGCAATCAAGGGGTTAACTGTGTTCCCTAGCTGTGTTCTAACTGTGGGGGGGGGGAATGTGGCTCACTAGAGGAGGAGAGAGATCATTGTTTCTACTTAGTAGGAACACACGATTTGTCTCCTCTCCCCTGACAGAACCGTGATTTGTGTGTTTACACACACAGATCCTGGTTCTTGCTCTGTCACGAGCGATCGCAGGTGCCCGGCGGTCATCGCGCCCGTAGTGCATGCGCATCGGCTCCAGGGACACACTGCGGGCGGGCGCGCCTGCTACAGCGTCTTAAAGAGCCGACATACAGCTACGACGGCTCGCCCAAAGGGAGCCATCCTGCCGCCATAACTGTGGCGGCTGGTCGAGAAGGGTTTAAATTCTATAAAAATAATACATACGTTATTGTCTGCTAATTAACTGCATAGAAAACATTTACATTAGATGAGAACTATGAAAAAATTGTTCAATCTATAGCGAACTGAAACTAATTTGACTTCAGTCCTCGAGGAAAAGTCAATCAATAAGTTACCAGTGTTAAGTTTGTCGACTAAAATATTTTCAGTGACTAAATTAATACTATTTTAGTTGACTAAAATACGACTAAAACTAAAACAGTTCAGATGACTAAATAACGACTGACGCCCTGTACACACGATCGGTTTTACCGATGAAAACAGTCCGATGGACTTTTTTCATCGGACAAACCGATCGTGTATGGACCCATCTGTCTTTTTTCCATCGGTTTTTAAAAATAGAACATGTTTTAAATTTTTCCGATGGATCAAAAACCGATAGCAAATTCCGATCGTCTATGGTCAAGTCCATCGGATAAAAAACCCACACATGCTCAGAATCAAGTCGACGCATGCTCAGAAGCATTGAACTTCATTTTTCTCGGCTCATCTGAGTGTTTTACGTCACAGCGTTTGGAACGGTCGGTTTTTCGAGCAAGACTGTAGGCAAGACTGATGGAAGTCAGCTTCATCGGATTTCCGATGAACTGAAACAAAATTGAATGACTAATTCTGTGTCTGTAGTGCATGTTCAAACCTGCCATAAATAATAAACATGTTATTCGATTTTTACTCCAGGAGTGTATAATGTTTGTCAATTCTAAAGAAATAATCCATTAAAATGTATTTTATTCGGCTAAAATGTACTGGAGGTTTTATTCGACTAAAATACGACTAAAACTAAAACACCTCAGATGACTAAAATACGACTAAAACTAAAACACCTCAGATGACTAAAATACAACTAAAACTAAAATGGCATTTTAGTCAAAAGACTATGATTAAAAGTAAATAAAATTTTGATGTCAAAATTAACACTGTAAGATACAAAACCTTGTTTAGATCTAGGGGAACTTAATGGAATAGAAAACATTGATATTATTTCTAGAAAATGATGTAAGGGAGCCGAGGAACTAAGAGCACAATGTTCAATGTATACACAAATACATTAAAGTGAATCTGCAGCAAGGGTGTGAACATTCAAGCAGTAAATACTGTAGACTTCAAAACAAGCCCTTAGTGACCTGTGTAACTACAGACACTGTGGAACAGTTTATCGTTAATTTTCCAAACAAAAGCACAGCAGAACTTCAAACATTCTCTCAGCTCCGCAGTCTGACATTTCTTAAATGGCTAAGGGGCGGAGTCACCCGATGACCAAATCAAATTTCACAGCAGATGCACTGTATAACCTTAAGTCATTCTCACAGCAGCGTGCCTTCCACCGCTCCCCCTTTCAACCTTGACACTGCAGCTCTGCGTTAACATTAAAGTTGTTGTAAACCTCAGACATGAAATCTAAGCAAAGCATATACTTCTATAATGTGTGTTTGTCTCAGTCCGTAGCACTAAGTGTAATTTCTCTCTGCTGCTTCATTCCTCTGCTATAAGCATGAGTCACTTCTGACACATTTTCCTTCCTTTCCTTCTTTTCATAGCTGAAAGATCCTGTGTAAATTCAGCACTTTGAGTGAGTGGATGTAGGGAAAAGACTACTGAAGATAAACAGGTACAACCTATGTAGGTAAATTTGTTTCATCTCTGTGTATCATCTTTGTCCAGTCACTTTACTGGGTATATGTGAGGGTTTACAACCACTTTAAAGCTTCAAGCCTCGTACACACGGGCGGGAATCCCGTCGAAAAAGAAACGTTGTTTTTCTCTACGGATTCCTGGCAAGCTTGGCTTGCCAAGCCCTGTGTACACACGCGCCATTCAAAAGAACTGCCATTCTTTTGAATGGCAAGAACGCGGTGACGTCATCGACTACGACGAGCCGGCGCTCGTCACATTCGATGCCATCGCCGCCATCTTGCTACACCCTACACTACCCTTGTATGCTACCGCGCATGCGTCAAAGTCTTTTCGAGCATGTCCATGTTTACCATGGACAGGTAAGCATACAGACACTCACGGTTTTCTCGTCGGGAAACAGGCCGACGAGAAACCCGACGAGAAAATAGAGAGCAGGTTCTCTATTTTTCTCGTCGAGATTCCCGGCTCTTTTCTCTGCAAAAAGCTCTCCCAGCAGTTTTCTTGCCGAGAAAACCAGTCGTGTGTACGGGGCTTCACTCCAGGAAAACGTAAAGTTATCAGGCACACCCCCACTTGCAAGGAATAATTGCATGTTTTGTTTAGGGGAAAGGAGAAACACTTTTACTTACCTGATCCTCCATTCCCCCCAGCAGGTGGTGCTCCCCCACGCTCCAGCGGTGGACTGTCCCTCAGCATCAACACGTTCATTCCAGGACAATGGACCCTGCTCTGATCTTCAGAACCATAGACGTCGGGACCATAGACTGCTTGAGCATGGGGACCAGTCTAGCAGTGGGCAGGAGCAAGAATTAAAAGTTTTGTTTCCCTAGATCTAAAGATCTAATCAAGCAGTTAACCCTCGTATTGTGGGCACAACCATACTTTTTAGTTGCCTGGAGTTGGGCTTTAAAGAGTAGAAGGTTAAAAGACTACTGAGTCATTGCTGGGGGGGATGGACTCAGCCGCTGTTGGGAGCGGTGGAGAAGGGGAAGCTGAGCTAATTTGGGTATTTCATATGTATCTTGGTAATAGAAAGGAGAAAAAATATATATTTGTGAGTTCCGACCATAATAAAGAGAGAAAGAAAGAAAATATGTCCAAAACCAATATACATTCCCTATAAACATGCATGCTTGGATTGCAACGTAAATGAAGCAGAGCTGAGCCAGGCAACCCTCTAGCTCAGTGCCTGAATTCTGCCTGAATTCTGTGGCTTCAGAATTTAAAGTGTTTGGAAATTTCTGACATGAAATACGAACAAAGCATATCCCTCTATAGTAAAAGAATCAAAAAGGAATATGCCCGGGGGACTTTTGTGAGTGGTGCTGGATAACATTGTACAAAAGGGTATTAAAAAAAAAAATACATAATCTATTTCAACGTACATAAAAAACACATACGATTAAATTTAGGTAGCATCTTCAATATCGAAATCAAACATGTATACAGTATATAAAGTAACACATATAATTGCTGGAACATGTAATTCCTAATTCATAAGGGCTGTAATCTCTACGCGTTTCATGGGGACAGTGCCCCCTTCTTCTGGAGACTGAATTTTGCCCATAACTGTGGAAAGACCATATCATAATGATAAATATATAAAAAAAAAAAATAATAATAAAAATGTCATGTCATAAAATAATATTGCCTGAATTCCGTGGCTTCAGAATTTAAAGTGGTTGCAAATTTCTGACATGAAATATAAAAAAAGCATATCCCTGTATTGTGTGCACTTGTCTCAGTCCAGAGCACAAAGGCTCTATTCACACTTCAGGATCCGGAAGCGCGGGCAGAATTGAATGCATTTGGGTGCCATTATCCTACAAAGGCACCCCAAACGTGATGCGATTCTTCCGTGATTGTCAAACGACAGGATCTCATGGCAATCGCGGCAAACCACGCCTTTAAAAATTGTGTGAAGTTTGATGCCTTAAAAGGAGCAGGCCAGCCCAGTGAAGTGAATAGGCTACTTTATGCGATGTGCAGAATCCTGTAAAAATCATGGTATCAAAACCGCATATCAAAAAGGCTAGTTCCCGCTACGCGATAATGTGAAGGCCTAAGAGTCATTTTTGTCTGCTGCTTTGCTCCTCTGATATCTGCATGAGATACTTTTCAGATGTTTTCCTGACACCAAAAGAAAAATGGTGACAGGGGAGGGAGCTCCAGCACACAGTCTGTGATTGATAGCCTCAGCTCTGTTCCTGTGTGCTACGTAAAGGGGAGTGGGTCCTTCCCTCCAACCAGCCCTCACTGAGTTTTGCAGAACATAGCTTTAGCTCCCTATCCCTTGTTTTCTGAAAGCTCAGACAAGCTGCATGAATTCTGGATTTTAAATGGAAGTAGAGAAGAGAGGGCTGCAAATAAATAGGTACACCTTAGTAGGAGAATTTTTATTCATCTCTGTGTATCACCTAAGGGAAGTCACTTCACTGTGTATGTGTAAGGGTTTACTGAACCAGTAGATCTCTGACCACACCCCCCATATTTTGAGATGTATTTTTGTTGCAGGTCACTGACGGAGAAAATACTGAAGCCATTTTCAGTGATAAGTCCTCTTAACCACTTGACCACTGGGCACTTAAACCCCCTTAATAACCAGACCAATTTTCAGCTTTCGGTGCTCTCACATTTTGAATGACAATTACTCAGTCATACAACACTGTACCCATATGAAATTTTTGTCCTTTTTTTCACACAAATAGAGCTTTCTTTTGGTGGTATTTAATCACTGTTGGGTTTTTTATTTTTTGCGCTATAAGAGAAAAAAGACTGAAAATTTTGTAAAAAAATGATTTTTTTTTCGTTTCTGTTATAAAATTTTGCAAATTACTATTTTTTCTTCATAAATTTTGGCCAAAATTTATACTGCTACATATCTTTGGTAAAAATAAGTACAAATTGGTGTATATTATTTGGTCTTTGTGAAAGTTATAGAGTCCACAAGCTATGGTGCCAATATCTGAAAATTGATCACACCTGAAGTACTGACGGCCGATCTCATTTCTTGAGACCCTAACATGCCAGAAAAGTACAAATACCCCCCAAATGACCCCTTTTTGGAAAGAAGACATTTCAAGGTATTCAGAAAGAGGCATTGTGAGTTTTTTGAAGTTGTCATTTTTTCCCACAATTCTTTGCAAAATCAAGATTTTTTTTTTCTCTTTTTTTTTTTTCCACAAAATTGTCATATTAGCAGGTTATTTCTCACACCCAGCATATGCATACCACAAATTACACCCCAAAACACATTCTGCTATTACTCCCGAGTATGGCGATACCACATGTGTGAGACTTTTACACAGCGTGGCCACATACAGAGGCCCAACATGCAGGGAGCACCTTCAGGCGTTCTGGAGCACCCAGGCCAATTCTGACATTTCTCTCCTACATGTAAAAATCATCATTTATTTGCTAGAAAATTACATAGAACCCCAAAACATTATATATATATATGTTTTTTTAGCAAAGACCTTAGAGAATATAATGGTGGTTGTTGCAACTTTTTTATCTCGCACGATATTTGCGCAGCAATTTTTTTAACGCGTTTTTTACGTAAAAAAAATGTTTTGTGCTTAAAAAAAAAAAAACAGTAAAGTTAGCCCAATGTTTTTCCATAATGTGAAAGATGAAGTTACGCCGAGTAAATAGATACCTAACATGTCACCCTTAAAAATTGCACACACTCGTGGAATGGCGCCAAACTTCGCTACTTAAAAAAATCCCCATAGGCGACGCTTTAAATATTTTTACTGGTTACATGTTTTGAGTTACAGAGGAGGTCTAGGGCCAGAATTATTGCTCTCGCTCTAACGTTCGCAGAGATACCTCACATGTGTGGTTTGAAAACCGTTTTCATATGTGGGCGGGACTTGCGTATGCGTTCGCTTCTGTATGCGAGCTCACGGGGACAGGGGCGCTTTAAAAAAAATATATTTTTTTTTATTGTTCATTTTACTTTATTTATTTTAGTTTGACATGTTTTTCCGCCCCCAAATTTTTTTTGATCACTTTTATACCTATTACAAGGAACGTAAACATCCCTTGTAATAGGAATATGGCATGACAGGTCCTCTTTACAGTGAGATATGGGGGGGGGGGGGTGTCAATAAGACCCCACATCCCACCTCTAGGCTGGGAAGCCTGAAAAAAAAACAAAAAAAAACCAACAATCCTGGCTTTGATCGTAGCGGTGAGTCGGTAGAAGCACCGGAGGGCAGCGGGAGGGGGGACATCCCCTCTCGCCTCCCGTAAGAATGATCAAGCAGCAGAACAGCCGCTATGATTGTTCTTATGGTGTAGGGAATCGCCGGCTGAAAAAGCTAATATCTGAATGATGCCTGTAGCTGCACCCATCATTCAGATATCCCCGCACAAAGTCAAGGACGTCATATGACGGCCAGCGGGCGGGAAGTGGGCATTGCGGAGTATTGCCGGGCATTGCGGAGTATTGCCGGGCATTGCGGAGTATTGCGGACTATGGCAGGGTATTGCGGAGTATGGCAGGGTATTGCACGGGGTATTGCACAGGGTATTGCAGGGTATCGCAGAGTATTGTGCAGGGTATTGCAGAGTATTGTGCAGGGTATTGCAGGGTATTGCAGAGTATTGTGCAGGGTATTGCAGAGTATTGTGCAGGGTATTGCAGAGTATTGCGCAGGGTATTGCAGAGTATTGCACAGGGTATTGCAGAGTATTGCACAGGGTATTGCAGAGTATTGCACAGGGTATTGCAGAGTATTGCGCAGGGTATTGCAGAGTTTTGCGCAGGGTATTGCAGAGTATTGCGCAGGGTATTGCAGAGTATTGCGCAGGGTATTGCAGAGTATTGTGCAGGGTATTGCAGAGTATTGCGCAGGGTATTGCAGAGTATTGCGCAGGGTATTGCAGGGTATTGCAGAGTATTGCGCAGGGTATTGCAGAGTATTGCGCCAGGGTATTGCAGAGTATTGCGCCAGGGTATTGCAGAGTATTGCGCCAGGGTATTGCAGAGTATTGCACCAGGGTATTGCAGAGTATTTTGCAGAGTATTGCGCAGGGTATTTTGCAGAGTATTGCGCAGGGTATTTTGCAGAGTATTGGCAGGGTATTGCACCAGGGATGGCTGAGCAGGGATGGATGGATGGCTGGATCTGTGACTGCAATTGTCACAGATCCAGCCCACAGAGCTGCTGCTGCCATCTGCTCCCTCCCCTCTCCTCTCACACTGTACCGATCGGTACAGAGAGGGGAGGGAGGAACCGGCGTCATCAAATGACGCCGGTCTGTTTACAAGTGATTGCTCCGTCATTTGACGGAGCGATCACGTGGTAAACGGCCGCTATCGGCGGCGATTTACCGCAATTCGTGATGCGCCGGGTCCTCTGGACCCGGCGGTCACGGAGTTTCCCGTGTGCGCGCCCCAGGGGGCGCGCGGGAGCGCGATTCTGGGAGGACGTTATATAACGTCCTCCCAGAGTTAAGCAACCACCTTGTCGACGTTATTTGTCGGCAGGTGGTTGTTAAGTGGTTAAAGTGAAAACTACAGTGCTTTGAAAAAGTATTCATACCCCTTGAAATTGTCCACATTTTGTCATGTTACAACCAAAAACGTAAATGTGTTTTATTGGGATTTTATGTGATAGACCAACACAAAGTGGCACATAATTCTGAAGTGGAAGGAAAATGATAAATGGTTTTCATTTTTTTTTTTACAACTAAATATGTGAAAAGTGTGGGGTGCATTTGTATTCAGCCCCCCTGAGTCAATACTTTGTAGAACCACCTTTCACTGAAATTACAGCTGCAAGTCTTTTTTGGGGATGTCTCTACCAGCTTTGCACATCTAGAGAGTGACATTTTTGCCAATTCTTCTTTGCACAATAGCTCAAGCTCTGTCAGATTGGTCTGAACAGCAATTTTCAAGTCTTGCCACAGATTCTCAATTTGATTTAGGTGTGGACTTTGACTGGGCCATTCTAACACATGAATAAGCTTTGATGTAAACCAGTGGTCTTTAAACTGTGGCCCGAGGGCCGGATGCGGCCCTTTGCGTGCCTTTATCCGGCCCTTGGAGCACTATCCCTCCCAATGATACGAGACACTATTCTGCCATCTGACATCGACAATGGAGCACCATTTCTCCCACTGACACCACTAATGGGGCACTATTTCTCCCTATGATACCAGCAATGGGGCACTATTCCTCCCCCTAATACCAGATGTTTACTCCCACCGATGCCAGGGAAATTTTCACTCCTGCTGGCTAAAGTCCGGCCCTCCAAAAGTCTGAAGGACAATAAACTGGCCCTTTGTTTAGAATGTTTGGAGAGCCCTGATCTAAACCATTCCATTGTAGCTCTGGTTGTGCATCATGGCAGCTTCCACCATGCGTCTTCTCCCTCCTCCTCCTAGGCATCCAATCGGATCACCTGTCGTTTCAGCAAGTCGGGTGACGGATCTCAAGACCCACTTCCTGATTGTCCAGGAGGAGGATCAGTGTGGCAATAGGGAATATTCATTCGCTATTGCAACACAACTTGGTGGACTTGGAGCGCAGTGCTCTGCGCCCTGAGCCCACACTTTTGTAAAGACTATTAGAGCCTCTGGCTCTAATCACGTGCTTCAAACCCCCCCCCACTGGAATCCATGGTCTGGCGCCCTGCATGTAGATCAGGGGGCTGGACGCATGGATAGGGGGATGGCGCCCGTGTGCCCCTAATGGACAGGCCATCACTGGTGCAGTGTTTCGTTTTCTGCCACACATAGCGTTTTGCTTTTAGGCCAAAAAGTTGAATTTTGATCTGACCAGAGCACCTTCTTCCACAGGTTTGCTGTGTCCCCCACATGGCTTCTCGTGAACTGCAAACCGGACTTCTTATGGCTTTCTTTCAACAATGGCTTTCTTCTTGCCACTCTTCCATAAAGGCCAGATTTGTGGAGTGCACGACTAATAGTTGTCCTGTGGACAGATTCTCCCACCTGAGCTGTGGATCTCTGTAGCTCCTCCAGAGTTACCATGGGCCTCTTGGCTGCTTCTCTGATGAATGCTCTCCTTGCCCGGTCGCTCAGTTTAGATGGACGGCCATGTCTTGGTAGGTTTGCAGTTGTGCCATACTCTTTCCATTTTCGGATGATGGATTGAACAGTGCTCCGTGAGATGTTCAAAGCTTGGGATATTTTTTATAACCTAACCCTGCTTTAAATTTCTCCACAACTTTATCCCTGACCTGTCTGATGTGTTCTTTGGCCTTCATGATGCTGTTTGTTCATGAAGATTCTCTAACAAACCTCTGAGGGCTTTACAGAACAGCTGTATTTATACTGCGATTAAATTACACACAGGTGGACTCTATTTACTATGAAGGTGACTTCTAAAGGCAATTGGTTCCTCTAGAGTTTAGTTAGGGGTATCAGAGTAAAGGGGGCTCAATACAAATGCAAAGAATGTTGAAAACCATGTATACTTTTCCTTTCACTTCACAATTATGTGCCACTTTGTGTTGGTCGATCACATAAAATCCCAATAAAATACATACCGTATATACTCGAGTATAAGCCGACCCGAATATAAGCCGAGGCACCTAATTTTACCACAAAAACTGGGAAAACTTATTGACTCGAGTATAAGCCTAGGGTGTCCATCTGCATGCCTCACTGAGCCTCACTTTGCCTCACTGTGTCCATGTGCATGCCTCACTGTGCCCATGACTCACTGTGCCCATGACTCACTGTGTCCATGATTTAACTGACGTTTAACATGGGAGTCTATGGAAGGGTTGCTCGGGTTTGAAAAATTGGTGCTCCCCGGCTGTAGGTCCTCCAGACAAAAAACTTTGCACACATATAGAGAAGAAATGGGGCTACATGTGTGACGAGTTTCGGGTCAAGGGGACCTACGGTCGGCCGGTAACGGCTTCCCAAAGTTACTGGAGAAATTACTGTTTAACATGGGAGTCTATGGATGGGGTGCCCGGCTTTGAAAAATCGGTGCTTCCCGGCCGTAGGACCCCCGGATAACAAACTTTGCACACTTGTAGAGGAAGAGTGGAGCTACATGTGTGCCAGGTTTGGTAATGGCTCCCCAAAATCCGGGAGATCAGGCGCAAAACGGTGACTCGAGTATAAGCCGAGGGGGGCATTTTCAGCACAAAAAAATATGCTGAAAAACTCGGCTTATACTCGAGTATATACGGTATACGTTTTTGGTTGTAACCTGAAAAAAAATTGGAAAATTTCAAGGGGTATGAATACTTTTTCAAGGCACTGTAAACGCTCTCAATACAACATTAACTATTTGTAATCCTTATGCTGCTAGCCTTAGTAAATAGATAGGAAGGTATATTATATTCACTTGTTTTAAACTTTTCTTTTAAATGTCTTCAGTTGCTTCCTGGTTTCTGGCCTAGGCCAAAATGATGTCATACATTCCAGGAGTCTTCATTGATCTTTCTTTCATCTGGATGAGGGTCTCTCTCAGCTAAGCATACTATCCCATCTGCATGCCTAAGCTAAGGACAGTTGGATTCCAGGAAGTAAATGCTACATGAATCATCTGCCCTGCCCTTACTCAAGATGGCCACAGCTAGAAATACCGGTGGGGGGGTTCAAAGTGATTTCTCAACAAATTAACAAAAGGAGACCTGGATGGATGGGGGCGTGTGCTTTAAATATCAAAAATTAATGTTCCGCTTTATCCAGTTCTGCCCGTTCTGTAAATGTACTAAATCTACTTTATAATGATTGGAAAGATCCGAGCTTTAGATGGATGTGGTTAATTTTTGCTTTAATAAAAACGTCACATTTTTCAGACAGATGGGAAAGATTATTCAGGAAACAAGTGGAGATTTTGGTTTGTCCTCATTATAAAAAAAAAAAAAAAAAAAAATCTTCTTGGTTAAACTTCAGCAAATGAATGTTATTTTGTAAATGGAGTCTCATGACCTTGCTCTGAAAAAATACAACTGTCCTTTTTTTAGATGTCTGTATGGGTGCTATTAAGATTGCTTTTTTGTAACCTTTGATCAGCGGTATAACTCATGCTAACTAAAAATTTTATGAATTCATTTATTAAGCGTGGGCTAATTGAACTCTATCTTTATTGTTCCTGCGATGTCTCTGTACATCTTGTCATTCAAATTGTTCTTTTGATTAGCTTATAATCGCATTAATTCCATTTTGCAAAGATTATACAGGATGTCATGAAGATGAATTATATAAGATCTGTGAGGGTAAAACCTTTTTTGATAAAATATTTTCCTTCCTGTAGAATTGAAGGTTTTAGTTTTGGGATTTCTGGCAGGTTTTTCACAAACGTGCTGTTTAGAAAAAGTTTCACTGAAATAACTGGTTCTGTGATGTTTATGGTCCATCACAATCCCTATTGTTCCCTATTGTTCCTCACCTATCTGCTCTATACTTGGTGGCAGCTGTTGGGTTGCAGTGCATGCATCAACCTGAAGGTGGCACTGTGCCATTTCTTCAGGCTGGCAAGAGACCATTGAGGACTAGTTTGTCTTCTGCTGTGGGCTCCAGGCAGCCACTTTGGGGAGAACAACATATCTTATTGGATAAAATCCAGTGAGTGTGTTCATCTTGAAAGAGAATTACTTGTAGGTGCAATAGTTGAACTTGTATTGAAATAAAGGCAAACAGTTCACAACAAATCCAGATGAAGGAGGCCCAACCGGGAACACTCCCGGATGGCAACAGCAGGTAGTGGTAGCAGGGTTCAGCTGAACCGACAGCGCCTGTCTGGAGGGGCGAATGCGGCCTGACCATTCTGAGCCTAAACAGGAAGGTGTCCAATGAGAGTGTGGAGCCCTAAGCTTTCCCTTCTCATATGGAACCTTTCCCAGGGGTCAGGGTCTTAAATAGACTCTACCACCCAAGATGGCTGCCACAGTCATATGGGTGGCCAGTATTCAATTGGATTGCTGCCCCAATGACTCAAGAAACCATAGAGCAGGGGTGCCCAACCAGTGTCCCGGGGGCCACATGTGGCCCGCCGAGCCCTCTGATGTGGCACGCGACCTCCTGCTCTGGGATGGAATAGAATAGAATACTGTTATTAAAGGTCAGTTTTATTACTAAAATCACAGTGTATATATGGTCATATCTGTTCTGCAGTGGTTACTGGGCTGTTTTCAAACTGATACACAGGTGCAGAGAAGTGCACCTGCGGGTTACCTGCACTGAGCCATAGACTTATGTTATTACCTGCGAGTTAGGTGAGGGTAAACTGCAGCGCATCTGTGTGAAAGCAGCCTCGGGCCCCTTTCACACGGTCAGTCTGACCCAATTGGATCCTCCATTCACCTCTAAGGAGTGGCAGATGTAAACCGACTTGTCTTTCCTCCAATCCTATCCAATCTGGAAATCCAATCCGGAAAAAAAAAAAAAAAAAGAGTATAGTGGGCTGTGTCTGTGTCCGCTCTGCATATACAGAGCAGACACGGACCTGCCATCCACCGGTTACCAAGTCGCTTAAATGGCCCACTCTCTTCAAAAGGTTGGGCACCCCTGCCATAGAAGAACCATGTTCTTTTTTTTCATTTTTATTAATTTCTCAGTTGACATTTTCCAACATTGTTAACACAGAATTTTTTTTAGTAACTTATAAAAACATTGAGTATTCCACTGTTTAAACATATTTTAAAGAACAAGTGAAGAAGTGATCAAGTACAAGATATTATCATTGCTATTGGTAATCAATTTCCACCCACCCCTAATGGGAACAAACAATGTTCCTCTTGACTTCCTCTCCCTCTTCATTTGAAGAGGTCGAAGTTGAGCGCCACCTGCAGTGGAGAAAACAGACTGCACCTGCCTAGATACTTAAATAGGAGATTCTGTGTCCTTCTGTGTTCCCACAGTAAGAGAATAAGATAGGGACACAACCTCCACTGGTGAGGAAGAGAGTAGTAGTATTATTAGTGTAGCATTATTAGTGTAGCATTACCCCTGCAGGGTAGATATGCACAGGTTCTTTCTCTTATCAGTCCAGGCAGCCAGGCACACGGCAGTATCTCATCAGCTCAGGCTCAATAAACAGTCCAGGGGTGTCTTTTTGAAGTTTATTGCTAAGTAACTGGTAACTTGGGAGGACAGTGGGGAATGAGATACTCCAAAATGCATAAATTGCAGAAAACACTTCTCTATCTCTAAGCAAAAGCAATACTGTATCCTCTCCCAGCTCGGAACCAGGGGGATTGCTGGATAAGTTTAGCGGAAATGGGCTGAAACGGTCTAGCTTCTTGCAGCTGTGGGACCATCAGACACTACACAGGGGATTGGCTCTACTTGAAGAACCTGGAAATGATTAGTCCTCAGATGTATCCGCCAACAGAGTAGCCCAGCTTCCAGCACAAGAAATGGGGAGCCAGTGGCAAGCAGTGTCCCTTCCCTTGAGCTCATGGATCCATCCCTACAGAAGGAGAAAAGGCAATTCTCTCAGGGTTCCAGACTATTTAAAGCATTTGTTACCATAAAAAAAAAAGAAAAGGATCCTGTCCCTTTAAAGCAGGGGTCTCCAAACTTTTAAAACAAAGGGCCAGTTTATTGTTCTTCAGACTTTAGGAGGGCCGGATTGTGGCCAGAAAATGTCCCAGGTCCGGCATTAGTGACAATAAATATGGCCCCAGGGTTGGTGGTCAATAGGAGGAGGAGGAGTAATGCCCCTATTAGTAAGAGGAATAGTATCCCATGATTAGTAGTGGTGGAAGACATAGTGCCCTATTGTTGGTGTCAGTGGGAGGAATAGTGTCCCAAGGGCCGGATAAAGGCTAGCAAAGGGCCACATCTGGCCCTCGGGCCACAGTTTGGAGACCCCTGCTTTAAAGCATGTTATACAGCACAGTGTTTGTACTGTGTAATTTGGCTCCCTGTATCACCTGAAATACCTGGATGATCCTTCCAGTTTCTTCCTTACCCTCTGTAAACTGACCACGGTTCATCATGGCTGCTGAGCCCTGACACAGTGGTCACTTTATACTCTTTAACCCTTTGTGTCATTGCTCCTGTACAGTATATATAACTGATTAACCATTTGCTGACCACCTCACGTAGGAGTACGTTGGCAGAGTGGCTCTCCTGCACTGGATCACGTATCTAATACATGATCCAGCACTTCCTGGTAGGAGGGCCCATGGCGGGTGCCGTTCCGGCTGTGCTGTGATTAGTCACAGCAGAAGCTAATCAGCAGGTTTCAACCAATGATTGACCGCCGGCACCCGCTGAGGAAGGAGAAAGACGGGACAGAGCTCTGTGAATGTAAACAATACAAAGCTCTGTCCTGTCAGCAGGGATGTGCTGGTTTTTGTTTCTCTGCAAAGCAAGGAATAAAAACCGACAAATGCACCAAGCACTGTTAGGCACACATTTAACTCCTTGTGCCAGTGGTATTAGTACAGTGATAGTGCATATTTTTAGCACTGATCACTGTATTGGTGTCACTGGTTTCTACAAATATCAAAGGTGTCAGTTAGTGTCAGATTGTCTGCCACAATATCACAGTCCCTCTATAAGTCAATGATTGCCACCATTACTAGTATTAAATAAATAAATACAAATTCCAGTATATATCACATAGTTTCTAGACGCTTTCATGCAAGCAGTATACGCCTATTGGGATATTTTTTAATAAAAAATATGTAGCAGAATACATATTGGTGTAAATTCATGAAGAAATTACATTTTTTACATTTTTTTTATTCGAAATGTTTAATAAAAAATAAAAAAAAATTATTTTTTTTTAATTCAAAGATTTTCGGTAAATTCGGTAGAAAAGAACACAGTACCTACAGTGAAATATGGTGGAGGTTCAAATATGTTTTGGGGTTGTTTTGCTGCCTCTGGCACTGGGTGCCTTGAATGTGTGGAAGGCATCATGAAATCTGAGGCTACCAAAGGATTTTGGGTCGTGCTGTAGAGCCCAGTGTCAGAAAGCTGGGTTTGCGTCTGAGATCCAGCAGGACAATGACCCCAAACATACGTCAAAAAGCACTCAGAAATGGATGGCAACAAAGCGCTGGAGAGTTCTAAAGTGGCCAGCAATGAGTCCAGATCTAAATCCCATTGAACACCTGTGGAGAGATCTTAAAATTGCTGGAAGAAGAAGATGGAAGAAGATGGAAGAAAGGAGAAGACATTAATAAAGGAATTGTCAAAAACCGGCTCTTGTCATTTTTAACATTTTTGACACTTTCTTTGTGAAATGGTAGGGGTACATTTGTACCCCATTACCATTTCACACAGGGGGGGCGGGATCTGGGGGTCCCCTTTGTTAAAGGGGGCTTCCAGATTCCGATAAGCCCCCCGCCCGCAGACCCCCACAACCATCGGGCAAGGGTTGTGGGGATGAGGCCCTTGTCCCCAGCAACATGGGGACATCCTCCCCATGTTGAGGGCATGTGGCCTGGTACGGTTCAGGAGGGGGAGCGCTCTCTCGCCCCCCCTCTTTTCCTGCGGCCTGCCAGGTTGCGTGCTCGAATAAAGGGTCTGGTCTGGATTTTTGGGGGTACTCCACGCCATTTTTTTTTTAAATTTGGGGTGGAGTTCCCCTTAAAATCCTTTCCAGACCTAAAGGGTCTGGTAATTGAATTTGTGGGGACCCCCACACTTTTCTTTTTTTTTATCAATGACTTTTCTATGTATTGCTGGGAGCCGACAATTTATTATAACCGCGAGTGAGTTTTAAATGACTTATTTTCCTTCAGAAATGACACTTTGTGCAGGGACAGTTCTGAGCACGGGAAACAAGCGCAAATAGTCTTTAGAAGTTCGGGTCCCCATTGACTTCAATGGGGTTCGGGTTCGGGGTCAAGTTCGGGTCAAGTTCGGTCCCGAACTCGAACTTTTTTCCGAAGTTCGGCTGAACCCGTCGAACCCGAACATCCAGGTGTCCGCTCAACTCTAATTCTCACCTCTATCTTGAATAGATGCGGGTCCTTATTTCTCCCCAGTAATGTAACTGTCCACACCAACTGAAAGTCCAACTTCTATATTTATTTCACACTGGATAACAAATAGTCTCTTTAACAGCAGACAGGTTGGAACAAGACACAGGACAGTTTAGGTGGGAGGAGGTTCAGGCACAAACTCTAATGATTTCCTCGGACTGTTCAGGTTTCACAAACAGTTTTGGCGCACGGTCTCTGCCAAAGACCTGGTGAATAGAAGTCACTGCCACTGACTTGGTGAACTGGTCACTGCCACTGACCTGGTGAATAGGGCCTTGCCCTATGAATTCACTGCCACTGACTTGATGAATTAGAAGTCACTGCCACTGACTTGATGAATACCTTCTTGAAGTGTTTGGCCCATGTAAAGGAGAAAACCATCCCTCTGGAGAGTTACCAGAGGCCCTCACCGTCACCACGACTTTGCGCTGGGTCTTCGGAAAGGGTTACCTGCCTGGCCTCCTCATCTCAGATACGGGTCCCCTCGCAAGGCCCTGGGAGCTCTCGATCCCTTGCGGACCCCAGCCAAAGGTTGCTGGGCCCCGGGCCTTCCAAAATTAGTACCTCACCCCAGACTGAAGGTGTCTGGGATGGAACAGGAACCAGGCCTCTGGGCCTAGGGCACCCGGAGATGACACACGCACCCCCAGGCTGAAGGTGCCTGGGCGTGGACGAAGAAGACAACGACAATGGAAGATGTCCGCCCCCTTTTATACCCTCTCCCGACAGGCACAGCAAGTTCCCCGCCCCGCCGCACTACTGCCGAGAGGGGACAAAAAGAGCACAGCCCTATATCAGTGGTTCAACCCTGGCCTACAGCAACAGCACCACCTGTAGGCCACAGGGAACTGCACACCAAACACCATCTCCCATGGACAGAAATGGTTCATAAACCCTAACAATCAGTGTGTCTGAGACTAATTACCACTCAGACACTTCCCCTAAATTTAACACCCCACTACACTAATATATATATATGTATTTACTAAATAATTCCCTAAGAGCCCATTCACACAGGGACGACTTTGGATCCGACTTCAAGTCGCCCCAAGTCACCCCTATTTGTCTCAAGTCGCACTGCATGAGAAAATCAATGGAAGTGAATGGAGCCATCTTAATGCACACTACTGAAGTCGCTCCGACTTCAGAAAAGGTTCCTGTACTACTTCAATCCGACTTGTAGGCGACTTGTACCCATTGATTTCAATGGAAGTCGCCTCAGAAGTCAGATCACTGTCTTAACAGAAGCAACAATACAGGAAGGAAGAGAACATACATTTCTCAGGCAAACCCCTCCCTCCCACAGAGCCGATTCTTGAAGTTGCCTTGTAAGTTGCCTCATGTCGCGCTGTGATTCAAACTCAAGTCGTGTCCAAGTTGCCTCCCAAAGTATCGCTGGAAGTCAGGTTAAATTAAAATTTGATAATGGGATTTGGTAAAAAAGGGTGAAATTATAAATGTTTGAAAAGTTACTGAAATTACTGTATTTTTCGGACCATAAGACGCACTTTTTTCCCCCAAAAATATGGGGGAAAATGTCTCTGCGTCTTATGGTCAGAATGTACATCAGGCAACGCCCCCCGCCACTGCCGGCACCGCCCCCCGCCGCCGCTGGTAACTCCCCCGCCACTGCAAGAAAGTGCCCCCCCGTACGAAAAAAGGCCCCCCACGAGTTCCGACGGCCGCACAAATAGAGTCTCCCGTAAAGCGGCATAATGTGAATTTCCTGCTGGGCTCGGCTATACTCGGGCGGGAGGGGGCGGTCCCCGCTCAGCTGGGCTCGGCTATACTCGAGAAGAGGGGCGGACCCCGCTCAGCTGGGCTCGTCTATACTCGGGCGGGAGGGGGCGGTCCTCGGAAAGCTGGGCTCGGCTATACTCGGGCGGGGAGGGGGCAGTCTCCACTCAGCTGGGCTCGGCTATACTCGGGAAGAGGGGCGGTCCCCGCTCAGCTGGGCTCGGCTATACTCGGGTGGGAGGGGGCGGTCCCCGCTCAGTTCACTTCGGCTGTGCTCGGGTGGAAGGGGGCGGCCCCCACTCAGCTCACTTCGGCTGTTCTCGGCTATGCTCGGGCGGTCGGTATTGACGTCGGCTTGGCTCAGCAGAGGGACGGTCACAGTGATGTAACATGTAAGCAATAATGACCGGAAAATGTATTAGAAGAAGGATACTGACCATGTCGGCAGCCCCTGTCCTTGTCCATGTCCACAGCCCCTGCCCCTGTCCGCAGCCCCTGTCCATGTCCATGTCCGCAGCCCCTGTCCATGTCCATGTCCGCAGCCCCTGTCCATGTCCGCAGCCCCTGTCCATGTCCATGTCCGCAGCCCCTGTCCATGTCCATATCCGCAGCCCCTGTCCATGTCCATATCCGCAGCCCCTGTCCATGTCCATATCCGCAGCCCCTGTCCATGTCCGCAGCCCCTGTCCATGTCCGCAGCCCCTGTCCATGTCCATGTCCGCAGCCCCTGTCCATGTCCGCAGCCCCTGTCCATGTCCGCAGCCCCTGTCCATGTCCGCAGCCCCTGTCCGCAGCCCCTGTCCGCAGCCCCTATCCGCAGCCCCTGTCCATGTCCGCAGCCCCTGTCCGCAGCCCCTGTCCATGTCCATATTTTAGTACACCATTTGGTTCAGAATATTTATTTTTTTCTTGTTTTCCTCCTCTAAAACCTAGGTGCGTCTTATGGTCAGGTGCGTCTTATAGAGCGAAAAATACGGTAAGTAATCAGGACCAAAATAAAATGTTGCATATATTGAGTCTGTGAAATGCTAATATTTGAGGGGAAAGTTTGTTTTAATAATAGTCAGAGTGACTATTCTGGATATATTACTTTTTGAATTTCCAGAATTTCAACCGTAAAGTATTAATAATTTAATGTTGTTTATTCATCAATGTTTTGTTTGTTGCTGATGGTCAGATATATTTTCAAAGTTGGGAGGCTGACTTCTGAGTCATAATATGTGTTTGGGTGAAATGTTCCGTTCCGAGACCCTCGGGTCGACTTGGGTCCCGGGGATAAAGGAAACTAAAAGTGTTTATGTTTTGTTGAAATCTGGCTGTAATACTGGATTTAAAAAAAATGTTCAGTTAAATATATTGAATCTATATAATGAAAACTGTTGCTGAGAAACATTTTATTTCTGCATGCTTTATGGACTTATGTTTGAATTAATGAGGAATATTATTTTTGATACCTCCAATAGTTAAGGAAGGCCTGAATTAATTTTCAGGTAGATTCTGTGGTTATTCATGTTGGACTTACTGGCTGGATAAAGAATAAGCCTAAAAAATAAAACGAAAGCAGACTTTAAAAATTGATAAGATGCTACTCAATAAATTTTTGTTTTTGGGTCTAAAGTCAATTTTTTTTCCATTTAAAATATAAAATAAAATTATACTTCCCTGCTCTGTGCAGTCCTCTTCTCGTGTCCCTCTTTGCTGCTCCTGGCCCCTCCCTCCTATCGAGTGCCCCCACAGTCAGCAGCTTTCTATTGGAGCACTGGAGCTGAGTCACAGCTCCGTGTGTCCATTCAGACATGGACCCCTGACCCGGACCCGCCCCCCTCGCTCCCCTGATTGACTGACTGATTTGATTGACAGCCACAGGAGCCAATGGCGCCAAACAGGAGGAGTGCCCCTTAGACATTCGTGGACATTGCTGGAGAGGATGAGGATGTGGAAGACAGTCTCATGTCACAGTTCATACACCATGGCAAGACTGAGCACAGCAACGACATACAAGGTAGTTATACTACATCAGCAAGGTCTCTCCTAGGCAAAGATTTCAAAGCAGTCTGGGGTTTCTAAATGTGCTTTTCAAGCTCTTTTGAAGAAGTACAATAAACTGGCAACATTGAGGACCGGAGACACAGTGGTTGGCCAAGGAAACCCAATGCAGTAGTTGAAAGTAGGGATGAGCTTCGTGTTCGAGTCGAACATACGTTCGACTCGAACATCGGCTGTTCGATCGTTCGACGAAGATCGAACGATTTGGGCCGTTCGCGCCAAATTCGAGTGACGCGAACGGCCCACAATGCACTACGCCATCGCAGTGTCATCCAGGCGCTGTGATTGGCCAAGCATGCACTGTGACCCCGCATGCTTGGCCAATCACAGCGCCGGCAGCGAGGAGAGCAATGATTGGCCACAGGCAGGATGCCTGTGGCCAATTATTGCTGAGGGTGTTTAGTACACGCCCCACACTATAAAAGGCCGCCAGCACGGCGGCCTAGTGTAGTGTGTTCCGGAGCAGGGATAGAGCAGCATAGGCAGGGACAGTGACTGTTATTTCTTTCTTGCTTAACCTGGATTCCTTTAGTTTAGGGAAAGAGAAGGATAGGTAGGGAGAGTGTCAGTGTGTTTTGTGCTTGTGCTATAGTGTGCTTAAAAAAAACATTTATTCTAGGGACAGAAAACTGTAGGTAGGGACAGTGTCAGTTTCTTTCACTCTGCAAGTCCTTGTTTCCAGGGACCTGGAAGGACAGTGAGTGAATTGTCCTTGTGCTATATTGTGCTTAAAAAAACATTTATTCTAGGGACAGAAAACTGTAGGTAGGGAGAGTGTCAGTTTCTTTCACTCTGCAAGTCCTTGTTTCCAGGGACCTGTAAGGACAGTGAGTGAATTGTCCTTGTGCTATATTGTGATTAAAAAAAACATTTTTTCTAGGGACAGAAAACTGTAGGTAGGGAGAGTGTTTTTTTTCTTTCACTCTGCAAGTCCTTGTTTCCAGGGACCTGGAAGGACAGTGAGTGAATTCTCCTTGTGCTATATTGTGCTTAAAAAAAACATTAATTCTAGGGACAGAAAACTGTAGGTAGGGAGAGTGTCAGTTTATTTCACTCTGCAAGTCCTTGTTTCCAGGGACCTGTAAGGACAGTGAGTGAATTGTCCTTGTGCTATATTGTGCTTAAAAAAACATTTATTCTAGGGACAGAAAACTGTAGGTAGGGAGAGTGTCAGTTTATTTCACTCTGCAAGTCCTTGTTTCCAGGGACCTGTAAGGACAGTGAGTGAATTGTCCTTGTGCTATATTGTGATTAAAAAAAACATTTTTTCTAGGGACAGAAAACTGTAGGTAGGGAGAGTGTTTTTTTTCTTTCACTCTGCAAGTCCTTGTTTCCAGGGACCTGTAAGGACAGTGAGTGAATTGTCCTTGTGCTATATTGTGATAAAAAAAAACATTTTTTCTAGGGATAGAAAACTGTAGGTAGGGAGAGTGTTTTTTTTCTTTCACTCTGCAAGTCCTTGTTTCCAGGGACCTGGAAGGACAGTGAGTGAATTGTCCTTGTGCTATATTGTGCTTAAAAAAAACATTTATTCTAGGGACAGAAAACTGTAGGTAGGGAGAGTGTCAGTTTATTTCACTCTGCAAGTCCTTGTTTCCAGGGACCTGTAAGGACAGTGAGTGAATTGTCCTTGTGCTATATTGTGATTAAAAAAAACATTTTTTCTAGGGACAGAAAACTGTAGGTAGGGAGAGTGTTTTTTTTCTTTCACTCTGCAAGTCCTTGTTTCCAGGGACCTGGAAGGACAGTGAGTGAATTGTCCTTGTGCTATATTGTGCTTAAAAAAAACATTTATTCTAGGGACAGAAAACTGTAGGTAGGGAGAGTGTCAGTTTATTTCACTCTGCAAGTCCTTGTTTCCAGGGACCTGTAAGGACAGTGAGTGAATTGTCCTTGTGCTATATTGTGATTAAAAAAAACATTTTTTCTAGGGACAGAAAACTGTAGGTAGGGAGAGTGTTTTTTTTCTTTCACTCTGCAAGTCCTTGTTTCCAGGGACCTGGAAGGACAGTGAGTGAATTGTCCTTGTGCTATATTGTGATTAAAAAAAACATTTTTTCTAGGGACAGAAAACTGTAGGTAGGGAGAGTGTCAGTTTATTTCACTCTGCAAGTCCTTGTTTCCAGGGACCTGTAAGGACAGTGAGTGAATTGTTCTTGTGCTATATTGTGATTAAAAAAAACATTTTTTCTAGGGACAGAAAACTGTAGGTAGGGAGAGTGTTTTTTTTCTTTCACTCTGCAAGTCCTTGTTTCCAGGGACCTGTAAGGACAGTGAGTGAATTGTCCTTGTGCTATATTGTGCTTAAAAAAAACATTTATTCTAGGGACAGAAAACTGTAGGTAGGGAGAGTGTCAGTTTATTTCACTCTGCAAGTCCTTGTTTCCAGGGACCTGTAAGGACAGTGAGTGAATTGTCCTTGTGCTATATTGTGATTAAAAAAAACATTTTTTCTAGGGACAGAAAACTGTAGGTAGGGAGAGTGTTTTTTTTCTTTCACTCTGCAAGTCCTTGTTTCCAGGGACCTGTAAGGACAGTGAGTGAATTGTCCTTGTGCTATATTGTGATAAAAAAAACATTTTTTCTAGGGATAGAAAACTGTAGGTAGGGAGAGTGTTTTTTTTCTTTCACTCTGCAAGTCCTTGTTTCCAGGGACCTGGAAGGACAGTGAGTGAATTGTCCTTGTGCTATATTGTGCTTAAAAAAAACATTTATTCTAGGGACAGAAAACTGTAGGTAGGGAGAGTGTCAGTTTATTTCACTCTGCAAGTCCTTGTTTCCAGGGACCTGTAAGGACAGTGAGTGAATTGTCCTTGTGCTATATTGTGATTAAAAAAAACATTTTTTCTAGGGACAGAAAACTGTAGGTAGGGAGAGTGTTTTTTTTCTTTCACTCTGCAAGTCCTTGTTTCCAGGGACCTGGAAGGACAGTGAGTGAATTGTCCTTGTGCTATATTGTGCTTAAAAAAACATTTATTCTAGGGACAGAAAACTGTAGGTAGGGAGAGTGTCAGTTTATTTCACTCTGCAAGTCCTTGTTTCCAGGGACCTGTAAGGACAGTGAGTGAATTGTCCTTGTGCTATATTGTGATTAAAAAAAACATTTTTTCTAGGGACAGAAAACTGTAGGTAGGGAGAGTGTTTTTTTTCTTTCACTCTGCAAGTCCTTGTTTCCAGGGACCTGGAAGGACAGTGAGTGAATTGTCCTTGTGCTATATTGTGATTAAAAAAAACATTTTTTCTAGGGACAGAAAACTGTAGGTAGGGAGAGTGTCAGTTTATTTCACTCTGCAAGTCCTTGTTTCCAGGGACCTGTAAGGACAGTGAGTGAATTGTTCTTGTGCTATATTGTGATTAAAAAAAACATTTTTTCTAGGGACAGAAAACTGTAGGTAGGGAGAGTGTCAGTTTATTTCACTCTGCAAGTCCTTGTTTCCAGGGACCTGTAAGGACAGTGAGTGAATTGTCCTTGTGCTATATTGTGATTAAAAAAAACATTTTTTCTAGGGACAGAAAACTGTAGGTAGGGAGAGTGTTTTTTTTCTTTCACTCTGCAAGTCCTTGTTTCCAGGGACCTGGAAGGACAGTGAGTGAATTGTCCTTGTGCTATATTGTGCTTAAAAAAAACATTTATTCTAGGGACAGAAAACTGTAGGTAGGGAGAGTGTCAGTTTATTTCACTCTGCAAGTCCTTGTTTCCAGGGACCTGTAAGGACAGTGAGTGAATTGTCCTTGTGCTATATTGTGATTAAAAAAAACATTTATTCTAGGGACAGAAAACTGTAGGTAGGGAGAGTGTCAGTTTATTTCACTCTGCAAGTCCTTGTTTCCAGGGACCTGTAAGGACAGTGAGTGAATTGTCCTTGTGCTATATTGTGATAAAAAAAAACATTTTTTCTAGGGACAGAAAACTGTAGGTAGGGAGAGTGTTTTTTTTCTTTCACTCTGCAAGTCCTTGTTTCCAGGGACCTGGAAGGACAGTGAGTGAATTGTCCTTGTGCTATATTGTGCTTAAAAAAAACATTTATTCTAGGGACAGAAAACTGTAGGTAGGGAGAGTGTCAGTTTATTTCACTCTGCAAGTCCTTGTTTCAAGGGACAGAGAAGGACACCTGAAGGTAGCCCTTATTGCTTTTTTCCCATCTCCCTGCAGGCCATCTATTAGAATGTCTGGAAGGCAAACAAGGAGAGGCAGACAGTCAGGAGGCAATAAAAGAGGGCAAGCAGGCTCTGTGTCTGGGGGCAACAGTGCTGGTCGTGGACGCGGTGCATTGTCATCAGCACATGGCCATGGGACACGCTTGTCCTTCTTTTCGGCAGCTGGACATGTTGAGCCACATCATGCCGAAGACTTGGTAGAGTGGATGACCAAGCCCTCCTCCTCCTCCTCATCCTCTCTCACCCAGGCTCAGGGTACTGGAAAAGCAGCTGCCAAAGCGTCGTCTTCCCTGGTATCAATGTCAGACAAATCATCAGTCACTCCTTCCCTAGACCCACCATGTCCTCCTCCTGAGGAGTCCCCCGAACTGTTTCAGCACAGTGTTGGGTACATGCTCCAGGAGGATGCCCAGCGTTTCGAAGGGTCTGATGATGAAACCCAGCTAGAGGAAGGCAGTAGCGTGAGAGCAGACAGAGGGGATGCTCAAGAAGGACACCAATCTGGCAGTCATGTTCCAGCAGCTGCAGCATACTGCCAGATTGGCTCCAGTGATGAGGAGGGAGGGGATGATGAGGTCACTGACTCCACGTGGGTGCCTAATAGGAGAGAGGAGGAGGAGGATGAGGAGGAGGCACATCTCCAACGAGGCAGGATGCCCTTTGGTGGCCAGCGTAAGGGCAGTACACCGACGGAATCACACCGCAGAGCTCCGCCTGTGCAGGGCGCTGCCTCTGCCCGTCATTCAAAAAGTTCTTTGGTGTGGGCCTTTTTTGAGGCTAGTGCATCAGATCGCACAGCTGCTGTTTGCAACATATGTCTCAAGCGTATATCGCGTGGCCAAAACATCAGCCGCTTGGGTACCACATGCCTGACCAGACATATGTTGACCTGCCATGCAGCTCGTTGGCAAGCCTACCTCAAAGACCCACACCAAAGAACAAAGCGGACCTCTCCTTGCACTGCATCAGCTGGGATCTCCAACCCCACTATAACTTCAGTCCTCTCTGAAACATGCACTGAGAGGAATGAAGGTGTAGAATTAGGTGTGTCACAGCCAAGTACTTGCGGCCACTCTGCTAGCAGTACACCGACGTCCGATTCTAGCAGGCAAATTTCCCTGCCCCAGCTGCTGGACCGTCGAAAGAAGTTCACTCCCAGCCATCCACATGCCCAGCGGTTGAATGCTAGCTTGGCTAAATTGCTAGCGCTTCAACTGCTGCCTTTTCAGTTGGTAGACTCGGCCCCCTTCCGTGAGTTTGTGCAATGTGCGGTTCCTCAGTGGCAGGTTCCCAAACGCCACTTTTTCTCACGGAAGGCTATTCCGGCTCTCTACCGGCATGTGGAAGGCAATGTCTTGGCCTCGCTGGACAGGGCGGTCAGCGGTAAGGTGCATATTACCGCTGACTCATGGTCCAGCAGGCATGGACAGGGACGTTACCTTTCTTTCACGGCCCATTGGGTCACTCTTTTGGCAGCTGGGAAGGATGCAGGACAAGGTGCAGTAGTGTTGGAGGTTGTCCCACCGCCACGCCTCCAAAATGCTACTACTGGTTGTGACACACCTCTCTCCTCCACCCCCTCCTCTTCTTCTTCCTCCATGGCCTCTTCCTGTGGTTTGTCCTATGAACCAGCGGTGCTCCGTAGCCGTTCACGGGGCTACGCAAGTACGCAGGCAAAAAGATGCCATGCCGTGCTTGCGCTGGTGTGTTTGGGGGACAGAAGCCACACTGGGGCAGAGGTCCTGTCTGCTCTGCAGGGCCAGGCCGAGAGGTGGTTGACGCCACGCCAGCTTAAGCCAGGAATGGTGGTTTGCGACAATGGCACCAACCTCCTCTCCGCCCTCCGACAGGGACAACTGACCCATGTGCCCTGTGTGGCTCACGTCCTTAACCTGGTGGTGCAGCGGTTCTTGGGCAGGTACCCGGGCTTACAGGATGTCCTGAGGCAGGCCAGGAAAGTCTGTGTGCATTTCCGCAGATCTTATAATGCCAGTGCTCGCCTGGCTGAGCTGCAAAAGGAGTTGAACCTGCCCAAGAACCGCCTTATATGTGACATGCCCACCAGGTGGAACTCAACGTTGGCCATGCTGCAGCGGCTGCACACGCAGCAGAGGGCCATCAATGAGTACCTGTGCGACTACGGCACCAGGACAGGGTCAGGGGAGCTTGGTTTTTTTTCTCCACGCCAGTGGGGCATGATCAGGGATGCATGCACTGTCCTGGCACCATTTGAGGAGGCCACGAGGATGGTGAGCAGTGACAGTGCATGCATCAGTGACACTGTACCTCTTGTCCACCTGTTGGAGCACACGCTGCGTGGAATAATGGACAGGGCACTTGAGGCAGAACAGAGGCAGGAAGAGGAGGACTTCCTTGCCTCTCAAGGCCCCCTTTACCCAGACAGTGTTCCTTCTGTCCCACCCATCGCACAGGAAGAGGAGGAGGAGGAGGAGGAGGAGGAGGAGGAGGAGGATTGTGTCAGCATGGAGGTGGAGGCTGGCACTCAGCATCATCAGCAGCAGTCTTTTAGGGATGATTTACAGTCCCAAGAAACCAGTGGACTTGTACGTGGCTGGGAGGAGGTGGCTGCGGATCATGTCGTCCTTAGTGACCCAGAGGACTCCGGAGCGAATGCCTCAGCAAACCTACGCTGCATGGCCTCCCTGATCCTGCAAAGTCTGCGGAAGGATCCTCGTATTCTTCGGATCAAGGAGAGGGACCATTACTGGCTGGCCACTCTCCTTGATCCACGGTACAAGGGTAAGGTTGCGGACCTTATGTTACCGTCGCAGAGGGAGCAGAGGATGAGACAACTCCGGGAGGCCTTGCAGAAAGGTCTGTGCAACGCGTTCCCAGAGACTGGGAGGTTACAAACTCCTGGTCCTGGACAACGAGTTGCTGAGGCTTCGGCCAGTCAAAGAAGGAGCGGTGGGGAAGGTGGCCGTCTGACCGATGCGTTCAGACAATTCTTTAGTCCGCAGCCCCAAAGTATGATCGGTTCCAGCAACCATCGCCAGCGTCTGATAAACATGGTGCAGGAATATCTAGGGGCAAGGTCAGACTTGGACACCTTCCCCACCGAAAATCCTCTGGCTTACTGGGTCTTGAGGATGGATCACTGGCCAGAGCTTGCACAGTATGCAATTGAGCTACTGGCCTGTCCTGCATCCAGCGTTCTTTCGGAACGCACATTCAGTGCTGCTGGAGGATTTGTCACGGATCACAGGGTGCGCCTGTCCACCGACTCGGTTGATCGACTGACTTTCATCAAGATGAACCAGTCTTGGATCACCACCAGCTACCACACACCTGATGCTGATATAACAGACTAATTGATTTTAACATGTCACATCCCTTCAAGACTGATGCTGATGCTGAGTGCCTGTGCTGTTATGTTGACTGGCTATCCTCCTCCTCCGAGTCCTCAATGATACGATTGATGATGATAGCTTGGAAGATCATTTTTGTTTATGGGTGCCGCCACCAGTGGCTAAGGCCCAATTTTTCAGCCCCTGTTTTACAGGGGCGTGTAATTACAATTTTTTTAGCAATAATTTGCCATAGGGCTCATTGCTGTGCTCCAAGTACAGTATCTGTGAGGGGTTGGAGTGTTGTGGCACCAGTGCCTAAGGCCCAATTTTTCAGCCCCTGTTTAACAGGGGCGTGTCATTACAATTTTTGAAGCAATACTTTGCAACAGGGCTCATTGCTGTGCTCCAAGTACAGTATCTGTGAGGGGTTGTAGTGTTGTGCCACCAGTGCCTAAGGCCCAATTTTTCAGCCCCTGTTCAACAGGGGCATGCAATTACAATTCTTGATCTAATAATTCACAGCAGGGTCCATTGCTGCACCCACCAAGAGTAACTCTGAGGGCTTACAGTCTTGTGGCAACGCCACCACCACCACCACCACGAAAGGCCCAATTTTTCAGCCCCTGTTCAAAAGGGGCATGTAATTACAATTCTTGATCTAATAATTCACAGCAGGGCCCATTGCTGCACCCACCAAGAGTAACTGTGAGGGCTTACAGTGTTGTGGCACCAGCACCACCATCAAAGCCCCAATTTTTACTACCACTGTTCAACAATTATATGTAATTAAAATTCCTGATATAATAGTTGACAGCAGGGCGTTCCAGCACCAACCAAGAGTAACTGAGTGCTTACAGTGTTGTGCCAACACCAACAACTAAGGGGCCTATTTCTGCAGAGTATATACGGCAGGTCCCTACTTTCAAACATCCAACTTACAAACGACTCCTACTTGCAAACGAAAGAAGACAACAGGAAGTGAGAGGAAATCTACCCCTAGAAAGGAAAATTCTCTCCTGTAAGAATAAATATGGGAGAAAGGGGTCTCATCTGTACTGATGCTTTATCAGCAATCCTTGTTTCAAGAAAAACACCACATTTCAAAAACAGTTGTCATTGGGACGGAAAGTGAGGTGAAATGTTCGGAACAGGGGCACAGACAGCAAAACAAATGTTACAGGGGTGATAACCCTTACCTATGTTTCCCAAAAAGTTTAAAAATAGATTTTTGGGCTGGAGCTACACTTCAACAATGTACCTGTTCAAAATTACAAACAGATTCTACATAAGAACAAACCTACAGTCCCTGTCTTGTATGCACCGCCTGTATACGGCTGTTCAGAGTATATAGGGCCTTTTTTATTTTATGTGCGGGGTTCCCCTTAATATCCATACAAGACCCAAAGGGGCTGGTAATGGGCTGGGGTAGGGGGGGGGTCATGGGGTAGCTATGCCATTTTTCTTAAAGAATTTCATCCATATTACCGGGACCAGACATTACATTAAAGCCGCAAGCAGTTTTAAATGGCTTTTTTTTCCTTTAGAAGTGTCATTTTGTGCAGGGACAGTTCTAAACACGGGAAACACGTGGCACTTCACAGGCATACTTTAGACACCCCCCAGGTACGATATTTAAAGGAATATTTGACTTTTTTTTTTTCACTTTATGCATCATTAAAATGACTGCTCCCGAAAAACGACCGTTTTTAAAACTTCTTTTTGCATTGATACATGTCCCCTGGTGCACAACCCGGGTTCCCAAACCCTATTTATGACAATAACATGCATAATAGTTGTTATAATTAGCACTTTAGAATTCGAACGTTCGCATCCATTGTATTTAATAGGGTTCTAATGTTCGTTCGAACTTTCGGTCCGTTCGCGGGTTCTGGTGCGAACCGAACCCGGGGGTGTTCGGCTCATCACTAGTTGAAAGTCATATAATGCTTACTTCAGTGCCATCAGCGCAGAACTGGTAGAACCCATAACTTTAAGACATTCTTTTTTTTTTCCTCAACTCTCTCCAGGCTACTTATTGTATCCGTATAAAGTAAGTTAGTCTTCAGACTTGAGGGCCAGGTTCTCATCTTAATGTGTAATAAAGCAGAGAGATTCCAGGGAGAGGCCTGTTCTGTCTCTATATTTAAGTTAGAATACCTTGATGACCATGTTAGCCAGTCCAAAGCGTGTCTCAATAGATAAGACAAATTGTAAATTCTAATATTGAGAAGGCCAAGACCACCTTTTATTTTTAGGCAGGGAAAGAGTAGATATGAATGCTTGCGGTCTCTTCCCATGCCATAAACACTAGACTTGTACACAGTGGAAAAATTTGTTTAGTTTCGGTTAGTTTCTTGTGCACAATGGAACAATTTGTTTAGTTTCGGTTCGTTTCTTTTCGGTCCTGTTGATTCGTAATCATTCGTAATTTTGCTAGACGGGATTTTTTGTGTTCGGACTAATTCGTATTTTCGCAAGCGTCATTTTTCGTAGAATTTTTAGTTGATTTATAATTTGTACTTTCGGTAGGGTACATTGTTTTTCGTGTATTCTGGACACAACTCCTACTTTCGTAACTTTTTTTGGGTTCGTTGATTCGTAATTTTCCGTGTCTCTCTCACAACGATGCTGCCTATTATGCCTAATGTGCTTCGAATGGATTTGTACTTTTCTAAATACATAGCGGTTATTTGTAACGATTCGAAATCTCGTATTTTACTTTCGTTTTTTACATGCGGCTATAGCCTCCGCCCCTGTACACGATTTTGAGAGGGAGTTCAGCACGGTGAGGGAGAAGCAGAGAGCAGAGCAGAGTGTTATTGTGCTTCGAATGGATTCGAAATCTTGTATTTTACTTTCGTTTTTTACATGCGGCTATAACCTCCGTTCCTGTACACCATTTTGAGAGGGAGTTCAGCACGGTGAGGGAGAAGCAGAGAGCAGAGTGAGTGTTATTGTGCTTCGTATGGATTCGTACATTCGTAACTTTTTTCATAACGAATTATGCCGAAGACATTCGGGCATTCGCTATTTTGCGGTATAATTTATTTCGGATTCGGTTTTATTCGTAATTGCTTTGTTCGGAAATTCGAATGCTTCCGAATGTCCGAAAGTTGCTAAATTCGGACGAATTTCGATTAGTTACGAAACAAATTGCACAAGCCTAATAAACACCTAGTAATAGCCTTCATTAAATGATTCACATCCTTATGTTTAAGAAGAGTTGGTAATGTTTGTAAAGGATAGAGAAGGTGAGCTAAACTCACCAGCTTCTCCCAAATAGCGAGAGTGGAAGATCAGCACACATATCTGACTCTTTTAACTGAAGATGACATTTTACCAATCTTTATCCCTAGATACGTAGATATATTCCTTTATTACCACAAACACAGTATGTTGTTCCCATTTTCTATGGTGTATAGTTGTAATTAGTAGTATATCGCTTTTATTAAAGGTTTTATACAAACCAGAATGTCTACTATATTGATCAAATATTTTTTTAATCTCTGGGATATAATGTGTCGGCTGTGATGAGTAGTAACACTTTAACACTTTAACAGTTTTAGCCTACAGCTGTCAACGTGCTTCTCTCTCTGTGAGGCACAATGATGACCATCAGATTTGTTTGGAAATAAACCCTACAACCCTACTATGATCCAATCCAACCACCAGAGGCTAATTAGGTGAGGCCAGCCCTGTTTGTGACAACACGGTCTGTGGGCTCCTAGTTCTAAAAGAGAAAGTTGTTCAGTATTCCTTCAACATAAGGCATTGTACTGAGGAATATTACTCTACAGGGTGTGTGTGGGAAGCTATTAAATAGTGCCTACTGGTTTGGAGGATACGTGAAAGTCATAACCGACAAACACCATGGTTATTTCTCCAACATAGAACATATATAACCATATCACACATTAGGTTTTAGGAAACAAATGAGACTTATGAAGTACATTACCCCAACACATTTCCCCTCCTAGAATATTATTAATATCACGACCCTGATAACACTTCTCATTTGTTCCACCTCGTTAGGTTTTTATACACAGGGTAGCATATGTTTTAATTATCTGCCAGTCAAACACCCCAAAGTGATAAATAAAGAAATTAATTTCCCTCAAGGACTGTTTGCCTTTGGATGATTTGATCAATAGCATAATAGAAGTGATCTTTTTAGCATATTCATGTGAAAACGGAGTTCCGGAACTGACATTTAGCAGAGTTTTAATCCCTCTGGCCTCCTTACATAGAAATGTGAATTGTAATATTCCCACTTTCTTTTCCATAATACATGATGCAATGCTGTTTAAGGTACTAAGTATAATACTGACACAAGGCGGTAGTTTTTACTTTTGCACATCTAAAAAATAAGGTGTTCTATTCAACAATTTTTTTACATATGACGATCACAGAGTTGTACAGAAATTCAAGGCAATGTGAAAATTTCTTACATAAAGAGTAAACAAATATATAATGGTTTGGGATTATTTTATTGATTTTTGAAGCCCAACTCCATTTTTTTCTTTTTAATGTATGCTAACCTTTTTTTAAGTAGTTATTTATTCTGGTCATGTGATGTCAAGCCTTTTCTTCTTCGTCCAACAGTTGGCATGTCCAGAATCCTGCAGAGCATGTCACCACGAAATGATCTAACGATTTTTCCAGGTTATTTTCCAGTGCAACTAATGTCACCTTTAGGAGCCAGAGCCTTGAGTCTCTGGGCTCGACATGAGGCCAAATGATGGGGGGTGAACTAGAGTTGGAATACAGAACAGTGAACCTTTGGGTAGACAGTGGTGGAGATAATCTAAGTATAAAAAATAAGGTCCTCTACAATTAAAGGGGTTGTAAATCTTTGTGTCTTTTCACCTTAATGCATCCTATGCATTAGGGGAAATAACACCTTGCAGTCACCGGCCCCCCCGAGACCGTATTTTACTTACCTGAGCCCAGAATCTCTGTGGGTGCGATCCCACGTTGCTTTCCCCCAGGTCTTGTCGGCTCTTAATTGGATGATTGATAGCAGGGCAGCTATTGGCTCCCGCTTCTGTCAATGAAATCAAATGACGCGGCCGCCGGGGGTGGGGCCGAGTCATACAATTGTCGTCTATGGACGCCGATTGGATGGCACGGGAGCGCGCCCACAAGGTAACACCCTTGGGAGACAGCTTCCCATAGGGGGTTAGCTCTTGCGGGGAGGAGCCGTGAGAGCCACCGTGGGTCCCCAGAAGAGGTCGATCGGGGCCACTCTGTGCAAAAAGAACTGCACAGTGGAGGTAAGTATGACATGTTTGTTTTTTTTTTTAAATAATAGTGGAACCTTTACAACCCCTTTAAGCCCCAAAAAGGGCAAAATGCATCTGAGGAGTTCTCTGCAGGTGACGAACAGATGCTGAAGATATCTTTTACCCATGTTATTCACATTTATGCAACAGAAAGTCTGTTTCTGTGTGCAGGCAGCCACCATTTTCTTAAAAGAATCAGGGAATTGCAGTTGCGAAGAAGTGGGCAGGACCTACCAGAAAAAGTCTGGTAAGTCAAGCGAACATTAGCTTCACTCACACAGGTTTCCTTTTTAGCTTATCTAATATTAGGTTGACACTGTATGTGATCTTTATTCTCATCTTAAACTAGATTGAAACCTTAACAGTATGACTTTGAAATGGAAGCTGCCTAACCTGCAGAAAAGAGTGCACTTACCCTTTCTGCCCTGGTTCAGGTCATGAGTTTCTACCACTCTACCACACCAAGGTCTTGACAATAGCTGGGAAATCCCGGAATTGGCATCACCCACAGGCTCCCGTAGCCCAGCCCTTGTTGGCACTTCCTTATCTCCCCTGCAGTAGCGGCACACTGACACAGGAGAGCCGGTGCTGCAGGATCAAGTGACTAGAGTGGAATAAAAATAGGTAAGTCTACGCAACTTTTTTATGCAGAATAGGCAGAAAAGATAGGAGTGGAGAGGGAAGATTTTTAAGAATAGTTTGATTTAGGCTTTTCTGCCACTTTAATGGCTCATTCACATCAGTCATAGCCTGCGCTGTCCAAGGAAAGCTCATCATTGTTCTCATTCAGTTGATACCATAGCCTATTGCATTAGGGTGTGCACCCCAAATGTCAAACACACATGAACGCCACCCGCTGTCACAGAAAGGAGGCTCTGGTGGTGGGAGACAGTTGATTGGAAGCATATTACGTTACGCCTTAAATACGGGTGTAATATGTTCCTACTGTTGAACCTAGCCTTTATTATAATGGGGGCATTTACACTGGCACTCCCAACCACCCACCTGGTGCTGTCCCTGGATAATGCTAATGCACATGGTATGATTAGGGTGTGCCCAGGCACACCTGGCACACCCAGTGCGCACGCCTATGGTTGATACACAGTTTCCGACACTGTATTTAAACCATTGGACTGTTATACCGGCTGGTGGCATAAGATTGGGGGTATAAGGTACATGCAGCTGGGACCAGAGGGGTGGGGAGGGTGTTGTGAGTTAGTTCGCCTTTTTCATATTTAATGAAAAGGTGAACTAACCCTTTAAGGAAGTTGCACTGTCTGAACGGAAATATGATTTACTAAGAAATACAAAACTGAACAAACTTTTTTTATTTAAACTTGTATGGAGTTCTTCTCTAAATCAACCACTGCCACGGGAACCATGAAGGTACACTGTGCGCATAATAGAATAATTCTTCTTCTCTGAAGAGTTTAAATAAAGTTTGATACATTACATTTCAAGAGGAACACTTGAGGATGTTGTCCATTACTTCAATCATTTGGTGATTGAGTACTTACAGCAGATAAAAAGCTCTTACATTTTTTGTTGAATGTTTTTAATATCATCCACCGAGAACAGCTTTGTTCTCATCTCAGATTATTGTCTTAGGTTCTGAACATAGATACTTCTGTACATTCAATGTTTTGTGCTGAAATTACTTAAAAAAAACAGTTTTTATCTCAGATCACTATGTTCTCTTACGATACGAATAAAACACTCAGGATTATATTGCTTGCACTTTCTGTTACCTCACTCTTACGGATTGCTATGTCTATGGACTGCCGAAGTTCCTTTTTTACTTTTTAAACTTTTTGGGTCTTTTTCGATGTGGCACAACTTGACATACATTATCACAATGCAGCTCAACATGTTTGACCAACTCCGGTGCCATTTCTTTCAGTGGGGCTCCAACTCACGGTACAGTAGCGGCTAACACACAACACACCACAATGTTGCATTGTACAAATGGGGCACAAGCTTTATTGTCTTTTGTGGTGCATTGATAGCCCATTAATGCATGAATCGCAGCCTTGATACAATGCACATTAACATCGTAACATGCATGTGTGTGTTTGTAGTGCCCCCTGCCAGCTGGTTGTTTTGCCTACAGCGAAGTTTGCAGCAGGGAATGTTAGAAACATCTCCCATTACTCTGAAACATGGAGTCATAGATACATAAAAGAGCGATGGCAGAAAAAAAAAACAAGTGGTCCATTGAGTCTTCCCCATAAATACAATATGCAGTGTATATATGTATAATGTATATATATATATATATATATATATATATATATATACATACATACATACACAGTGCCTTGAAAAAGTATTCATACCCCTTGAAATTTTCAATATTTGTCATGTTACAACCAAAAAGGTAAATATATTTTATGTGATAGACCAACACAAAGTGCCACATAATTGTGAAGTGGAAGGAAAATTAAAAATGTTTTTCATTTTTTTTTTACAAATAAATATCTGAAAAGGGTGGTGTGCATTTGTATTCAGCCCCTTTACTCTGATATACCTAACTAAAATCTAGAGGAACCAATTGCCTTCAGAAGTCACCTAATTAGTAACTAGAGTCCACCTGTGTGTAATTTAATCTCAGTATAAATACAGCTGTTCTGTGAAGCCCATGGTAACTTTGGAGGAGCTGCAGAGATCCACAGCTCAGGTGGGAGAATCTGTCCACAGGACAACTATTAGTCGTGCACTCCACAAATTTGGCCTCTATGGAAGAGTGGCAAGAAGAAAGCCATTGTTGAAAGAAAGCCATAAGAAGTCCCGTTTTCAGTTTGCGAGAAGCCATGTGGGGGACACAGCAAACTGAAAACGCACTAAAAAATGCATAGGTGTGAACCAGGCCTTAGGTTCTCTAACAAGAGAGGTTCCATAGACTTCAATGGATCAAAAGTGTGTATTGAAAAAAGCAAAATGCACCTGCAATATGCAAACTGCAACCTGCATAGGTGTGAATCAGACCTAAGTGAACAGACAGCATCATGAAGACCAAGGAACACACCAGACAGGTCAGGGATAAAGTTGTGGAGAAGTTTAAAGCAGGGTTAGGTTATAAAAAAAATATCCTAAGCTTTGAACATCTCACGGAATACTGTTCAATCCATCACCCGAAAATGTAAAAAGTATGGTACAACTGCAAACCTACCAAGACATGGCTGTTCGCCTAAACTGACAGGCCGGGCAAGGAGAGCATTCATCAGAGAAGCAGCCAAGAGGCCCATGGTAACTCTGGAGGAGCTGCAGAGATCCACAGCTCAGGTGGGAGAATCTGTCCATAGGACAACTATTAGTCGTGCACTCCACAAATCTGGCCTTTATGGAAGAGTGGCAAGAAGAAAGCCATTGTTGAAAGAAACCCATAAGAAGTCCCCTTTGCAGTTTGTGAGAAGCCATGTGGGGGACACAGCAAACATGTGGAAGAAGGTGCTCTGGTCAGATGAGACCAAAATTGAACTTTTTGGCCTAAAAGCAAAACGCTATGTGTGGCTGAAAACTAACACTGCACATCACCCTAAACACACCATCCCCACTGTGAAACATGGTGGTGGAAGCATCATGTTGTGGGGATGCTTTTCTTCAGCAGGGACAGGGAAGCTGGTCAGAGTTGATAGGAAGATGGATGGATGGAGCCAAATACAGGGCAATCTTAGAAGAAAACCTGTAATGCCGTGTACACACGACCATTTTTAATGTCATTGAAAAAAACTACGTTTTTCTCGATGTGATTCTTCTCAAGCCTGCCTTGCCTACACACGATCATGGAAAATAAATGCTAGAGTAAAGCGCGGTGACGTACGAAATGTACGACGGCACTATAAAGGGGAAGTTCCATTCAGATGGCGCCACCCTTTGGGCTGCTTTTGCTGATCCTTGTGTTAGTAAAGTTTGGTGAGAGACGATTCGCGCTTTTCAGCCTCGTGCTCTTCAGTCCGTTACAGCGTGACGAATGTGCTATCTCCATTACGAACGCTAGTTTTACCAGAATGATCGCTCCTGTCTCATCACTTGCTTCTGAGCATGCGCGTTTTTTTCACGTCGTTAAAGCCTACACACGGCCATTTTTCATGACGAGAAAAACGACCATGTGAAAAACGACGAGAATAATTAGAGCATGTTCCAAATTTTTCATGCCCATTTTTCACATCGTGAAAAATGCTTTGAAGCCCACACACAAGCGTTTTTAATGACCATTTTAAAAAATTGCATTTTTCTCGTCATGAAAAATGGTCGTGTGTATGCGGCATTAGAGTCTGCAAAAGACTTGAGACTGGGGTGGAGGTTCACCTTCCAGCAGGACAATGACCCTAAACATACAGCCAAAGCTACAATGGAATGGTTTAGGTCAAAGCATATTTATGTGTTAGAATGGGCCAGTCAATGTCCAGACCTAAATCCAATTGAGAATCTGTGGCAAGACTTAAAATTTGCTGTTCACAGATGCTCTCCATCCAATCTGACAGAGCTTGAGCTATTTTGCAAAGACAATATCTGGTATGGATATTAAGGGGAACCCTGCGCCAAATAAAAAAAAAATGACGTGGGGTTCCCCCAAATATCCATACCAGACCCTTCAGGTCTGGTATGGATTTTAAGGGGAACTCCGTCCCAAATGTAAAAAATAAATAAATTGCAAAGACAAATGGGCAAAAATGGCACTCTCTGGATGTGCAAAGCTGGTAGAGACATCCCCCAAAAGGCTTGCAGCTGTAATTGCAGCAAAAGGTGGTTTTACAAAGTATTGACTCAGGGGGGCTGAATAGAAATGCACACCACACTTTTCACATATTTATTTGTAAAAAAAAATTGAAAACCATTTATCATTTTCCTTCCACTTCACAATTATGTGCCACTTTGTGTTGGTCTATCACATAAAATGCCAATAAAATACATTTACGTTTTTGGTTGTAACATGACAAAATGTGGAAAATGTCAAGGGGTAGGAATACTTTTTCAAGGCACTGTATATATATTATACTGTGTGTATATATATATTTACAGGTACATCTCAAAAAAATTTTATATCATCAAAAAGTTAATTAATTTCAGTAATTCAATTAAAAAAGTGAAACTCATATAGTACATAGATTCATTACACACAGAGTGATATATTTCAAGCATTTCTTTCTTTTAATTTTGATGAATATGGCTCACAGCTAGCGAAAACCCAAAATTCAGTATCTAAGAATATTAGAATATTACATAAGAACAATAAAAAAAGGAATTTTTAATAAAGAAATGTTGGCTTATGCCGCGTACACACTATCGGAATTTCCGACAACAAATGTTCGATGTGAGCTTTTGGTCGGATATTCCGACCGTGTGTAGGCTCCATCGGACATTTGCTGTCGGAATTTCCGACAACAAATGATTGAGAGCAGGTTCTTAATTACATGTACACTATAGTATGCACTCAATACTTGGTATGGGCTCCTTTTGCGTGAATTACTGCATCAATGCGGCGTGGCATGGAAGCAATCAGTCTGTGGCACTGCAGAGGTGTTATGGAAGCTCAGGTTGTTTTGATAGCGGCCTTCAGCTCGTCTGCATTGTTGGGTCTGGTGTCTCTCATCTTCCTCTTGAAAATACCCCACAGATTCTCTATGAGGTCAGGCGAGTTTGCTGACTAATCAGGCACAGTTATACCATGATCAGTAAACCAGGTATTGGTACTTTTGGCAGTGTGGGCAGGTGCCAAGTCCTGCTAGGAAATGAAATCAGCATCTCCATAAAGCTGGTCAGCAGAGGAAAGCATGAAGTGCTTGAGAATTTCCTGGTAGACGGCTGCGCTGACTTTGGATTTGAAAAAAGCACAGTGGACCAAAGCCAGCAGATGACATGGCTCCCCAAATCATCACAGACTGTGGAAATTTCACACTAAACCTCATGTAACTTGGATTCTATGTCTCTCCACTCTTCCTCCAGACTCTGGGACCTTGATTTCCAAATGAAATACAAAATGTACTTTTATCCGGAAAGAGGACTTTGGACCACTGAGCAACAGTTCAGTCAACAGTTCAGTCCTTTTTCTCCTTAGCCCAAGTAAGACACTTCTGACATTGTCACTGGTTCAGGAGTGGCTTGACACAAGGAATGTGATATTTGTAGACCATGTCCTGGATACGTCTGAGTGTGGTGGCTCTTGAAACACTGACACCAGTTGTAGTCCACTCCTTATGAATCTCCCCCAAATTCTTGAATGACCTTTTCTTCACAATCCTCTCAAGGCTTTGGTTATCCCTGTTGCTTGTGCACCCTTTTCTACCACACTTTTTCCTTCCACTCATCCTTCCATTAATATGCTTGGATACAGCACTCTGTGAATAGCTAGCTTCTTTAGCAATGACCTTTTGTGATTTCAATGACTGTCTTCTGGACAACTGTCAAGTTAGCAGTTTTTCCCATGATTGTGTAAGCTAGTAAACCAGTCTGAGAGACCATTTAAAGGCTCAGGAAACCTTTAAACCTGATTAGAGTGTGACACCGTGGGGGTTATTTACGAAAGGCGAATCTACTTTGCACTACAAGTGCAAACTACAAGTGCAAAGTGCACTTAAAATTGCACTGAAAGTGCACTTAGAGGTGCAGTCGCTGTAGATCCGAGGGGGACATGCAAGGGAAATAAAAAACAGCATTTTAGCTTGCACATGATTGGATAATAAAACAATCAGCAGAGCTTCCCCTCATTTCAGATCTACCCCTCAGATCTACAGCGGCTGCACTTCCAAGTGCACTTTCAGTGCAATTTCAAGTGCACTTTGCATTTATAGTTTGCACTTGTAGTGCAAAGTGGATTTTCCTTTAGTAAATAACCCCCATGAGTCTATAATATTGAACTTTTGCACAATATTCACATTTTCCAAGATACTGAATTTTGGGTTTTCACTAGCTGTAAGCCATAATCATCAACATTAAAAGAAAGAAATGCTTGAAATATATCACCCTGTGTGTAATTAGTCTACATAATATAAGAGTTTTACTTTTTGAATTAAGTTACTGAAATAAATTAACTTTTTGATGATCTTCAAATCTTTTGAGATGCATATATATATATATATATATATATATATATATATATATATAGTGTATCTATATATTTTTTTCATTGTCTAAGAATGTTTGTCTCAAGCATGTTTGGATCCACTTACTCTTGTCTGATTTGCTACCTCTGCACCAACTACTCTTTTGGCAAGAGAACACTTTCTAAGATTAGTTTTGAACTTTCCTCCTACTAGTTTGAGGTCATCATATCCCCATGTTCTTGATCTCAGCTTCATATTGAAATTACTGCCCTCCTGAATCTCATTCACCCCTATGATTTGTATTTAAAGGTTACTTATGTCTCCCCTTTCCCATCATTCATTCAGACTGTACATTTTAAGTAGAGTTGGGAGAACAGTTTGAGCCGAGCAAAAGTTTGGCCTGGACATCGCCTGTTCGAACACTCGCATTTGCGGGGCACCCGGCGGGATGTTCCCCCGCTGAGCGCCCCACAATTCACTGCCCGCAGCATAGTGCATAACTGATTGTTAAGTAGCAGGATGGGAAGTCGGCTGCTGCGTCCTTAACAACGTATGAGTCTTCAGCTGTCAACAGGCTTCCCCACTGACAGCTGAATGGAAAAAAAATTAAAAATTTACAGCAATAGAAAAAAGTGAAAAAAATGGCGTGGGGGTCCCCCCAATCCACACCAGGCCTTGCAGGTCTGGTATGAATTTGCGTTGCGTTTGAATTGTGCTCAGGGCCCACCCAGGTGTGTTAGAATAGCGAATGAATATGCACTGTTCACCGTTCACTGTTTTTTACCACCAGCCGCCACTGGTGTGTACCCCTGTCTGTTCTAACAACTGACTTCTGTTTAACGGTTCTGCTGGAAAACCAGCATTTGATCAGCATTTACAGCCAATGAATAAAATGCTGATCTGTGTATTCTGATGGGAGGAGGAGTCCCCTCTGATAGAATACAATAGCATGGCAGGAGAGATCCCTGCACCCTTCTTAACAAAATCAGCAGGTGCATTACTTTAGATTTAGAACCATTGACCTGAAGTTTCCACAGCTTAGACTAATCTTCCAATCTTCAAATTTTACAGCAATGCCAAATCATTATTAAAGACACCACCGGGAATGTCAACCTTCTATCACTCATTCTTCCCAGCCTAGATGCCTGTCTGGAAATTTAAACCTACTTGTCACATCACAGTAGTATGGGGCCCCCAATATTCTGTGGTTGTAGGCCAGGTCCATTAGAGGTCACACCAAATATTCCTGTGGGCTACAAGGTGCATAGTCCATATGAGGGTTTTGTCACCACCGCCAGGCTTCTCTTGGCCGCCGCTAGTTTGCTTACTGAGCCAGTATCTGTACTTTCTCCCCAGGTATATGGTGACTACAAATACAGAGGAGTATGTGCTCTATCAAGGAAGAAGTGGTATGGGGTTGATACAATTTGGTGCCAACATCTGCCCAATCACAAGCCCTCCTTACAAGTCATCAATAAAAAAAACACATTGACACATTTTTTCCTGGACATTTATCCACTTAGCCACAATCTGCAACTGATATGGTGGATGATATATGCCTGTCTCCAAGGCAGTTATTCCATTAATGGAACTAAATCCATTAATGCTTTCAAAAAACTGTTACATTAAAAGCATGTTGGGAATGCTAACTGTCATATTTTCTTGTGCTCTTGTAATGGTCGTTTAACCACAAAGGGGTTAAATATGGATTCTACTACTGTTCCTAATTGTAAAGTTTAGATAACATTGCATGCAAGTTTTGAAAGCAAGACTGACACATCCGTGCAGATCCGTTACTTCCGTATCTAATAATTTATTCCAGGCAGTACTAAGCTTTTTACACACAGCATGATACGTCACTATTATGTTAATGTAAGACTGCAAACCACATCTGATTGGCTGCAATACAAAAAGAGTACAGAAACGTGATGATTAAGCTGGGCTGTCCTCTGGTCCTATCTTCATATCCGCATTCCAAAGATGTGTGGGAGAAGAGGGTATCCGCCATTTTCTGTCTTCTCCAGTCTTTTCGATGGGAGGGGGTGTTGTTAGAAATTGAGTCAGGAAAAATTACAGCAGTGGTGTACATGAAAAAGCAATATAGACTTTATAGTATAGAAAAGATGCATAGACAATAGACATTTTCTAGTTTATTATGTAATCTTTATTTTAGAATATATATTCAAGGGACAAGCATTTAAACAATTGACAAAGTAAAAAAACTTGCTAGGTACATCAAAATGTGAGGAGCCCCTCACCGTGTACAAACAGTCAGTAAAAAGGTAAACAAGGGAGGTGTACAGTCCAGCGACCGTACCCGGAGGAATGATAATCAGCATATAATCACCGTGATATGAATTCAAACATGCATGAATCGCCCCAAATTACCCTGTCAGTTACTCCGTTGACAGGAATACCACCCCACCCAGGGAGGGTAGGATTAGACTGGGTTCACAGTTACCGGGCCCAAGCCTTAAGAGTAATAAGTCAATAAAACAAAGAACAAATAACAAAAAGGAAAAGAAAAAAAAAAAACTGGGGAAATAATAACACCAGCTAGTATAATGCAGCATTGCGAGCTTCTGTAATTTTTGAAAGCTCCACTGTCTCCTCTGCGGCCCTCCAGCCACCCGCCCAGCCCATCTCCACTACGTTGTGGCGGCCGTGACCAGAGGGGAGCCCGGGACGCCCAGCACAGGTGGGTTGGTATAGTTTATCCAAGTAGCCCATATGGAGTAGAATTGCTCATATCTATCTTTGCACTTAGCCATCCATTCCTCAGCAGCCATGATATCATTGACCAAGTTTACCCAGTCCACCCGGGAAGGTATCCGGGGCGTCTTCCAATGAATCGGGATTAGCCGCCGGGCCGCGTTAAGCAGATGGGGCAGGATGGATTTACTATATAGGCTGAGGGGGATGGTGGGAAAGTGCAATAGCGATTCTAACGGAGAATCTGGAAGGTCAAGATCCAAGATTCATTTGATCTGTGCATGGACATCTAGCCAAAATGGCTTCAGCTTGGGGCATTCCCACCAGATGTGGAGAAATGTGCCTCTGAGTCCACATCCCCGCCAGCAAGTATCTGACAGAGAGGGGTAAATCTTGGCAAGCTTGGACGGCACTCTATACCACCTAGTCAGAACCTTATAGCTATTCTCCTGCATTTTAGTGTCTACTGTGCTCGAATGTGTTAAGCTATACATGTGATCCAGTTGAGGCTCGGTAAAAGTGCGCTGGAGGTCTCTCTCCCACTCGCCAATAAATCCCGGTTTCTCCTTGCCGTGCAAGGATTGTAGCAGGTCATATAGGACCGAGATGGCACAGGGAACAGCGGAGTCTGACATGCATAGGCGTTCAAAGGGAGAAGCCAAAGTGGGGGAGCGAACCCCCTGGGGCAGACTAGTAATAAAATGCTGAAGTTGCCTGTAGCGCCACTCATCCATAGGGAAGGGGCCATATTGGTTCCGTAGGGTAGCCAGTGGCAATAGGCCCTGGTCCTGAACAAATCTGCCGCATCTGGTCTCACCATCCGCCGCCCACGTCCGAAAAAAGGAAGGATGTTCCCCCGGAGTGAACCAGGGGAAGCCTCCCAGGGGCGCCAAAGGAGAAGTCGGGGGTGCAAGCAGCCCCTGTTTGTTCAGCCTATCCCAGATGGCCAGCGCGTGGGCAGCAAACGGGGAAACCAGCGTCGAGAGACCCCTAGCCTCCCTGGGGACCCAGGGGGCATGTGATAAGTTACGACCCGCTAGGAATTTGTCTAGAGGTACCCAGAGTTTATACCGGACATTGTGGTGCCAGTCTAGTATACGCTGTAATGCTATCGCCTCATAGTACCTGCGGATTACTAGGACCCCCATACCTCCCCTAGTCTTAGGGCGCTGGAGAGTGCGAAGGGCTAGCCTGGGACATTTCCCATTCCAGATATAATGTACGAACAGGCTATTGAGGGTTGAGAAGAACGTCTTGGGCAACGTGATCGGCACCATCTGCAGGAAGAACAGAATGTGGGGTAGCACGTTCATTTTAAGTACACTGACTCGGCCCAGCCACGAAAACGCAGTCCTATCCCACCGTTTCAGGTCCAACCTGACTGAGGAGAGCAGCGGAGCATAGTTACAGTCATAGAGCATCGAACAGCTCGCGGGCAAATATACCCCTAAGTATTTCAGGGAGGTTGGGCACCACGTAAATGGGAAAGCTGATTGCAGCTGTGTACGCAAACCTGCAGGGACGTTTAATGATAGGAGTTCGGACTTATCGTAGTTGATTTTAAAGTTAGACAGTAGGCCAAAGTCCTTAAGCTCGGCTAGGATGTTGGGCAGTGATATCAAGGGGTTGGAAACATAAAAAAGTACATCATCCGCGTATGCCGACAATTTGTGTTCCGTCGGGCCGACCGTAAAACCATTGATGTCATTGTTAAGGCGTATTTTGTTAAGCAGCGGTTCGAGGGTCAGAGCGAAAATGAGAGGGGACAGTGGGCATCCCTGACGTGTCCCATTTCTGATCGGGAAGGTCTCGGATAACAACCCATTCACCTTCACCCTGGCAGTCGGAGAACTATAAAGGGAGGCTATCCACGTCAGCATGTTTGAACCCAGGCCAAGCCTAGCCAGAACCGTCCGCATATACGTCCAGTCCACCCTGTCAAATGCCTTCTCGGCATCAGTGGAAAGCAAGAGACAGGGGCGGGACCCCGCCTGCATCTCAGCCCAGTGAATCAGCTGGAGTGCTCTATTAGAGTTATCTCTGGCCTCCCTGCCCGTAATGAACCCCGTCTGGTCCGGGTGAATGACTGTCGGGAGTATCAGCGTCAGTCTGTTGGCCAGGATTTTGGCCAAAATCTTGACGTCCGAGTTCAGAAGCGAAATGGGCCTATAGCTGCCCGGTAAGGTATGGTCTTTACCCTCTTTCGGGAGAACCGTGATGTGCGCCATCAGTGCTTCTGGGGGCATTGCCGTGCCAGAAGCCAGTGCCGTGAAATAGGCACACATGGGGCCGGAGAGCGCCTCCGAATATTTCTTGTAATAGGCATTTGTGTAGCCGTCAGGGCCTGGGCTTTTTCCATTGGGTAGGTCTTTCACTACCCTCTGAATTTCCGCAGTAGTGATGGGCGAGTCCAGCTGTTTACTCACTGAGGGTCCCAGCTGCGGGAACTCGGCTTCCTTGAGGTATTGGTGAATACGGTCAACCCGTTGGGATTCCGTCACGCCAGGTAAGGTATCAGGGAGTTGGTATAAATGTGCATAAAAGTCCCGAAAGACATTCGCAATTTTTGAGGAGTGAACGAACGAAGTTCCCGTCGGGGCAGTAAGCTTGTGGACATGTCCCGAGTCACGTTGGCTTTTAAGGGCCCTTGCCAGCAGCCTCCCGCATTTATTACCGAACTCATAATACCTGTGTGTTAAATGCCGAAGGCGTGCCTTAATTTTGGTGTCTAACAGTGCGGCCAGCTCCTGTCGCAGGGATTGTAGTTCCGACGCCAAGTCAGGGGTGAGTTTCTTTTGATGTCGTAACTCCGCTGTCTGTAATTTGGCCAAGAGGGCCTGCAGTTCTCCCTCCCTGGCCCGTTTCAGTCTCACCCCCTGGGATATCAGCTCCCCCCGAACCACGGCCTTGTGCCCCTCCCATACAGAGCCCATGCTGACCTCACCCGGCGTGTTCTCAGTGAAATACAGGGAGATGGTGTCCAACACCCGTTTCTGAGCGACCGCATCATCCAGGATGCCATCATTCAGGCGCCAGCTCCACGTCCGTGCCTCCATTGACAGAGGACAAAGGGAGATGGAGACCGGCGCGTGATCTGATATGGTAATGGACCCTATTGAGGCGCTAGCTAGGGAGTCAAGTGAACACTGGTCCATCACAAGAAGGTCAATGCGGGTATAAACATCATGTGTTGCGGAAAAATAGCTAAAGTCTTTGTCTGTCGGGTGGAGGATCCACCAACAGTCTACCAAATGGTGTTCCAGCAGGGACTTCTTAAAATGCTTCAGGAAGGCAAAGGAATGGGTCGAGTGGCCTGACGACGTATCTACTAGTGGGTCAGGACTAACATTGAAGTCCCCTCCTAGGATGAGCTGCCCCTCCCGGAAGGTGGACAGGGACTCCAATACTGCATCTAAGAAGGTAAGCTGTTTGCTATTTGGAGCGTACACAGCTGCAAATGTGAACTTGCGGGCAAATATGGTGCCTTTGACAAACACAAATCTACCCTCTGGGTCGAGAAATTGGTCCGTCATTACAAAAGGGCAATTCTTATGGATCGCTATAGCCACCCCCCCCCCGATTTGGGGTGGGGGGAGTTGCTAAGGTACCAAGAGTTATATAAATGGGTTGGAAGGCGGGGGACCGAGTCAGTGCGAAAGTGCGTTTCCTGCAAAAAAAAGACGTGTGCCCCCATGCGTTTCATCTCAAGCCACAACTTACCGCGTTTCGACGGGGAGCCCAGGCCACGTACGTTGTACGACACGATTTTCATGTCAGCCATGAAGAGAGATTACTGGGTGGGGCCATCCGGCCAGCGGCAAGAGGGGAGAGAGACCCACAGCGCAGTCGAGCCCACAGCAAGGGACTCCAGGAACTCCCTGATCACATACAGTAGCCTAGAGTACAAAACAAAGTTAGAGCAGGTGTTATGGAAAAAAGGACATGAAAAACAAAGGGGAAAAAAACTCAGTGAACAAAAACACAGAAACAAGTGATAAGCCCAAAGGGCGCAACAAAGTGCATCGTCACCACCGGTCGGGAGCCTCCACCCCCTCCTCAAGCCAAGGAGACGGTGGAGGCCAGCGAGCAGAGGCATTCCCAAAAAGGGACACTTAACTCCGGGGAGTTGACCTATTGGAGGGAAGTGGCAGGGCACCAAGAGCAAGTCCACATGGGGACCCGCATAATATTGAAAGTGTGCAGCTGCCCCTTGACCAGGGGCAGGAAAGTGATACAGCAGCTAGGGGGGAAGTCACAAAAGGAAAAGAGATCAAAAATGAGCATAGACGCCTCAAGAGCCAGCAGCAGATAGTTCAGGTGTCTAGGCCTCTCCCTGCGGGGGTCGGGAGGGAGGTGCTGAGCCATTGGGGCCCCGTCTGGGTCCACGGCGACGTCTCCGACGGGCTGATTGCCACGGTTCAGGTTGTGCCGGGTGAGGGATATCTGACGGTGATCTCCAATCCGGGATATCGACATGAGGCAAGCCTAGGGCTTCCAGGAATCGGGGTAGATCGTCCCTGTTCCGTAGTGTGGCCTGCCTGCCCTCTTTAGTAGCGGAGAGGCTAAACGGGAAACCCCACCGATAGGGAAGCTGAGCATCCTGTAGGGCCGCCAGCAGTGGCTTGAGGGCTCGGCGTTGCATTAACGTGCGTCTGGAGAGATCCGGAAAAAATGTCAGTTTGGTCCCATCAAAATCCACAAATCTGACCCCTCTGACCTGATTCATGATACGTTCCTTCAGCGAGTATTTGTGCAGTTTGCAGATAATGTCTCTTGGTTTCTCAGGGTCATCAGAAGGGGGCCGCAGGGCTCTGTGGGCCCGGTCAATTTCAAAATGGTCAGGTACCTGTCGGCCAAGGATTTGCTTAAAGACCCCTTGCAGGGTGGGGATGATATCTCTGGGGCCAGTGGCTTCGGGTAGACCTCTGATTCTAATGTTAACCCTGCGGCTCCTGTTCTCAAAATCGTCCATTTGATCCAGCAAGGCCTCAAGCCTGCGATCCTGTTGTTTGCAGTGATCAGAGAGGGCCTGCAGGGTCGGGTTAGTCTCATCCCATTGCGCCTCCAGAGTCTCCACTCTATCTCCCAGATGTGCTGTGTCCGTCTGTAGGGCCTCGATGTCTTTCTTAAAAGCCATCTCCACTCTGCCTGCAAATCGTTCCAGGTCGGCCTTAGTGGGGAGGGAGAGGATGTGTGCCCGGATGTCTTTATCATCCCATGGATCTCCCTCCTGTGCAGGCTCATCCCCGCTGTTTGAGCCAGAGAGAGGAGGGGGAGAAGGCAGGGGCTGTGAGGGCAGGTGCGGGGAGCCGATAGGTGAGGCAGCCCTGGCAGCGTGGGAGCCGGGCGCCATCTTGGCCGTACCTGTCGTTTTGCTGCGTGTCCCAAAAAAGTTGTCCAACGATCCGGACCGGTCCCGGAGTGTCCGCTGTGGACACGGGGAGTGATTGCGCTTCGATGGCATCCGGGCTGCGGTGGTTTCTCCCCCTCTAAAGCTGCCGAATGTGCTGATTAGAGCGCGGGTCTCACGGAGCTCTGGGAAAGCACGTCCTCACTCGTGCATGCCGTGGCCACGCCCCCGACATTTTCTAGTTTAAATTTATGCTCATCACATTCCTTCACAGACCCCCCTAAAATGGCTATTTTCTATCTGTCTCTCAAACTAAAGGACCTGACCACCACCTGGACCATTCCCCAGGACCTTTTTTCAGGCTAAGTATAGAGAAGGGCAGTAACTAGTTCACTACCCCCCTCGACGAAGCCATGAAGGACAGTCAGGCGGTTCCCTATCCTATCCCTATATCCCTATAGGACTGTGAAATTATGGACTGGGAGTGACTGTAAAGGAGTGAAGGGTTTATCCTCTTCCTTCATAAGTGGTTCCTCTTCTTCTTGGTGGAGAAATGTAGGTGTATTGTTATCTACAGCCCTGCTCATTAACTTCTTTACAAAGGGCAGAATACAGCATACAACCAGGGCTAAAAGAACTAGAATAATTTTTGGAATGTCATATAGGAAGTGGGGGCTAACTGGTCAGCAATTCCCTGGAGGGCATCTCTGGTGTAATTTACAAATCTCTGTTGGTTGTAGTATATGTAATTAATCCAATCTACATTCTTGTTGACAGTTATTATGGGGATCAAAGACTCAAAACCAGCTTTTACCTGGTCCCTGGCCTTGAATTGATCAGGGACCCCCCTTGGGACCCCTATGGCATCTATGTACACATGAGGGTCAAAGCTTCCGGAGGGAGCTGCTCGCTTCCTCCTTTGACTGGGTGTGTCACGGTATAAGTTACATTGCCAGGGAACTGGAGGACAGGAGACTATGTTACAGTAATCAAAGATAAAGGTGGCCACATGTGTGTTTGAACAGTTATACTAGAATGTGGTGAATAACTTGTCATTTTGTGTAATGGCTACCTGCTGAGCCCCCACTAACCCCAACAGGAAAAGGATATACAACACCATCATTGTGGTGTTGTCAGGATCTTGTCTTCAGATGGAGCTTTCTTGCAGTGGGAGGCGTGTATCCAGATGCTTTTTCCTTCTAGCTTTACTGATGTAGCTGTGGTCAGCAAAACTTGAAATGGACCATCATATCTTGGCTCAAGGGAGTGCTTCCTCACAAACTTCTTTACTAGCACCCAATCTCCTGGCAGTAGTTGGTGTGTTCCTGTATCTACTTTAGGATCTGGAATGGAAGAAAACACTCGAGAATGGATATTAGTTAATGCTCTAGACAAACTTGTGACATAGCTAGTTAACACATCAGATTGTAACTGCAACTACTGTGGGAACTAACAGCCAGGTCTGGGGGCTGAACCAAACAAAATTTCATAAGGGGACAGAGCATGTTTCCCTAGAGTCCCATTCATCCTTTTTACCTTCCTGCTGCTTTGAGGGTGGTATGGGGTGTGTAGAGCTAACTGAACTCCCAGTGCTGCCCAAATCTCTTTTGTAAGGGTTGCTGTGAAGGCTGGGCCCTGATCGCTCTCTATCACCTCTAGAACCCCAAATCTACATACTAGCTCGCTCAGTAGTTTCTTAGCCGTGGTCTTGGCTGTCATGTTTGTAACAGCCTAGGCTTTTGGCCAGCCGGAGAACATGTCCACCATCACAAGGGCATATTCATATCGGCCACTTTTTGGCATCTGTATATGATCAATCTGTATCCTCTGGAATGGATAGAGGGGTTTCGCCAAATGTTTCTGCGGTGTCTTCTCTGTTCTCCCCGGGTTGCATTTTGCACATACTGCACATGAGGCGCAGTCATTTCTGGTTAGGGTGGTTATCCCTGGGGCCCAGTAATACTTGCTGATCAGTGAATTCATTAAGTTCTTAGAGAGATGTGCAGGTCCATGTGCCCATTGGACGACTGCTGGACACATATATTTTGGTAAACAGGTTTTCCCTCTCATCAGATATAGATCTCCATCGTATTCTGCTCCTATAACGATCCATTCTGAATGTTCTTCTGAGTGAGCTGCATTTTGCATAGAGGCTAGGTATTGCCTGTCAGATGGTAAATGGACCGCCACATGCATCTGTGCTAAAGATTCACTCTCCTCTTAGGCCACTTCAGCCGTTTTCCGTTGGTCTTTCGCTGCTTGTTTGGCAGCTATATGTGGTTTCCTCTGGCTTCTTGATAATTAAGTTTGCCATGTGCTTTAACCTTCAAGACAGCCACTTTGTCAGGCAGGAGTACTGCATCCATTAACTCCTTGATGGCTGGGCCGTGTTTCACCGGCGTTCCGGCCGCTGTCTGAAATCCTCTAGCCCTCCAGATGACACCAAAGTCATGAGTCACTCCCAGGGCGTACCTTGAGTCTGTGTAAATGTTGGCTCTTTTACCTTCTGCTATCTTCTGCTTCTGCTACCTTCTGCTACCTTACTGTACATGCTGTAGTGAGGGCCTGGAGCTCCGCTTCCTGAGCTGATACAGTTGGTGGTAATGCTCCTGCTTGAAGAAGTTCAAATTCAGAGGTCACAGCATAACCTGTGTGGTACTTGCCTCCTTCATATGCATATCTGGAGCCATCCACAAAAAGTGTGTAGTCAGGGTTTTCCAGAGGAGTTTCACTCACTGTAGGTAAGTGTGTGGTTTCCATGCGCATCATTTCAAGTCAGTCATGTGGAGTAGTACAGGGGTCTTTTTCTTCACCATCTCCTTCTTCTTGTCCCCCCTTGAAAAATGGCAGAAGTGTGGCCAGGTTGAGAGTGAGACACCTTTGGAGGGTCATTCAAAGAAGGTATTGTTCCGATCTCTCTCAAGCAAGGCATAATCAAACCCCTCCTAAAGAAACCTAACCTCGACCCCAAAGACCCAAACTACCGCAGACCGGTAACAAGCCTCAACACCATCTCCAAGATCATGGAGAAAGCAGTAGTACAACAGCTACAACTCCATTTGGACACCCACAAACTCTTGGATCCACTACAATCAGGCTTCCGCCCAGGCCATGGCACAGAAACCGCACTTCTTAAAATATGGGATGACACCCTCAAAGCAGCAGATGACGGAGAATCATGTCTCCTGGTGCTGCTGGACCTCAGTGCAGCGTTCGACACAGTAGACCACAAAACGCTACTCATTCGCCTTAAAGAAGTAGCCGGAGTCGCAGACCCTGACCTACACTGGTTCGCATCCTTCCTAGACAATCGTTCCCAGACAGTGAAACTAGGAGCCTTCACCTCTGAAACTCGCACAATTACTTGCAGAGTCCCCCAAGAATCACTCCTGTCACCCGTGCTCTTTAACATCTACCTCCGCCCACTCCTCAAAATCATCAGCAAACAGGACCTGTGTTACCACTCATACGCTGACGACACCCAACTCTACTTTCGTATCACCGGGAAAAAAGACCAATATCACGGATTGGAAAACTGCCTCACAGTGATCGATGATTGGATGACTGAGAATTCCCTCAAACCCAACGGATCCAAAACAGAACTCCTTCTCCTCCACGCAAACCGAAAGACAAAAACTAAGACTTCTTGGACACTCCTCACCAGGGTTGCCAACTTTCAGTAAATATACAAACAGTTTGTAAAATCCTAACTTTTTGCATCTGTCCATGAATGTCCATTACAGACATGTAGGCTGCATGTCCGTAACTGACATTCATGGACAGATGCAACAATTATGGATTTTACAAACTGTTTGTAAATTTACTGAAAGTTGGCAACCTGGCAACCCTGCTCCCCACCATCCTTGGACAGGCCATCACCCCAAGCACCAAAGTCAAAAGTCTCGGAGTCATCTTTGACTCGGAGATGTCGATGGACGCAAAAATTGGATCAGTAGTCAGCGGATCTCACCATCTCCTCCGTCTACTACATAGACTCATCCCCTTCATCCCAAAAGAGGATACAGCAGTAGTAGTTGGAACAATTATCAACTCCCGACTCGATTACGCAAACGCCCACTACCTTGGACTACCCAAATACCAGATTTTGCGCCTACAAGTCGTCCAGAACATGGCTGCCAGGCTGGTAACGGGAAAAAAACCTTGGGAATCCATCACCCCATCACTGAGGACCCTTCATTGGCTAACCGTAAAGGATCGGATCACATTCAAGACCCTCTGTCTCACCCACAAGTGCACACAGGGAAACGCTCCACAATATCTATGCGAGAAGATAAAACACTACACCCCCAATCGCAATCTCCGATCAACCAACCAAAACCTCCTTCACATCCCCAATCCTGCTACAAATCAAAGGGAGAAGGAAGATTTGCAGTCCAAGGACCACGGCTATGGAACGCTCTACCCACCAACATCCGCATGGAAGAAAACCACCGGGCCTTCAGGAAAAAACTTAAGACCCACCCATTCTGATTGATCAGGATGTCACTGGATGCAAAGCGCCTTGAGGCGATTTAGTTCGCATTTATAGCGCTATACAAGTTATTCACTCACTCACTTACTCACATTGTCTGGAAGGAGGAGGGGGATATGTAACCAAAGATGTCTGACGGTGGACAGGTGGCGGGGTTGCACCTGATTCAGGATGGCAGCAATGTCATGTGGTGCCAAAAGAAGCAGGGGGTGTGCTAGAACGAGGTCAGAAGTTTTGTCCAGCAGTGCTTGGGCAGCAAAGACAGCTCTTAAACAGGAAGGGCCACCCCTAGCCATGGGGTCTAAACGGCATGAATAGTAGTTCGGCCTCCATGTGATTGAGCTAGGACCCCTGTGGCGTGGCCATTTCTTTCTGACACAAACAGTTTAAAGGGTATTCCATAATCTGGGAGGCCCAAAGCAGGAGCTGTGGATATTGCTTGCTTCAGCAGAAAGAAATTGTCCATGGACTCGCTTGACAGGGTGAATGGCACAGACTTGATAGCATCATAGAGCGGTTGCATGAGGATCGATGCATCAGGGATCCACGCGTGCAGTAAGCCAGGTCCACTACAGTGAAGTACTCAGCTGTTGGAGGTATACCTGATAATAAGGTATGTGGATTTGGCACAATTGGGGTGTCCAACACTGTGGCTTTGTTAACTGCTAGGAGGTCTTGGACCATTCTGTAATTTTCTGGTTCTCTTCTTGTGGTCCGTTTCTTCACTGGGAACAAGGGTGTATTTCATTCCGAAGTACAGGGTATCAGAGCTCCATTGGACAGAAGTGTCTCGACCTGTCTTGAGATGGCTGCGGATTGAGCAGGCTTCAAGGGGTATTGTGGTTTCCGGGGCAATGATGCTCCCTCTTTGAGCTTGACTAAAACTGGTGGCACTTTCAGGTGACCGATGTCTTCCGGTCCCGTGGACCATAGATATGCAGGAATTCTGTCAAGTACTTCCTGTGGAATGTAACTTGGAGTTATCGCTTCATGAAGTATCATCATGAGAGGCAGAGAACACAATGCAGATGACTCTTCCAAGGATAGGGGAGTATGTAGCTTAATTCCTCCTTCAGGCGTGAAAATGATTGAGGCCTGTAGTCTGGACAGCACATCAGCTCCAAGCAAATTCATGGGACATGTAGAGGACACTGCCATAAGGGGTGACATGGGTTTTTTCACTTTTTGGTTTTCTATACCCCTGGCCACCAGCAGTAGATCGGACATTTTCATAGAGCGGTATTCGGGGCGAGCCACCATCAGGCCTTTTCTGATATCTTCTTTGAGTCCTGAGACAAAAGCAGTTGATAACATATGTGTGTGTGCCTTTTCATAGTGAGAGAAGCCCAGATTCTCAAAGGCCTGGGTGAGTCTGGCATGATACTTATCCACAGACTCCCCTTTATCTTGGATTGTGGTAGTCTGATCCACCAGTTTCTCCTTTGCCCATTCGTGGAGTTGGGCGCAGAACTCCACACACGAGGAATAGGAAGTGGCACTTGTCAAGCATGCATCATTGAAGGCCGCCTGCATGACAGGCCAAAAGACATGTCCTGCCTTAATTTGGCATAAGCTGATCAAATTTCTCCAAGCAGCTGAATACGTTTCTTGTATCTGCACCATCCTGCGGTAGAAGGGCATTGGTTGTTTCTCTGGGTCAGGCAGACTTGTCACTAAGGCCGCTGCTTGTTATGGGGTAAAAGCGACATACATCACCGGTGCCCCTTCTGGCAACGGAGATTGTTGTTGGGGCGGGGGCTGACAAGGGGCACTGTTCTTTATGGTTGCCAGCATACGTTCAAGATTTATTTGGAACTGTGAGTCTGGAGCTGGATTGAGGGTTAAATCAGCGGGTGGCCTTGCCGCCTGTTGTAGATCTTCCCACTCAGACGCTTCTTCATCATTAATATATGGCACTTCCATATTGGGGAAGACAGGAGTGTGGTAGGAACCATCCTGGTTTAAAACAGGGAGAACTGGGTAGAGGCCTTGGTTGGGCCTTCCGGGTGTACCAAGATGGCCACTTGCAGGAAGTGTACTGGGCTGGGCAGGAAGTGAGGATGTGGGTGCACTAAGATGGCTGCCAGGAGGAAGTGCACAGGGCTGGGCAGGAAATGAGGGCATGGGTGCACTAAGATGGCTGCCGGGAGGAAGTGCAGAGTGGGTTGTTCTCGAGCCAGGAAGGGCAGGAATGTCCCTCCCCTCCTTTGTTCCAAATCCCGTAAGGGGGGGTTTCGGACACACATACTATCAGTTCTGTAGTACACATATACAATACAATCGCCATCTTTCTTTGCTTCTTCATGCAATGTTTTAGCAGCACGAAACCAAGATTCTGGCACCTGCAAGAAGCTTTTATCACATAGAATTACTTTCTGTTCCGTCTTATCAACATGCGCCACTTATCTGGCAGTCTTCCAATTCACAAACGTTCTCTACAACAACGCTTGAGTAACTTCTGTCCTCTTCACAATGTTCTTGTTTCACATCCAACAAATCTTGTTAATATTTCAAATCTTCTGTCCGCTTCTAGTGCATTTCACTTTCAAGTTCTTTAACCATTCCCTTGCTGATTCCTTACATCTCATCATATGCTACACTAGTGATTTCATATCTAGCAAGGGTTAACATTTATTAAACACACAGGAATCTTTCCATGAGATATCCTAACCCATCCTCCCCCTCTCTTTCTCTTTCTAAAACAAGAACGACGCGAGGGTGGGGGCTCATATTGTTGCGTGGGGATACTAACAAGCTTTTTTCGTATCCCCTCTTTCACTGGGTAATGAACGTTTAATCTTAAAACTAACACATCAGGGGTGAAGGGGAACAGCGGCTTGTGACCCAATTGTTCCTTCAGGTAGCCGCCTTCTTTAACATTCACCAGTCCCCAACCCCGTTGATTTATGCCAAACAGTAATCCACAAACACACTGAGAACAGGACATAACCACACCTGCAGCCCCTGGCACCGCAAAACCTCAGCAGCTGAACCACGCACTCAGGGGTTTACCATTTCTGCAGGGGCAGACAGCTCACCTGAACCAGAACATGGTACACCGTAACCCCTGAGTGACCTTTGTTGCAAGCCTCACCGTCCTTTTAGAGGGGCAGACAGCTCACCTCTGGACACGTCCCGTCTTCTCAGGGGCAGACAGCTCACCTGAGTCAGGGTACTAATTGCAACAACCTTTCAGTCTACCACAAGGAGCCGCCATGCCCAGGACAACAGACACTGAACAAATACAAACACCAAACAAATACAGTCAGTAGAGATCCAATAGCAGGTTCGTTAAAACAGCCCCAGGCGAGATATAAAAATTACCTGCCTCTTAGTTTGCCTCTAGAAGCCGACAAAGCCAGCTGCCAACCCAGACAGAACGAATTTGTACAGTGGTAAGTATATAAGTACTCACCGTACCCCAGGGGTGCGCAAGCCCCTGTATTCGGTCAGTCCCGATTGCCAACTCAGCCCTTAGGTTGCGGTCTTCCTTCGGTCAAAAACCTGGAGCCCCAAGTTGGGCGCCATTTGTAATGGCCGTTTAACCACAAAGGGGTTAAATATGGATTCTACTACTGTTCCAAATTGTAAAGTTTAGATAACATTGCATGCAAGTTTTGAAAGCAAGACTGACACATCCGTGCAGATCCGTTACTTCCGTATCTAATAATTTATTCCAGGCAGTACTAAGCTTTTTACACACAGCATGATACGTCACTATTATGTTAACATAAGACTGCAAACCACATCTGATTGGCTGCAATACAAAAAGAGTACAGAAACGTGATGATTAAGCTGGGCCTATCTTCATATCCAGATTCCAAAGATGTGTGGGAGAAGAGGGTATCCGCCATTTTCTGTCTTCTCCAGTCTTTTCGATGGGAGGGGGTGTTGTTAGAAATTAATTTGAGTAAGGAAAAATTAGTAGTTAGTGTAAAGCAGGCCATACATGGTCGAAATTTCGAACAAATGTTATTTTCGAAATCAGAAAGTTTTTTTTTTGTGATCCGATGATGCCACCATTGATTTTCGAAATTCGGCCAACCAAGCCTTCAATTTCACCTCATGTTGCTACAGAAAAAAATTTTTGTGGCCGGGAATCTTCTTTTCTCTCCGTGAATTTTCTTTTCTTGCACATGCGCATTTTTGTTTCTATTACATTTCTCGCACGATTCTCCCATCATTGATTAGAAAATCGTTTGTTTTTCAAAAAATTTCCAAGATGTCCGATTCCTCAAATTTTATTGCCACACGAAAATCGGCTATTGCTGCAGCTTACTAATGGTGCGAAATTCGTACGAAAATTCTTAGATACGATTTTCGAAAGAAAATTATTTCGAAAATCGAATCTTGTATGGCCGGCATAAGGCTTTTCTTCCACATTAATGGCTCGTTCACATCAGTTGTAGCCAGTGCTGACCAAGGAAAGATCACCATTGTTCTCATTCAGCTGTTACACAGTTTCCAACGCTAAATAGTGATAATTTAAACCGTTGGACTGTTATATCGGCTGGGGCGTAAGATTGGGGGTATAAGGTACATGCAGCTGGGACCAGAGGGGTGGGGAGGGTGTTGTGAGTTAGTTCACCTTTTTCATATTTAATGAAAAGGTGAACTAACCCTTTAAGGAAGTTGCACTGTCTGAATGGAAATATGATTTACTAAGAAATACAAAACTGAACAAACTTTTTTTGTTTAAACTTGTATGGAGTTCTTCTCTAAATCAACTACTGCCACGGGAACCATGAAGGTACACTGTGCACATAATAGAATAATTCTTCTTCTCTGAAGAGTTTAAATAAAGTTTGATACATTAAATTTCAAGAGGAACACTTGAGGATGTTGTCCATTACTTCAATCATTTGGTGATTGAGTACTTACAGCAGATAAAAAGCTCTTCCTTTTTTTGTTGAATGTTTTTAATATCATCCACCGAGAACAGCTTTGTTCTCATCTCAGATTATTGTCTTAGGTTCTGAACATAGATACTTCTGTACATTCAATGTTTTGTGCTGAAATTACTTGAAAAATACAGTTTTTATCTCAGATCACTATGTTCTCTTACGATACAAATAAAAAGCTCAGAATTATATTGCTTGCACTTTCTGTTACTTTTCTATTTTTATTGCAGATTGCTATGTCCATGGACTGCCATTATTCATTTTCTTTACTTTGTAAACTTTTTGGGTCTTTTTAGAGCACAACTTGACATACATTATCACAATGCAGCTCAACACATCTGTTCAACTCTGGTGCCATTTATTTCAGTGGGGCTCTAACTCACGGAACAGTAGCGGCTAACACACAACAAACCACAATGTTGCATTGTAAAAATCGGGCATTAGCTTGTTTTTGTCTATTGTGGTGCATTGATAGCCTATTAATGCATGAACCGCAGCCTTGATACAATGCACATTAATATAGTACCATGCACGTGTGTGTTTGTAGTGCCCCCTGCCAGCTGGTTGTTTAGCCTACAGCGAAGTTGGCAGCAGGGAATGTTAGAAACATCTCCCATTACTCTGAAACATGGAGTCATAGGTACATAAAAGAGCGATGGCAGAAAAAAAACAAGTGGCACATCTAGTCTTCCTCATTATATATATGTAGCGGACTCACCCCTTCTCCCTTGCTCTATCTGTTATATGGCTGTTGTCTAGGGGTATCTGGGAGAGGGAGATGAGACGCACCACGGCCCACGTCCTCCGTAACTAAGAGATGAAGGCCAGAAGATTGGGCTTTTGTGTAGGTGTCCTAGAGTCAAGTCCAGTCCTTCGTTCCTGACTCCTTTGCTTTAGTAACCCGAGTTCCACACAGTGAATAGGTCCAACTCAGTTTTATTCTTCTTGCCAAGCAATAAAACAATCTTTCTCCTTTGGAAAATGGGGACAGATCAAGGCACAATCCTTTCCCTTCTGTTGCTGCCCACTGTGCTGTCACCAGTGGTGAATAGTCACTGCCACTGACTAGGTAATATAGAACGTGAATTACCTTCGCTCACTTTGCCCCTGTCAGAGGAAGAAATCCGTCCAAGAGAGAAATGGAGGCCTCTCCGTCACCAGCGATGCAGCGCCAGACTCTTCGGAGAAGTTACTGCGCACCAGTCCTCACGAACTCAGACACGGGCACCCAAGGAGTTAGGGCCCCCTGGGATTCCTCCACCCTCGTGGAACTCAGTCAAAGGTACTGAGCCCCAGGCATCCGCCATAGTACCTCACCCCAGGCTAAAGGTGGACTCCATCTCTGCTCCAGCTAGGCCAAGGGCACCTAGGCCTGGAGCACCGGAACGCCAGCACCCAAGCTGAAGGTGCCTGGGTGCGGCTGCATCCTCCAACTCTGAACCCCAAGGTCAGGGCCTCCACCCCTTTTATGACCTCTCCCTTCGCGCCACAGCGGGTTCCCCGCCCCGCTGTACCAGCTCCAGGGGAGGACAAAAAGGAACAGTCTTGCGGTGCGAGCCCAGCCCCGGTCCAAGGCAACAACGCCACCTTTAGGCCGGCGAGAACTTCACACCACCAGAGTCCTCCAAGACTCACAAAGGGAACCTTGAATTTCCTAACAATCAGGCACCTGGGTTACACTAGCACCCAGATGCTCCCCCTAAATTCAAGTACCCTCTACATATATATATATATATATATATATATATATATATATATATATATATATATATATAATGTAGCAATGTGGACTACAATTGCAAAGTACAGTGGTCCTCCGGTATTTCTATATATTGCATGTCCCTCTAGTGCCCAGCATTACTAACTGACATCATATTTGTGAGCCAAACTAAAGGGATTGTGGGGTTAGTAGTTTCTCAGAAAGACAATTGCTCCGTTTGACTATACATCGGGACTACATATCCCAGGGATCTTTGCTACCATCAGGGAGATTGCTGGGAGGAGCTATAAAAGAAGCTACAGACCCGCACCACGCTCGGTTCCACGTGACGGACTTCTCCGTGCAGGGAGAGCATGGTTGCAGCCTACCACGTGGGGTACAGCATTCCAACCCGGATAAGAAGGGCCTAGCACTGCTTGCTGTTCGTCAGACATCCATCCAGCACCACCTCGGTCGTCCGATAACCCGTGCTTTGCTTCGGGAGATCGTCGCAGCGGATACGCTGCACGAGTGTCGCTCCAGGAGCTGCTGTCCAGAAGGCATTGAATTGGCCTGGTCGTTGGTGAGAGGGCAATTGCCCACCTTTGCAAACCTTTCCTTATTACTTCACTGGGACACTGTGTGTACAGACAGCTTTACCTTGAGAATACTTTACTGCTACTACTTTTGAACACTGTACATAGACATCTTTAGCTCCTTCACTGGGACACTGTGTGTACAGACATCTTTACCTTGAGAATACTTTACTGCTACTACTTTTGAACACTGTACATAGACATCTTTAGCTCCTGCCTTTTCAAGAAATCCAATCGTCTTGTTACTGCACCTTATGGGATTTAGTTATTGAGCTTCGACTGTAATGGGGACATTGCTGTCATTACTGCTTAAAGGGCCCTCATACCAATTCTATTAAGCCTGATCTCTTATTAGGATTAAAGGTTAATTTCCCTTTAGAAGTTTTGCCAGTATAAATACTTAACCTTTGCTTATCCTTTTAGGTCAGGTTCAAGAAGTATTCTTTTGTGTATATAATATAATGTTATCCCAAAAATATCTTGACTTGTTTTTTAGAGCAATTCTTCTGCTGAGTTAGGGCTGTTACCCAAAGCTCCGTAGATCTATTGCCTCCTCTGTGTAACAATATCCTTTTTGAATTGATTTTAGTAAATTTTAATAGAATTATAAAGACACTGAGTTGTTTAACTTATTAATTTAAGGTGGTGCATAGACGTCTGAACCCAGAGTGTCAGGTGGGTTGGAATGTTCACAAGGTCATGGCGGTGCAAATGAGCAGGTAAATCCAAGCAGTCCCCAAGAGGGTCGTGCTACATACCTTATATATATATATATATATATATATATACTATATGGACAAAAGTATTGGGATGCCTGCCTTTACACACACATTAACTTTAATGGCATCCCAGTCTTAGTCCGTAGGTTTCAATATTGAGTTAGCCCACCCTTTGCAACTATAGCAGCTTCAACTCTTCTGGGAAGGCTGTCCACAAGGTTTAGGAGTGTGTCTATGGGAATATTTGACCATTCCTCCATCCTTTATCACATAGGATTGGCGCAGTATTATTATTATTTAATTCCTCCAGAAGCGCATTTGTGAGGTCAGGCACTGATGTTGGACCAGAAGGCCTGGCTTCCAGGCTCTGCTCGAGGTGTTCTATCAGGTTGAGGTCAGGACTCTGTGCAGGCCAGTCAAGTTACTCCACCTTAAACTTGCTCATCCATGTCTTTATGGACCTTGCTTTGTGCACTGGTGAGCAGTCATGTTGAAACAGGAAGGAGCCATCCCCAAACTGCATGAAATTGTCCAAAATGTCTTGGTATGCTGCCACATTAAAGTAGAACTGTAGTCAAAATGAAAAAAATCAATATGTGATGTAACACTATAATCTGTTAAGCATCTTCCTAGTTGTTTTGTAAACAGCTGTTTCCTCTGTCTGTAAATGCCTCATTTGTCCCCTTTTTCTTGATGCCGCACTGAAGACACTACAGCGTGCCACCCTGACATCACTAGGGGAGGTGCTCATGCAATCCAAGAAAATATCCATAATTACAAAAGTCCAGACAAGGCTCCGCCCACTACCCCTCACAATTGACGTATGAAGCCCTGCCCACCCCGTCTATGTCCCACCTTTGCCTTGCCTACTCCCACCTATGTCTGCCCACTGCTAGCTCTCTTTACAGGCTCCTCCTGGGAGATTGGCTTCTCCTCTAAAAATCTGACAGAGAAAAACAGGCAGCAAGAAACATACAGAAAAATCTGTGTGTACTTGTAGGCAAAAAAATAATCATGATGATATAATTTTTATACTCTCCTCCATGCACCTGGCTCCATCCTCCCCTCCATCTGGCTGCATCCCCCTGTCCTCTGTGCACCTAGCTCCGTCCTCCCCTCCATCTGGCTGCATCCCCCCTCTCCTCTGTGCACCTGGCTCCATCCTCTCCTCCACCTGGCTGCATCCCCTCTCTCCTCTGTGCACCTGGCTGCATCCTCCTTCTCCTCTGTGCACCTGGCTCCATCCTCTCCTCCATCTGGCTGCATCCCCCCTCTCCTCTGTGCACCTGGCTCCATCCTCTCCTCCACCTGGCTGCATCCCCTCTCTCCTCTGTGCACCTGGCTCCATCCTCTCCTCCACCTGGCTGCATCCCCTCTCTCCTCTGTGCACCTGGCTCCATCCTCTCCTCCACCTGGCTGCATCCCCTCTCTCCTCTGTGCACCTAGCTCCCTCCTCCCCTCCATCTGGCTGCATCCCCCCTCTCCCCTGTGCACCTAGCTCCGTCCTTCCCTCCATCTGGCTGCATCCCCCCTCTCCTCTGTGCACCTGGCTCCACCCTCCTCTCCACCTGGCTCCATTCCCTCTCTCCTCTGTGCACCTGGCTCCATCCTCCCCTTCATCTGGCTGCATCCCCCCTCTCCTCTGTGCACCTGGCTCCATCCTCCCCTCCACCTGACTGCATCACCCCTCTCCTCTGTGCACCTGGCTCCATCCTCCCCTCCACCTGGCTGCATCCCCTCTCTCCTCTGTGCACCTGGCTCCATCCTCCCCTCCACCTGGCTGCATCCCCTCTCTCCTCTGTGCACCTGGCTCCATCCTCCCCTTCTCCTGGCTGCATCCCCTCTCTCCTCTGTGCACCTGGCTCCATCCTCCCCTCCACCTGGCTGCTATTCCCCTCTCTTCTGTGCACCTGGCTCCATCCTTCCCTCCGCCTGGCTGCAGTTCCCTTCTCTTCTGTGCACCTGGCTCCATCCTCCCCTCCACCTGGCTGCACCCCCTCTTCTCTGTGCATCTGGCTCCATCCTCCACTCCACCTGGCTGCAATTCCAATCTCTTCTATGTACCTGGCTCCATCCTACCCTCCACCTGGCTGCAACTCCCCTCTCTTCTGTGCATCTGGCTCCATCCTACCCTCCACCTGGCTGAAACTCCCCTCCCTTCTGTGCACTTGGCTTCATCCTACCCTCCACCTGGCTGCATCCCCCCTCTCCTGTGTGCACCTGGCTCCATCCTCCCCTCTCCTCTGTGCACTCGGGTGTGTGTTATGTAAAATACACTGAAAAGGATAGAAGGCACAAGGAGTCATGGGAATTGTAGTTCCCTGTGGGAGATGCAGATACTAGCACAGTGGAAGGGAATGACATGCTAACTCTGCAGAACTCCTCCCACCATCCCTATTCCCTAGCATTATCTAGCAGAGGAATGTTGGAGGGGATTAGAGACCCCAATGGCAGCTATATGGTAGGAAAATAATTATTTCAGTTATTATGTTTAAATTTATTACCATGTGTAACTTTCATGTATTTATATGAGAATTTACTAAAATGTTTATGTTGCCTTTAGTTGTACTTAAGGAGTTCCCTTAACTGGAACTAAGGGGCTAAAATTTATTTGGTCCTGCCAATAAAGCTAAGAGGGATAGATCACAAGGGAGAGTGAGAGATAGAGAGAGATCTCCTATGTTTTCCCTAAATATACAGTCTATGTGAACGTTGGTGGGCCATCCACACAGTATAATGACCATATGTTTTAGCCCATTAATTCACACTTTTGAATTTACATTTACATAATAATATAAAAATATACTTTTAATAATTTTGCTTATGCTTATTTACAAAGGACAAGCTGCAGTGTGTTCTGTACTTTTTTCATTTCCAGACATATACTTATGTAGTGCCCTCCCCAAAAGGTTGGGACGCTATCTAAAATATAGGGGGATGTCTGAGCCAGTAGTTGGACTCAGGCGGTTGAATTACATTAAAATTCGCCTTTGTTCTAGCTGTGGATTGCCTGATAGCATTTTCCCTTATTGCCTGTAGGTGGCGTTACCACCTCAGGCACCTGTTGGAACACGGGCAAACCATGGTGCATTGAGTGGCCCTTCTCGGCAGTGGTACGGTGGGAGTGGTGAACCCGCTGTGCCTGCTGGGAGGGGATACTTAAGGGACAGATGCCATTGAACAGGGCTCGTTCCCGCCCCGCAGCCCTCTTGGCGCGAGGTATGTGTGTGGTTCTGGTCTGGGGGCCACGTTGGCTCGAGGTTTCATCGCTACCTAGTAGGCCCGGCTATTCTGGCTGGGGCCTACGTTCAGAGAGGGGATCCCAAGCTGTCCGTCCGAATGGGGAGGAAGCTATCTTGGTGAAGGAGACCAGGGGAGGACTTGCCCTGGAGGAGACCGGCAAAGTGCTGCTGTCTCGGGTGAGGCCTGGTGACTTTATCAAGGAGGGATCCACTACACTACAAGCCCTGCAGTAAGCCGGATTGGCTTAAAGGCTCTTTCACTGCATGGCTGGAAGTTTGGGACTTTGAAATCCTGTGGCAGAGGATTCCTGGACTATCCTTTCATTCAACTTTAAAAGGTCTGTGGCAGAGACTTTATTCATTTCAAGAGGTCTGTGGCAGAGACCCAGTTCATTTCAAGAGGTCTGTGGCAGAGACCCATTTCATTTCAAGAGGTCTGTGGCAGAGACCCATTTCATCTTGGGCAGTCTGTGGCAGAGACTACCCCATTGCTGATTCGTGTGTCATCCCAGCTGCTAGGCCATGTGAGAGGGGACTATCCGGGTGACCAATACCCACTCTAAACACTGAGAGTGGTGAGTGACTGTGAGCTGATATCTTTTTGGCTAGTAATGCTGAGTGCCTGAACCTTCCCCTACTCTTCTATACCTTCTACTTCTCAACATTCTTTGGATAAGAAAAATAAAGCCTAACTGTTTGAGGTTTTACATCTGTAACGTGCAAAACCCAAAACTAACCAGCAGCTCCTACGGGGGGTAGTGCTACACTTAGAAAAAAAAAAATTCACCTTATGTCTAGTCATTTACCTGCCATTTTTAATTCATCTTCATATGCAAAATGGATATTATTGTCTAAAATATGTTAACATATTTAGCCCAGGGTGAAGCATTTTATGGTCATATCAAACTATACAAAATCTATTGCCTAATGGTGCTGCTTTTTATTCTTTTTGAATATTTTGGTATTCTAATAGATTGCATTTTTCAAATGAGCTTCAGGAAATGTTCAAAACAAATCATTTATTCAATTGGATTTTAATGAGCTGTCCTATTTGTCTCATTTTCATTAGTAACAATTCCAAATCACTTTTCATTGAACAGGACTTAAAACGCATCTAAACCCGAGAACAGAACAAATGTATGTATTGCAGGTTATTTAGGAGAAAGTTGGCGCTTGTACCAAAGGCGATGTGGGAGCTGATTCAGATATAGGGGAAAAAATAAAACCAAAGGAAATGATAAAAAGCAAAACAATGATTTTAAAAGGCAATGTTTTTAACACATAAGACTATACAAAGTCCTTTTTGTCCATCTTATAGCACTTTGAAGGCAGCCCAGTGTGAATGTGAAGCAGATCCTGGGTAAGCTGGAGGGGAAGCACAAAAGCGCCACTCTAAGTGCAGTATTACCAATACATTTTAATGAGTAAAAGCAAAGAGAGCATACATACTCACAAACAAGGATTTAAAATGGGCATATAAAACTGGAGAGTCCATATCTCATCTCCATACAAGGCAGTAGCGTGGAGCGGGTTGCGCCGGTGGAAGCCGACGCTTCCTAAGCTGCAGGCACTTAGATGTAAGGAGAGGCAGGGACGTGAAGTTTTCTTGGCAGGCAGTGAGCCGTGTAGCTGTCCGTTACTTCCGGGTAGTAAGAGGACCAATAGGTGAACGCGCTTTCAGAGCATGCGCTCCTTCTTCAGACCTAGCCTGCTCCGAAAGCGCGTTCACCTATTGTGCTTCCCCTCCATGTATTGCAGCTTACCTTTCCTTAGATGTGGTGGCTGCATTTGTTTCTTTTCTTTCACATGTTTTTCTTCCTTATTTTTACCTGGAGATTCTGTCAGTAACACGCTTCCTGTCCTAGGTGACAACCAGATTATATCTAGAAGGAGCGCTGTTGCCACCCTAGAAAGGAAGTGTGTTAGGACTATATAAAAACCTCACCTCCTACATAATAAAGGGGGGGGTTGTTTTGTATTCAACGTACATAGTTGGGAACAATGCTAACCGATAACTGTTGACACCGTTCCTAGGCTTGAAAGACAAAACCAGAGAAAATTCCCAGCTCAACTCACCAACTAGTTTGCTTACCAACAAATTTAACCTGTCCAACAGTATGCGTTAAAAAGAGGAGTTTAGTTAGCACACATTTGCAGGTGCATGCGTAAGCTGCAAGGCTTCTTCATGGCACACCGTGTATGCTTGGGGTCCTAACACTACTGAATTTATGAGCATTTCCACAGTGGAAGTACATGCATTCTAATGGATAGATATGATGCAGGTGGACCTGGAGGTAGCCCAGTCCTTCTTAAAGGCACAGGGGTCACACTGGACACCCAACACATAGCACAATGGCAGCAAAGGTGCCCAGTGTGTCCCCTGACCAAATTTACACCAGTAACAAAGAGATGGCCCCTGCTCCTACCTATAACTGGCCTTCACAGCAAGGAGCACATGAAAGACAGGGGCGCTGGGAGGGGGGGCTGGATCCCCAAATGGGTCCCTGAAAATCCTCGGGTCTCAGGCATACAACATTCTATTGTTAGCCACGAGCCGCTGAGCTGGGACAGATCTGATACAGAGCGCCGACAAGTGCCGCCGAGTGCGGCTGAGTGACATAGCAGGTCCCGCCTTCTGGAGCCTGCAGTGCCTATGATAAAAGTCCCACTGGTCTAATGCTGGGACCATGGGATGTGTGACGTCCATCATAGGCGCAGCAGGCAGGAATTACAATGTGGCCGCCACGCCACATCCCGGCTCCCCGCTTGGCGCTCGGGCTGGCGGCTCTCCTCTGGCGACTAGCTGCCTGCTGTGATGATGGGCATTGGGTGTGCCACACACCGCACACCACGGCTGAGCTGAGCTGAGCTGCTGCAGGGCACATGAAGTCTGTCTCCTGGCCAGGTAGGTCAGTGTATGTATGTCAGGTAGGTCAGCGTATGTAGGTCAGATAGGTATATCAGTGTAATGGTCAGTGTTGCAGGCAGGTGAGTTTAGTGGTCAACTTTGATGGGCACTGGTAAGCCAGGCAGCAACCAGCAGGTGAGCTTACCCCCGGCCACACAACCCCACACCCAACCAAAAAAAAGCGCCTGTGCCACATACACACCCACCCCGTTGCTGGCCTTGGACTTCGGGCTGAAGCTCCTGGTCTTTTTGCCACCTAGCAACGCCCCTGATGGAAGGGCAAACGCATGAAAGACAAAACCAGAGAAAATTCCCAGCTCAACTCACCAACCAGTCTGCTTACCAACCAAATTAACCTGTCCAACAGTCTGCGTTAAAAAGAGGGGTTTAGTTAGCAAAAATTAGCAAATACAAACAGGAGGCACACTGGACACCCAGCACATGTGCTTGCATATGTGTGCTAACTAAACCTCTGCTTTTAACGCAGACTGTTGGACAGGTTAATTCAGTTGGTAAGCAGACTGGTTGGTGAGTTAAGCTGGAAAATTTCTCTGGTTTTGTCTTTCACGCATTTGCCCTTCCTTGTGCTCCTTGCTATGAAGGCCAGATATAGGCGGGGGCAGGGGCCATCTCTTTGTTACAGTCCCTAGGCTGCTAGGTAAATTTAGTTGTTGGCTTCACTGTAGTGAATGGAGTGGTTGTTGATTGTGTTGGTCTGATCAGGATTACTGAGCTGAGGGTTTGATTGCTTTAGCCTGCCTCTGAAAGAAGTTTCCAGAGCATGGAAGATTAAAATAATCAGTTGAAAATCATGCCCCAGCCAATCCCTAAAAGTAGGCATCTAGAAAGGCATACCTCCCAACTTTTTGAGATGGGAACGAAGTGCACCTATTAGCGAACGTATGTAGGCATAGGACACACCCCATTCCACGCCCCCTTAACCACTTAAGCCCCGGACCATTTCGGGCCATTAGGACCAAGCCTGTTTTTGGGATTCGGCACTGCGCTGCTTTAACTGTAAATTGTGCGGACATGCAATGTTGTACCCAAATGAAATTTGCGTCCTTTTCTTCCCACAAATAGAGCTTTCTTTTAATGGTATTTGATTGCCTCTGCAATTTTTATTTTTTGCGATATAAATGGAAAAAGAACGAAAATTTTGAAAAAAAAAGATATTTTCTACTTTTTGTTATAAGAAAAATCGAATAAACTCAATTTTAGTCATACATTTAGGCCAAAATGTATTCAGCCACATGTCTTTAGTAAAAAAAATGTCAATAAGCGTATATTTATTGGTTTGCGCAAAAGTTATAGCGTTTACAAACTAGGGTACATTTTCTGAAATTTACACAGCTTTAAATTTATGACTGCCTATCTCATTTCTTGAGGTGCTAAAATGGCAGGGCAGTACAAACCCCCCCAAATGACCCCATTTTGGAAAGTAGACACCCCAAGGAAATTGCTGAGAGGCATGTTGAGCCCATTGAATATTTTTTTTTTTTGTCCCAAGTGATTGAATAATGACAAAAAAAAAAAAAAAATTACAAAAAGTTGTCACTAAATGATATATTGCTCACACATGCCATGGTTATATGTGGAATTGCACCCCAAAATACATTCTGCTGCTTCTCCTGAGTACGGGGATACCACATGTGTGGGACTTTTTAGGAGCCTAGCCACGTACGGGACCCCGGAAACCAAGCACCGCCTTCAGGATTTCTAAGGGCGCAAATTTTTGATTTCACTCCTCACTACCTATCACAGTTTCGAAGGCCATAAAATGCCAAAATAGCACAAAACCCCCCCAAATGACCCCATTTTGGAAAGTAGACACCCCAAGCTATTTACTGAGAGGCATGTTCAGTCCATGGAATATTTTATATTTTGCCACAAGTTGCGGGAATATGACAAACTTTTTTTTTTTTGCACAAAGTTGTCACTAAATGATATATTGCTCACACATGCCATGGGCATATGTGAAATTACACCCCAAAATACATTCTGCTGCTTCTCCTGAGTACGGGGATACCACATGTGTGGGACTTATTGGGAGCCTAGCCGCGTACGGGACCCCAAAAACCAAGCACCGCCTTCAAGGTTTCTAAGGGCATAAATTTTTGATTTCACTCCTCACTACCTATCACAGTTTTGAAGGCCATAAAATGCCAAGATGGCACAAACCCCCCCAAATGACCCCATTTTGGAAAGTAGACACCCCAAGCTATTTGCTGAGAGGCATGTTGACCCCATTGAATATTTTTATTTTTTTGTCCCAAATGATTGAATAATGACAAAAAGAAAAAAAAAATGTACAAAAAGTTGTCACTAAATGATATATTGCTCACACATGCCATGGTTATATGTGGAATTGCACCCCAAAATACATTCTGCTGCTTTTCCTGAGTACGGGGATACCACATGTGTGGGACTTTTTGGGAGCCTAGCCGCGTACAGGGCCCCAAAAACCAAGCACTGCGAACGCTGCAGTTATGTGTGTTGTGTTTGGTAAGTGACAGTGATCGATCGATACTGCACTTGGGTGGGCTGGGCTGGGCTGGGCTGGGCGGAGGGGCTAAACGCAGGCGCTAGCAGGTATCTGGGCTGATCCCGCTAACACTGCGTTTTTGGGAACCCTAAACCGCTGGGGATGCTAGTATAGATCTGATCAGATCTGATCAGATACTATACCACTAAGGGGGGTGTATGCTTTGCGCGTGGGTGTTAGCGTTACTGTCACTAACCTAACACTGCCTGGGGCGACGCAGACCCTCTCTGGCGCTAAAACCTAATTGATCTCACCCGCCGGGCGATCAGGGGGGTTAAACCTTTATTGGGTTATATACGGCGGGTGCCCTGATGCTATAAAAAGCAAACTAATCAACCAGCGTCACCCGTAACCTTTATATGGTGATCACTGGTGAAAGGGTTAACTAGGGGCAATCAGGGGGTTAAAATCTTTATTAGGTTAAATATGGGGGTGCCTGACACTATATAAAAACCTGACGGGTAACCTAAATAACTAAATAACTTACTGGCTAACCAGTGACACCAGTGACGCTTATACGGCGATCACTGGTGAAAGGGTTAACTCTAGGGGCAATCAGGGGGTTAAAATAATATATGGGGGTACCTGACACTAATAAAAACCTGCGGCGAACCTAAAAAAAAATAACTGCCTATCTAAAACACCAGCGACACGAATACAGCGATCGGAAAAACAATCGCTTAGTGACGCTGAAGTTAGGGGGTGAAAGGGTTACCTGGGGGGTGATCAAGGGGTTAAACCTTTATTAGGGGGGTTAGGGGGCTACCCTGGACCTAAAGGGGCCTAATCCTAACTGCCCTGCAACTTTTTACAATCACAGATGACACTAAATGCAGTGATCAGTAAAATAAATGATCACTGCAATCAGTGACACTGTGATTGGGGGCTTTGGGGTGACCTGGGGGGTGATCTGGGGGTGACTGGGGGGTGATTTGTGTGCCTATGTGTACCTACGTGTCAGTGGACTGTTAGTGCACTAACCTGCTTCCTCTCTGCTCGGCGCCGGGAACGGAAAGACCGCGGCGAGGGAGATGACATCACTTCCTCCAGCCTTGTTTACATCACATGGCGGAGGAAGCATTTTCATTGGCCGGGAGCGATCGCGAGGGGGGGGGGGCGGAATCGAGCGGCCCCCCCCTCATGCCTGATCGCTCCCGAACACTTAACGGCCGCTCACTGCAGTGAAGGGGGGTCCGGATGGACCCCCCAACTGCACAAAGGCGATCACGTAGATCTACGTGATTCTGCCTGTCCGTGCCATTCTGCCGACGTAAATCGGCGGTGGGCGGTCGTTAAGTGGTTAAAGAAGAATTATACAAAATTAGTTATATCCACAAGTGATTTTTTTTTACCACTACTATTCCTTTATACTGACTTTTGGATGAAAAGTTTAGCACTGGGAAACACTTTTGGAAGATAAATAGTGCATTTTATATACAACTATATCGATCAAAATTTCAAAATGTGCACTGCGCTACACAACAGATTAGAAAAAGCTGCAAACACTACAATGAGACAAATTGAATGGATAATGGGAATATTAAGTGCAGCGCTAATCCATATTGTGTGCATATAATAGAAAATTGTGCAAGTATGCAAACAGTAAGTATAACACATTGGGGTTTATTTACTAAAGGCAAATCCACTTTGCACTACAAGTGCACTTGAAAGTGCATTTGGAAGTGCAGTCGCTGTAGATCTGAGGGGGACATGCAAGGGAAATAAAAAACAGCATTTTTGTTTGTACATGATTAGATGATAGAAATCAGCAGAGCTTCCCTTCGTTTCAGATCTTCCCCTCAGATCTACAGCAACTGTACTACAAGTACACTTGCAGTGCACTTGTAGTGCAAAGTGGATTTGCATTTAGTAAATTAACCCCATTGACTGTGAAAATTAAAATACAGTGCTAGGTGCAAACAGCAATAAATGAATATAAATTCAATTCATAAATTGAAATCACCAAAAAAATCCATATATGTAAAAATCCATATATGTGAAATGGCTGGTGCCCCTGGGATAGAGCTAGGGAGACAAGAAGCTGCAGTCTAGGCCTCAGTGGCTGCTGGGCTATGGGCCTGGGGAAGGTTGCCTGAAGATTACAATTGCTGGAGGGTAGTGATGAGCCGAACACCCCCGGGTTCGGTTCGCACCAGAACCCGCGAACGGACCGAAAGTTCGTACGAACATTAGAACCCTATTAAATACAATGGATGCGAACGTTCGAATTCTAAAGTGCTAATTATAACAACTGTTATGCATGTTATTGTCCTAAAAAGGGTTTGGGAACCCGGGTTCTGCACCAGGGGACATGTATCAATGCAAAAAGAAGTTTTAAAAACGGTCGTTTTTCGGGAGCAGTCATTTTAATGATGCATAAAGTGAAAAAAAAAAAGTCAAATATTCCTTTAAATATCGTACCTGGGGGGTGTCTAAAGTATGCCTGTGAAGTGCCACGTGTTTCCCGTGTTTAGAACTGTCCCTGCACAAAATGACACTTCTAAAGGAAAAAAAAAGCCATTTAAAACTGCTTGCGGCTTTAATGTAATGTCTGGTCCCGGTAATATGGATGAAAATCTTTAAGAAAAATGGCATAGCTACCCCATGACCCCCCCCCTACCCCAGCCCATTACCAGCCCCTTTGGGTCTTGTATGGATATTAAGGGGAACCCCGCACATAAAATAAAAAAGGCCCTATATACTCTGAACAGCCGTATACAGGCGGTGCATACAAGACAGGGACTGTAGGTTTGTTCTTATGTAGAATCTGTTTGTAATTTTGAACAGGTACATTGTTGAAGTGTAGCTCCAGCCCAAAAATCTATTTTTAAACTTTTTGGAAAACATAGGTAAGGGTTATCACCCCTGTAACCTTTGTTTTGCTGTCTGTGCCCCTGTTCAGAACATTTCACCTCACTTTCCGTCCCAATGACAACTGTTTTTGAAATGTGGTGTTTTTCTTGAAACAAGGATTGCTGATAAAGCATCAGTACAGAGGAGACACCTTTCCCCCATATTTATTCTTACAGGAAAGAATTTTCCTTCCTAGTGGTAGATTTCCTCTCACTTCCTGTTGTCTTCTTGCGTTTGCAAGTAGGAGTCGTTTGTAAGTTGGATGTTTGAAAGTAGGGACCTGCCGTATATACTCTGCAGAAATAGGCCCCTTAGTTGTTGGTGTTGGCACAACACTGTAAGCACTCACAGTTACTCTTGGTTGGTGCTGGAACGCCCTGCTGTCAACTATTATATCAGGAATTTTAATTACATATAATTGTTGAACAGTGGTAGTAAAAATTGGGCCTTTGATGGTGGTGCTGGTGCCACAACACTGTAAGCCCTGACAGTTACTCTTGGTGGGTGCAGCAATGGGCCCTGCTGTGAATTATTAGATCAAGAATTGTAATTGCATGCCCCTTTTGAACAGGGGCTGAAAAATTGGGCCTTTCGTGGTGGTGGTGGTGGTGGTGGTGTTGCCACAACACTGTAAGCCCTCAGAGTTACTCTTGGTGGGTGCAGGAATGGGCCCTGCTGTGAATTATTAGATCAAGAATTGTAATTACATGCCCCTTTTGAACAGGGGCTGAAAAATTGGGCCTTTCGTGGTGGTGGTGGTGGTGGTGGCGTTGCCACAACACTGTAAGCCCTCAGAGTTACTCTTGGTGGGTGCAGCAATGGGCCCTGCTGTGAATTATTAGATCAAGAATTGTAATTGCATGCCCCTGTTGAACAGGGGCTGAAAAATTGGGCCTTAGGCACTGGTGGCACAACACTACAACCCCTCACAGATACTGTACTTGGAGCACAGCAATGAGCCCTGTTGCAAAGTATTGCTTCAAAAATTGTAATGACACGCCCCTGTCAAACAGGGGCTGAAAAATTGGGCCTTAGGCACTGGTGGCACAACACTACAACCCCTCACAGATACTGTACTTGGAGCACAGCAATGAGCCCTGTTGCAAAGTATTGCTTCAAAAATTGTAATGACACGCCCCTGTTAAACAGGGGCTGAAAAATTGGGCCTTAGGCACTGGTGCCACAACACTCCAACCCCTCACAGATACTGTACTTGGAGCACAGCAATGAGCCCTATGGCAAATTATTGCTAAAAAAATTGTAATTACACGCCCCTGTAAAACAGGGGCTGAAAAATTGGGCCTTAGCCACTGGTGGCGGCACCCATAAACAAAAATGATCTTCCAAGCTATCATCATCAATCGTATCATTGAGGACTCGGAGGAGGAGGATAGCCAGTCAACATAACAGCACAGGCACTCAGCATCAGCATCAGTCTTGAAGGGATGTGACATGTTAAAATCAATTAGTCTGTTATATCAGCATCAGGTGTGTGGTAGCTGGTGGTGATCCAAGACTGGTTCATCTTGATGAAATTCAGTCGATCAACCGAGTCGGTGGACAGGCGCACCCTGTGATCCGTGACAAATCCTCCAGCAGCACTGAATGTGCGTTCCGAAAGAACGCTGGATGCAGGACAGGCCAGTAGCTCAATTGCATACTGTGCAAGCTCTGGCCAGTGATCCATCCTCAAGACCCAGTAAGCCAGAGGATTTTCGGTGGGGAAGGTGTCCAAGTCTGACCTTGCCCCTAGATATTCCTGCACCATGTTTATCAGACGCTGGCGAAGGTTGCTGGAACCGATCATACTTTGGGGCTGCGGACTAAAGAATTGTCTGAACGCATCGGTCAGACGGCCACCTTCCCCACCGCTCCTTCTTTGACTGGCCGAAGCCTCAGCAACTCGTTGTCCAGGACCAGGAGTTTGTAACCTCCCAGTCTCTGGGAACGCGTTGCACAGACCTTTCTGCAAGGCCTCCCGGAGTTGTCTCATCCTCTGCTCCCTCTGCGAAGGTAACATAAGGTCCGCAACCTTACCCTTGTACAGTGGATCAAGGAGAGTGGCCAGCCAGTAATGGTCCCTCTCCTTGATCCGAAGAATACGAGGATCCTTCCGCAGACTTTGCAGGATCAGGGAGGCCATGCAGCGTAGGTTTGCTGAGGCATTCGCTCCGGAGTCCTCTGGGTCACTAAGGACGACATGATCCGCAGCCACCTCCTCCCAGCCACGTACAAGTCCACTGGTTTCTTGGGACTGTAAATCATCCCTAAAAGACTGCTGCTGATGATGCTGAGTGCCAGCCTCCACCTCCATGCTGACACAATCCTCCTCCTCCTCCTCCTCCTCCTCCTCTTCCTGTGTGATGGGTGGGACAGAAGGAACACTGTCTGGGTAAAGGGGGCCTTGAGAGGCAAGGAAGTCCTCCTCTTCCTGCCTCTGTTCTGCCTCAAGTGCCCTGTCCATTATTCCACGCAGCGTGTGCTCCAACAGGTGGACAAGAGGTACAGTGTCACTGATGCATGCACTGTCACTGCTCACCATCCTCGTGGCCTCCTCAAATGGTGCCAGGACAGTGCATGCATCCCTGATCATGCCCCACTGGCGTGGAGAAAAAAACCCAAGCTCCCCTGACCCTGTCCTGGTGCCGTAGTCGCACAGGTACTCATTGATGGCCCTCTGCTGCGTGTGCAGCCGCTGCAGCATGGCCAACGTTGAGTTCCACCTGGTGGGCATGTCACATATAAGGCGGTTCTTGGGCAGGTTCAACTCCTTTTGCAGCTCAGCCAGGCGAGCACTGGCATTATAAGATCTGCGGAAATGCACACAGACTTTCCTGGCCTGCCTCAGGACATCCTGTAAGCCCGGGTACCTGCCCAAGAACCGCTGCACCACCAGGTTAAGGACGTGAGCCACACAGGGCACATGGGTCAGTTGTCCCTGTCGGAGGGCGGAGAGGAGGTTGGTGCCATTGTCGCAAACCACCATTCCTGGCTTAAGCTGGCGTGGCGTCAACCACCTCTCGGCCTGGCCCTGCAGAGCAGACAGGACCTCTGCCCCAGTGTGGCTTCTGTCCCCCAAACACACCAGCGCAAGCACGGCATGGCATCTTTTTGCCTGCGTACTTGCGTAGCCCCGTGAACGGCTACGGAGCACCGCTGGTTCATAGGACAAACCACAGGAAGAGGCCATGGAGGAAGAAGAGGAGGGGGTGGAGGAGAGAGGTGTGTCACAACCAGTAGTAGCATTTTGGAGGCGTGGCGGTGGAACAACCTCCAACACTACTGCACCTTGTCCTGCATCCTTCCCAGCTGCCAAAAGAGTGACCCAATGGGCCGTGAAAGAAAGGTAACGTCCCTGTCCATGTCTGCTGGACCATGAGTCAGCGGTAATATGCACCTTACCGCTGACCGCCCTGTCCAGCGAGGCCAAGACATTGCCTTCCACATGCCGGTAGAGAGCCGGAATAGCCTTCCGTGAGAAAAAGTGGCGTTTGGGAACCTGCCACTGAGGAACCGCACATTGCACAAACTCACGGAAGGGGGCCGAGTCTACCAACTGAAAAGGCAGCAGTTGAAGCGCTAGCAATTTAGCCAAGCTAGCATTCAACCGCTGGGCATGTGGATGGCTGGGAGTGAACTTCTTTCGACGGTCCAGCAGCTGGGGCAGGGAAATTTGCCTGCTAGAATCGGACGTCGGTGTACTGCTAGCAGAGTGGCCGCAAGTACTTGGCTGTGACACACCTAATTCTACACCTTCATTCCTCTCAGTGCATGTTTCAGAGAGGACTGAAGTTATAGTGGGGTTGGAGATCCCAGCTGATGCGGTGCAAGGAGAGGTCCGCTTTGTTCTTTGGTGTGGGTCTTTGAGGTAGGCTTGCCAACGAGCTGCATGGCAGGTCAACATATGTCTGGTCAGGCATGTGGTACCCAAGCGGCTGATGTTTTGGCCACGCGATATACGCTTGAGACATATGTTGCAAACAGCAGCTGTGCGATCTGATGCACTAGCCTCAAAAAAGGCCCACACCAAGGAACTTTTTGAATGACGGGCAGAGGCAGCGCCCTGCACAGGCGGAGCTCTGCGGTGTGATTCCGTTGGTGTACTGCCCTTACGCTGGCCACCAAAGGGCATCCTGCCTCGTTGGAGATGTGCCTCCTCCTCATCCTCCTCCTCCTCCTCTCTCCTATTAGGCACCCACGTGGAGTCAGTGACCTCATCATCCCCTCCCTCCTCATCACTGGAGCCAATCTGGCAGTATGCTGCAGCTGCTGGAACATGACTGCCAGATTGGTGTCCTTCTTGAGCATCCCCTCTGTCTGCTCTCACGCTACTGCCTTCCTGTAGCTGGGTTTCATCATCAGACCCTTCGAAACGCTGGGCATCCTCCTGGAGCATGTACCCAACACTGTGCTCAAACAGTTCGGGGGACTCCTCAGGAGGAGGACATGGTGGGTCTAGGGAAGGAGTGACTGATGATGAGTCTGACATTGATACCAGGGAAGAGGACGCTTTGGCAGCTGCTTTGCCAGTACCCTGAGCCTGGGTGAGAGAGGATGAGGAGGAGGAGGAGGGCTTGGTCATCCACTCTACCAAGTCTTCGGCATGATGTGGCTCAACATGTCCAGCTGCCGAAAAGAAGGACAAGCGTGTCCCATGGCCATGTGCTGATGACAATGCACCGCGTCCACGACCAGCACTGTTGCCCCCAGACACAGAGCCTGCTTGCCCTCTTTTATTGCCTCCTGACTGTCTGCCTCTCCTTGTTTGCCTTCCAGACATTCTAATAGATGGCCTGCAGGGAGATGGGAAAAAAGCAATAAGGGCTACCTTCAGGTGTCCTTCTCTGTCCCTTTACTTAAGGATTTCTAAATATGGTTGAGGATGATTGCTTTTGCACAGAATAGCACAACGACAATTTCCCTGACTGTCCAAAAAACAAGGATTTCAAAGATGGTTGATGAGGAATGCTTTAGCACACTATAGCACAAGGAGAATTCCCCTCACTTTCCTTCTTTGTCCCTAGAAACAAGGACTGGCACAGTCAAAGAAACTGACACTCTCCCTACCTAGAGTTTTCTGTCCCTAGAAAAAATGTTTTTTTAAAGCACACTATAGCACAAGGAGAATTCCCCTCACTTTCTTTCTTTGTCCCTAGAAACAAGGACTGGCACAGTGAAAGAAACTGACACTCTCCCTACCTAGAGTTTTCTGTCCCTAGAAAAAATGTTTTTTTAAAGCACACTATAGCACAAGGAGAATTCCCCTCACTTTCCTTCTTTGTCCCTAGAAACAAGGACTGGCACAGTGAAAGAAACTGACACTCTCCCTACCTAGAGTTTTCTGTCCCTAGAAAAAATGTTTTTTTAAAGCACACTATAGCACAAGGAGAATTCCCCTCACTTTCCTTCTTTGTCCCTAGAAACAAGGACTGGCACAGTCAAAGAAACTGACACTCTCCCTACCTAGAGTTTTCTGTCCCTAGAAAAAATGTTTTTTTAAAGCACACTATAGCACAAGGAGAATTCCCCTCACTTTCCTTCTTTGTCCCTAGAAACAAGGACTGGCACAGTGAAAGAAACTGTCACTCTCCCTACCTAGAGTTTTCTGTCCCTAGAAAAAATGTTTTTTTAAAGCACACTATAGCACAAGGAGAATTCCCCTCACTTTCCTTCTTTGTCCCTAGAAACAAGGACTGGCACAGTGAAAGAAACTGACACTCTCCCTACCTAGAGTTTTCTGTCCCTAGAAAAAATGTTTTTTTAAAGCACACTATAGCACAAGGAGAATTCCCCTCACTTTCCTTCTTTGTCCCTAGAAACAAGGACTGGCACAGTGAAAGAAACTGACACTCTCCCTACCTAGAGTTTTCTGTCCCTAGAAAAAATGTTTTTTTAAAGCACACTATAGCACAAGGAGAATTCCCCTCACTTTCCTTCTTTGTCCCTAGAAACAAGGACTGGCACAGTGAAAGAAACTGACACTCTCCCTACCTAGAGTTTTCTGTCCCTAGAAAAAATGTTTTTTTAAAGCACACTATAGCACAAGGAGAATTCCCCTCACTTTCCTTCTTTGTCCCTAGAAACAAGGACTGGCACAGTGAAAGAAACTGACACTCTCCCTACCTAGAGTTTTCTGTCCCTAGAAAAAATGTTTTTTTAAAGCACACTATAGCACAAGGAGAATTCCCCTCACTTTCCTTCTTTGTCCCTAGAAACAAGGACTGGCACAGTGAAAGAAACTGACACTCTCCCTACCTAGAGTTTTCTGTCCCTAGAAAAAATGTTTTTTTAAAGCACACTATAGCACAAGGAGAATTCCCCTCACTTTCCTTCTTTGTCCCTAGAAACAAGGACTGGCACAGTGAAAGAAACTGACACTCTCCCTACCTAGAGTTTTCTGTCCCTAGAAAAAATGTTTTTTTAAAGCACACTATAGCACAAGGAGAATTCCCCTTACTTTCCTTCTTTGTCCCTAGAAACAAGGACTGGCACAGTGAAAGAAACTGACACTCTCCCTACCTAGAGTTTTCTGTCCCTAGAAAAAATGTGTTTTTAAAGCACACTATAGCACAAGGAGAATTCCCCTCACTTTCCTTCTTTGTCCCTAGAAACAAGGACTGGCACAGTCAAAGAAACTGACACTCTCCCTACCTAGAGTTTTCTGTCCCTAGAAAAAATGTTTTTTTAAAGCACACTATAGCACAAGGAGAATTCCCCTCACTTTCCTTCTTTGTCCCTAGAAACAAGGACTCGCACAGTAAAACACACTGACACTCTCCCTACCTATCCTTCTCTTTCCCTAAACTAAAGGAATCCAGGTTAAGCAAGAAAGAAATAAATGTCACTGTCCCTGCCTATGCTTGTCTTTCCCTGCTCCAGAACACACTACACTAGGCCGCCGTGCTGGCGGCCTTTTATAGTGTGGGGCGTGTACTAAACACCCTCAGCAATAATTGGCCACAGGCATCCTGCCTGTGGCCAATCATTGCTCTCCTCGCTGCCGACGCTGTGATTGGCCAAGCATGCGGGGTCACAGTGCATGCTTGGCCAATCACAGCGCCTGGATGACACTGCGATGGCGTAGTGCATTGTGGGCCGTTCGCGTCACTCGAATTTGGTGCGAACGGCCCAAATCGTTCGATCTTCGTCGAATGATCGAACAGCCGATGTTCGAGTCGAACGTATGTTCGACTCGAACACAAAGCTCATCCCTGCTGGAGGGCACTGCACTGAAGTCCTGGGTCTGGACCCTAGTACTAGGTCCTTTGGATGCTAAGGATTCCTTAGGATCTTCTTGCAGATACTCTGTGGCAGACAGCTCCTGTGAGAAAAGACCTTATTGGGACTGATAGTGGAGTCCTATAAGGGAACTTAGGCCGGCCATACACAGAGGGAATCTCTTTCCTGCAACTATAAGATGCAGGAAAGAAATTTGCTTGATTTCCCCCATCAACACAGACAGTGTTGATGGGGAAATCCCTCCTGCCGGGCTATTGCCTTCTACCAGTGGGGGGGGGGGGGGCAGGGTATAGCAAGTATAGCAGCCGCTTGCGACAATCACAAGTGAATCTGGCAGGCTGGTTAATTAACTTGGTACATTCAGCCTGCCCATTAATGGTTGAGGCTGGGTTCACACCATCGCCGCATGCGGCTCCCAGCAGGGTTCCGTTGTGTCCCGGTTCACTGTTTCAGGGCCCGCATCCAATTCGCAATGGTGTGAACCCCGCCCTAAATCTCAGCTGGATTCTGCTGAACCAGCTAAGATTCAAACCGTGTACGGCCGTTCTAAGTGGCATTTGTGGACTGCTGCTGTAGGATCATAGACATACTAGCCATTCCCTGCCACATTCAGAAAGCTGCTTTTGAAAGTTTACAGAGAAGCTTGTCCTCCTATTGCTGTTACTGGTCAATTTTTGAAGTATCCTGTGACCCTAAACTCCTTCTCCTATTAAAGTTCTTCAGCAATAAATACTAAAAAGACATCCCGTATACTGAACCTGTATTGTCAGAGAGCTTAGGACTGTGCTTGTGTGACTGGCAGCATCTGTACTACTTTGGGAGAACCTGTCTATTTCCAGCCATCCCCTCAGGGATAAGTTCTACAATTGCAAGGAAAAACCTCTGATTACAGTTGAGAATTGCAGCCTGAGAATTTTTTTTTTATTTACCCTGCCCATAAAAAATAAATAAAAAAAAGGCAGAGTTAAGCCTCATACACACGGTCGGACTTCAAACAAACTTTTCCGTGGATTTTTGTCCGAAGGGAGTTGGCTGGGAACACCCGTAGCATACACACGCTCGGACTTTTCTGCAAACTTTCCCAAAACTTTTCCAACATCGCGTTGTTTTTCTGCTCTTTTCTGCTCTTTACCGCCACCCTTTGGTTAACTTCTGCTATTGTTGGTTGATTTTAACATTGGTTCTGGGCATGCTTACTGTACACACGGTCGGACTTTGCTCCATCTGACTTTTGTTGGCGAAAAATTTGTCCGTTTGCAGACCGAACATTTGTCCGATGAAAACCTAAAAAGTTTGTCAGATGGAGCGTACACACGGTTGGAATTTTTTGTCAAACTTTCTCATTTTGAAGTTTGTTGGCAAAAAGTCCGACCGTGTGTACGAGGCTTTAGACTTTTGCAATAATACCACAAAATATGCCCTCACTGGAAATACACTGTATTTTTATTTTAAGACTCTTTTTTTTGTTTGTTTGTTTGTTCTGAGAAAGCATAGGCAGCCTGAACAAGATTAGAACATCCTTGTGATATGTTGCTGAACAATTGAACATTTTAGAAACAAAAAGGCCAATGTACTGATATTCCCAGAATAGGAAGAATTTGCACTTGCTATGTAATATTTTGTATTGTAATGTTTGCATTTATTATTTGATTTAATTTAATTTATTTATTATTTATTTGCAAAATCAATCATAGTAATTTTATAGTATCTAATAATAGATAGATATGCCTGCTAAAAAAAGTTCTACCAACATCCCCATATTTTACTTCTCTCAAAAAAAAAAATGAATACAACTGGGATTTTAAGGGTACAATGCAATAAATCTTCTAAAAACGCATCATTTATTTTAAAAAAATCTTTTAAAAAACAGTACTTCATATACTGTAAAATTGAGGCTGGTGTTTTGTATATACATTTTTGTATTTATTATTTGATTTTGCTTTATTTATTTATTTCTTCTGCTTTTTTTTTTTGCAAAATCAATCACAATAACTTTTTATATTATTATCAATAAATCCAGTTATTTTAATATAACTCACAACTGGAGTTTTACAGTGTGCAGTAATACCCAACAACTTTTCATGGTATCAGTGGTACAATTACCGTATATACGTGAGTATAAGCCGACCCAAATATAAGCCGAGGCACCTAATTTTACCACAAAAACTGGGAAAACTTATTGACTCGAGTATAAGCCTAGGGTGTGCCTCACTTTGCCTCACTGTGTCCATGCCTCACTGTGTGCATGACTAGACCGACGTTTAACATGGGAGTCTATGGAAGGGGTGCCCGGCTTTGAAAAATCAGTGCTCCCCGGCCCTACGTCTTCCAGACAAGAAACTTTTCAAACCTGTAGAGGAAGAGTGGGGCTACATGTGTGCCAAATTTGGGGTCCAGAGGACCTACGACCGGCCGGTACCGGGTCCCCAAATTCAACAGAGAAATTATTGTTTAACATTGGAGTCTATGGAAGGGGTGCCCGGTTTTGAAAAATCGATGCTCCCCGGCCGTAGGTTCTCCGGACAAGAAACTTTGCACACTTCTAGAGGAAGAGTGGGGCTACATGTGTGCCAAGTATGGTGTCCAGGGAACCTACGGCCGGCCAGTACCGGCTCCCCAAAGTCCAGGAGATCAGGCGCAAAAAGGTGACTCGAGTATAAGCCGAGGGGGCATTTTCAGGACAAAAAATTGTGCTTAAAAACTTGGCTTATACTCGAGTATATACGGTAATCATTAATAATAGCTGGCAAGGATGTACTAGTTGTATACAAGTTCAGGGCTGGCCAAAGACATTGTGCTGCCTGGGCCCAAGAATGAAATGCTGCCCCCCCCCAAAAAAATCCTATGCCCATCCAGCAAAGAGACGTTTCCATAAAGCAAAGAGACAGCCCAATATATTCAGCAAGAGACATCCCATATATTCAGCAAAGAGACATGCCCCTTCTAGGGTGACCACGCATTTTGCAGGTCTGTCCCGGGCACATTCATTCCAGGACAATACAGTGTCCCGGAATGAAACTGACACAGCCACCCCCCTAGGCCAATCTGATGCCCCCAAAAAAGGCCGCCACATCACCTCTTTACTCACTGACAGTACTTGTCCTGGCCGGGAATGCCTGGAGGAGCACAATCCCCGCCCCCTGCATGTGATTGGAGAAATCATAAATCCCACCTCTTGTGTCCAATCACTGTGCTGTGATTCGTTACAGAACAAGCTGATGTTTGGGAAGGGGGGGTGTCCGTGAATAGTAGTTTAAAAATGTGGTCACCCTAGCTCCTTCCTGCAAAGAGTATTGTGTAGCACCACGAAAGCTCCCCCCTTTCTCTCCACTTCCACCGACCAGCTACGCTCTGATCCCAGCTCAGTGATGCAACATGCTGCATGCAACAGCGCTGCATTGACCACATTTCCAAACTGCCATTCAGGGATACCGCCCTTCCTTCCCAAAAAAAGATGAGGGGGGGGGGGGGTGTAGTCTCGCTGACAGGGAATTTGGCAGCGGGTGATTTGTCGGGCGAATGGCTGGTGTTAGCACTTAAATCATCCTAACATTATGATTGATATGGTGTCAGGATGATCAAATCACATTATTTCTATTACTACATTGTAATATATAATGAAATAGTTTAACTCACCATAATGCCGAATCAGTGGGAACCCTGAGCTTGTCATTTGCCACCATTGCTTGCCACCAGATGTAGCTTATTGCTTGCCACCGTTGCCTGCCACCAGATGCAGCTGTGCCACTTGCCACCCATAGCCTGCCACAACATGCAGCCTGTCACTTGTTACCAATGCCTGTCACCAGATGCAGCCTGTCACTTGTCACCAATGCCTGTCACCAGATGCAGCCTGTCACTTGTCACCAATGCCTGTCACCAGATGCAGCCTGTCACTTGTTACCAATGCCTGTCACCAGATGCAGCCTGTCACTTGTCACCAATGCCTGTCACCAGATGCAGCCTGTCACTTGTTACCAATGCCTGTCACCAGATGCAGCCTGTCACTTGTCACCAATGCCTGTCACCAGATGCAGCCTGTCACTTGTCACCAATGCCTGTCACCAGATGCAGCCTGTCACTTGTTACCAATGCCTGTCACCAGATGCAGCCTGTCACTTGTCACCAATGCCTGTCACCAGATGCAGCCTGTCACTTGTCACCAATGCCTGTCACCAGATGCAGCCTGTCACTTGTTACCAATGCCTGTCACCAGATGCAGCCTGTCACTTGTCACCAATGCCTGTCACCAGATGCAGCCTGTCACTTGTTACCAATGCCTGTCACCAGATGCAGCCTGTCACTTGTCACCAATGCCTGTCACCAGATGCAGCCTGTCACTTGTCACCAATGCCTGTCACCAGATGCAGCCTGTCACTTGTTACCAATGCCTGTCACCAGATGCAGCCTGTCACTTGTCACCAATGCCTGTCACCAGATGCAGCCTGTCACTTGTCACCAATGCCTGTCACCAGATGCAGCCTGTCACTTGTTACCAATGCCTGTCACCAGATGCAGCCTGTCACTTGTCACCGATGCCTGTCACCAGATGCAGCCTGTCACTTGTCACCGATGCCTGTCACCAGATGCAGCCTGTCACTTGTCACTGATGCCTGTCACCAGATGCAGCCTGTCACTCAGCCTGGCTCTCTCTCCCTTCCCTTCAGATGGGCATGCTGGGGGCTGCAGTTTCCCCCCTAGAATTGCAATGGGCCAGCCATTTGCACTACATATCCCATAATCCTCTTTTCTCCTTTTAGTTTTTTTCCCTGGCCAATGGGAGGAAAAGGGGGAAGAAACATAGCGGTGGCTGTCCTAGGAACAGCAGCATGAGGAGGAGAAGGAGGGGGGAGAAGAGCCCGCAGCTGCTCTCTCTCCACACACACAGCCGCTCCGGTCTCATGCTGTTACATACAGGGAGGAGGTGGGTGGAGCTAGCGGAGGAGGAGGAAGTGAAATACTCTCTGCAATGAATGATGGGCCTCTCTCTCCTTACGTCACTGGTTGCTAGACACAAAGCGGGCCGCAGCTAGCAACCAGTTTGGGCAGTGAAGCAGGGGCCGCTGGAGAGACCCTTGAAGTGCGTCTTGCCACTGCGGCCAGTGACAGCGGCGCCGGCGATGCAGTACAGTATGACATAGACAATGCACACTAGATGGAGGGAAACCCAGGTCCTCAGGCAGGCCCGGATTTATTCCCTTTGCCGCCCCAAGGCCGGGTCCTCCCTTTTGCCGCCCCAATGCCGCGGGTTGACGGGTTGAGAACTGGGGGGGGGGGAGATGTGCTGGCCGGAAAAGTCCAAGTGACCTCTCCTCTCATCTCTCCCCTCCTCTTCTGCCCCTCGAATTGAGAAGTGGGGGGGGGTTGCTGGGTTGCTGCCAAAGGTCCAAATTACATCAGAGCCCCCCTTACATCAGAGTCCGCACAGAGGCCCCCCTTACATCAGAGTCTGCACAGAGCCCCCCCTTACATTACATCAGAGTCTTCACAGAGCCCCCTCTTACATCAGAGTCCGCACAGAGCCCCCCCTTACATCAGAGTCCGCACAGAGCCCCCCTTACATCAGAGTCCGCACAGAGCCCCCCTTACATCAGAGTCCGCACAGAGGTCCCCCTTACATCAGAGTCCGCACAGAGGTCCCCCTTACATCAGAGTCCGCACAGAGGTCCCCCTTACATCAGAGTCCGCACAGAGGTCCCCCTTACATCAGAGTCCGCACAGAGGCCCCCCTTACATCAGAGTCTGCACAGAGCCCCCCCTTACATCAGAGTCCGCACAGAGCCCCCCCTTACATCAGAGTCCGCACAGAGCCCCCCCTTACATCAGAGTCCGCACAGAGGTCCCCCTTACATCAGAGTCCGCACAGAGGTCCCCCTTACATCAGAGTCCGCACAGAGGTCCCCCTTACATCAGAGTCCGCACAGAGGTCCCCCTTACATCAGAGTCCGCACAGAGGTCCCCCTTACATCAGAGTCCGCACAGAGGTCCCCCTTACATCAGAGTCCGCACAGAGGTCCCTCTTACATCAGAGTCCGCACAGAGACCCCCTTTACATCAGAGTCCGTACAGAGCCCCCCCCTTACAACAGAGTCCGCACAGAGGCCCCCTCTTACATCAGAGTCCGCACAGAGGCCCCCTCTTACATCAGAGTCCACACAGAGCCCCTCTTACATCAGAGTCTGCACAGAGCCCCCCTTACATCAGAGTCTGTACAGAGCCCCCCCTTACATCAGAGTCCGCACAGAGGCCCCCTTACATTAGAGTCTGCAGAGAGGCCCCCCTTACATCAGAGTCTGCACAGAGGCCCCCCTTACATCAGAGTCCGCACAGAGGCCCCCTCTTACATCAGAGTCCGCACAGAGGCCCCCTCTTACATCAGAGTCCACACAGAGCCCCTCTTACATCAGAGTCTGCACAGAGCCCCCCTTACATCAGAGTCTGTACAGAGCCCCCCCTTACATCAGAGTCCGCACAGAGGCCCCCTTACATTAGAGTCTGCAGAGAGGCCCCCCTTACATCAGAGTCTGCACAGAGGCCCCCCTTACATCAGAGTCCGCACAGAGGCCCCCCTTACATCAGAGTCCGCACAGAATTTCCACTTACACTGTAAGGGGGAGCTCTGTGGACTCTAATGTAAACGGGAACCCTAATTTAAGGGGTGTTCTGGGAAACTTGATTTAAGGGGGCATGCTGTGGACTCTGGTGTAAAGGGGGTCTCTGCTCACCAAAGCCTGCCCCCCTCCCCTTTAACAAAGTCCACAGAGCACCCCTTTTTATACACTGGGAGGCAGGAGAGAGGGTGAGCTTACCAGGATGGAGGCTGAGGTGCTGGCTGTCTGACACTTTTCTGGGTTCAAACTTCCTGCCCAGTGCCCTCACATGGGAGTGTGGGTGGGGCAGACTCAGAAGGAGGAGGATCAGAGCTCTATCTCTCCTCTGTCTGTGCAGAGAGAGGGATGTCAGCGCCAGTGTGCTCTGAGGCTAAGCTATGTGTGAGACGAGACATAGCTCAGTCCTGCAGCCCTCCCCCTGGAGCTGACAACAGGCACGGCTGCACAACGGGAAGTGAGTGGCGGCCGTGACCTGTGTTAACAGAGTTCCAGCAGCCTGTGTAGAGACATCTCACCTCTTTCCCTCCCTTCCTCTGCCATGCGGATTGGATTGAGGAGCGGGGGGGGTTTCTACCGAAAGTCCTGACACATCTCACCTCTCCCCCCTCCTCTCTCCTCTGCAGCGGAAGAGGGGGGGGGGTGCCGCGGCGCCGCCCCTGCATTCACTGCCGCCCCGAGGCCTGGCCTCTGTGGCCTTGTGGGGAATCCGGCCCTGTCCTCAGGCAGTGCGCCCCTGTTGCCGCCCCTCTTAAAGTGCCGCCTGGGACCATGGTCCCATCGGGTCCCATGGTAGGGCCGGCCCTGTACAAGTTTTCTAAGTGGCTCTATAATTTTAGGCTGTATCGATGCTATAAACCATTCGTTTATGACACAGGGGCACATTTATCCCCAGGGTTATAAACAAATCCTCTGTATGTCTGCTCACAGTTCTAAAGCAGGGAATAATTTCTCTTTTTTCTTGTGTTTGAGTAATGATATGTATAAACCTTTTGTTTTAAAGCAAAGCTTGTAAATGCACAGTGCTGTGCAAAAGTTTTAGGCAGATGTGAAGAAATGGACAAACCCTAAACATGTTGCGCTGCCAAATGATGATAAAAATAGATTCAATTATAACGCTATTTACGATATGTAAAAATCGTAAATAGCACCAAACTATCCATAAATACATAAAACATAGAATTCATGAAAAATCCAACCTCATATGGGGCTAAATAAATAAAGAAAAAGTTCAAAGTGCAAGAAAGTTCATATGTGCAGAAAGTGTTTTTAATAAATAAAAAGAAACCTATGTGTTTAAGTTCATCCACAATCTTCACCACTGTGCACACGACCAAGAAAGATATTAAGGCCGCTTACTGTCACGCCATGTCTGGGATTTGTTCCTGGGACCTGGTGTTCTGTGGATGTTAGGGCAATGGTTCTGAACCTCAGTCCTCAAGTACCCCCAACGGGCCATGTTTTCAGGTTTTTCTTTACTTTGCACAGCTTTTTTAAATCAATATCAATGACATGGTATTGATAAGAGCTATTCTACCTAAGGGAAGTTCCCAAAACATGGCCCATTGGGAGTAATTGAGAACCACTGGTGTAGGAGACTTATGTGTAGGGGAAGTTTAAACCATGCTTGTAATCTGTTCTACTGTTATTTTATCTTTCAGATATATGCATTAGCACATATGGTACCCCATTAAGGGGTTAAGCAAGGCAATAGATGTTAAAAGTGACAACATCTATCCACTAAACAGGCAACCCCCCTTGTATTCCTTTATCTAATAATATAGTCTCTGTCCTGCATTCCATTAATACTCCATTTACATAAATACCACTTTTATTTCTCTAGTGATACATCCTATTTCAAACCAAGATAAAAAATATAATACTGCATTTTTTACCTGATGTCTTATAGCTTGTGCCAAACAGTTTTGCATTAATCCACTAACTGTGGTATTAAGAAGCCTTCAACCTAAACACAAAATAAACTATTTGTATAAACCAATGGCAACACAGGCCCAAAAACCTTCTAACGGTTACTTATTTGTGTGTGGACCCCCCTGCGTGTCATTCTTCCACTTCTGGTATTCGCCTGTTTTGCCCCCCCCCTTTGGGGTCTGGCTCTATCTCTCCCATATTTGGTCTGCATCCAGGTAATTATAAGGAGCTGCATATGTCAGTACTTATTATTAATATTCCAAGTTATTATAGAATTTTGTATATATTTCTTTTGCACTTAATGAATATACAAATGTTCTGCTAGTAAGCTCCTGATGAAGTGGAATAAAGTTGAAGAAACGCGTTGAACTATTCATACTTCTCAGGCATATTAATGAATATAAGCATGTATATTCTAATCAGGATGGTTTTGGAATAAGGTCTATGTACTGAAAAAATATGATTTTTTTATGGAAAATGTTTGTTGTTCTTGTTTTTAAAAATATATATATTTTTGTAATAAACGTGTAGCGGGGTCCTCAAATTGATGGGATACACCTGGGGAATAGTGTGACCCAGGTGTATAATTGTGTTAGGATTCAGACCCCTTTTTCTTTCGTGGAGGACTGGAGGATGTAATATTCTCTTTTGCCTGTGGGTGGCGGGGTACCCACAGGCTTCAGGTAGAATCATCTCCTGCAGTGCTCCCTGTTTTGTCCCTTCCCGGAGATGGTATGGCTGGGGCGGGGAACCCGCCGGGCCGTTGATGGGAGGAGATAAAAGGGGGAGACGCCCTGACCACGAGGGGGTCGTCGTCATCGTCGTCTGGCGGAGAAGGAGGTCCTCGGAGGTGGAGGGTTGCGGTCCGCACCCAGGCCCCTCAGGCCTGGGTGCTGGAGATCCAGGAGTCTGGTCCAGGTGCCCATGGCCTGGTCCGGAGTCATGTTGGCGTCCATCCCAGGCACCTTTAGCCTGGGGTGAGGTACTATCGAGGAGGCCTGGGGCCCAGTACCTTCGACTGGGTCCCGCTAGGGTGGACTGTCCGAGGGTCCCTGAGCAGAGGGACTCGTACCTGAGGTGAGGAGGCCGGGGAGGTTACCCACTGAAGACCCGGAGCAGCACCAACCCGGTGACAGTGGGCCTCTGGGAACTCTCTTGGGAGGACACATCCCCCTGATAGGGGCCACAGCGTATCGAAGAGGGCTCCACTGCTGTTCATAGGGGTTGCTGGAAGAGACCCCATCTTCCTGTTCTGTAACAGCCGGATTGGCTTAGGCGCCGCTGGTCATAGTACAGTGGCATAGAACTTAAACTTTAGGAAGTGCCTCGATCTGCTCGTCCCACCGTTGGCAAGGTTATAGGTCCCAACCAGTCTGCTGCTAAAAGAACTGTTTATTGTGCTTTGCTATTGGAGTGCCAAATAAACAAGTGTTGGACCCTTTTCTCCGATGTGTGAACTCCAGTTACTGGAAGCAAAGGGGAGGCTGGTGAGCTTGCAGTTACAGACTCAGTGCATTCACAGAACACACCGGCCCGAGGAAACATCAGGAAGTGGCCTTCACCTCCCTACTACAATGGGGAGGACATGGGCCGTGGCGCATCTCACTCTCACAACCCAGGAACCCCTAGACATGAGCTGGAGTGTAACCGATAAAGTTGAAGAGGGAGTGAGGCCGCTACACGTGGGGGCTCGTCCGGGATAGAGTGTGTTCTAAAGATGGACTTGAGAATGTCTACATTTGAACTTTGCTGCCCAGAGGAGTTCCGAGCAGATCGGCCATATTACTGGCCAAAGTGCGTCCCTGCTCGGAGTTGTGGAAATGACCCTAACACGGGAAAGGCCCATGCGGAGGAGCGGAAAAAAGGGAGAGGTCCAGCCGTGTGACGTACTGCACGTGGGGACTGTTAACGCACTGCGCCACGAGGCACCCCATGGCGACATCGTTCGTGGGCGGAGTCAAGAGGAAGCCCGCGAAAATGTACAGCTCATGGGAGGAGTCTGGCCAAGTGTGGGGATACACGTGGAGACTCCGGCGCGGGGTCAGTGCATGATGGAGCAGCAGATAGTCGGGATGACCTCAAGTGCCCCGTGGATTATGGTTCCTCACCCCACGAAAATGACTTCCTTTGCTGCCCCCATCACAGACACGGGGATAAGACTTAGGCCCCGAGGGCGGTTGGCTCTGTACACTTGCAGAGACACGGAGGCCCTCGGTGTGATCTGTCCCGGCTGCTCGGGACTGGTGGTCACCCTGAAGCCATTCGGGCGATGTGAGGAGTGCAGAGAATTCCTTTTTGAGGTCGAGTCGTCCACAGCAAGACCCCGGGCCCTTCGCCTCAACCACCTCACGGGTACTGCTACTCCGGAAGGGGAGATCAAGGCCTCTGTCGAGGTTCCCGTGCGCGCTGACCAGGGCGATGGACTGCCCAACAGAGAAAAATCCGAGGATGCTGCCTCGGTCGCCACAAGTTCTCTGCTCCCACCACCGAAGAGGAAAGTTGGCCTAGTACAGGCATCCTATGGACGTGGTCGAGCTTCACCCCGCTGCTTGCCTGGCCTGGATGGCGCCGGTCGAGAAGGAAGTCCCGGACATCCCAGTCCTCTTCAAGGGTCAGGTGAGCCAGGGGCTGGGACTGTGGTGGTGGTTGGAGGTGTCGGGGGCCCATTGGAGGTGGAGCCCCCCAGGGAGGTTGATTCTGTGTCCACCGGAAGATATCTGCCTGCGGAGATGTATGACACCTCCGACCTAGAGTCGCTGTCTGATTGCGGAGATGATGGCGAGATAGACGAACTGTTCAGCCGCAAGGGCTGGGATAGAGTGCCACTTCTTGCTTCCCGTGCGGTACGGGATTCACCTATGTACACAGGAGACAGCACGCCTCGGGTGGAAGACCCGCAGCTTACGAGGGAACCTACCCCTCCACCTGTGTCCTCATCTACTGTTACCTCACCTACTTTGGTTGTGGGGACACCCCGCGCTTCTCTGAGAGCGCCGAAAGTCATTTCCAGGGAGCTGGTAAAGGCACCTCGGCATCCGGAAGCTATTGTGCTGCCTGGAACTGGAGAGAAAGCCACTATGCCACCTTTGGCCCGCTTGCAGAGACTGTTCTGTCATAGAGTAGCTCGGGAATATGGGTGGGAGTACCCGTATCTGCCCCGGGACTTGCTGTATGAGGTGGAAGTCTGGAGAACAAGATGGTATGACGAGTTTGTGTGGGACAAGTTGAAGGTGCCCCATGCTCGCAGGTACCTGGAATGTGTACCGGCAGTGTCTAAGAGGTTTGAGGACTGCAAAGCTGAATGGAAATTGGGGCGCCATATCCATGCTGACAAGATAGTCATTTGCAGAAGAGAAGGAGAAGATGTCGAGTATTCGATAGAGGCATTTGACAAACACCTGAAACCCCTGTACCTGCCGGATTCAAAGTTTTACTTATAGGAGAAAAGAACTCCTGTTTATTTCTTTTGTGCACTTGAACTTTCTGGAGGAGCCATTCCCAGACGCCCAGGACTGTGCCCTGTTTTTGTTTTTGTTTGGGCTTTTCTTTTTTTTTTTTCTCGTTGGAGACTTGGGGACTGTTGTGTTTTCGTGTTTCCCCTTTTCTTCATATGCCAAAGGCAAGGACATTTGGGAATAGTGGCAGAGTAGGGAAAAGCTGGAAGAACGAAGACTCGTTGAGTGTCATGACCGCGGCGTTGTCACCAGGTGGCAGTGTTGCGCAACAAATGTTTGAAAATGTTTCACACACACATCACCTTGCTTGTTGGAGTGAGTGGGTCTCTCGGCTGACGGGCCCACTCATCCCAAACGACACGAAATTATGTTAGGATGTTGTTTTTTTCTTTCCCCTGCAGGAGAATCGTCAGTCAAGATCATTGAGAGTGGGTGGCTCTTAGACAGTGTGGGAGAGGAGCTGTGACTATGCAGATGTTTAAAGTGTTTATGACATAAGTTGTTTTATATGTTCCCCATTCCCTGAGCAGGTCTTGGCACTTGGGAAAAATTTAGAGGAACTGCCTCAGGAGTTTCACTCCATGTCACCACTTTATGGGAGGCATGGGTGTGCACCTGACGCTGGGGACCAGCGTCCAATCACAGGGGGGAGTGTGTAGCGGGGTCCTCAAATTGATGGGATACACCTGGGGAATAGTGTGACCCAGGTGTATAATTGTGTTAGGATTCAGACCCCTTTTTCTTTCGTGGAGGACTGGAGGATGTAATATTCTCTTTTGCCTGTGGATGGCGGGGTACCCACAGGCTTCAGGTAGAATCATCTCCTGCAGTGCTCCCTGTTTTGTCCCTTCCCGGAGATGGTATGGCTGGGGCGGGGAACCCGCCGGGCCGTTGATGGGAGGAGATAAAAGGGGGAGACCCCCTGACCACGAGGGGGTCGTCGTCGTCGTCGTCTGGCGGAGAAGGAGGTCCTCGGAGGAGGAGGGTTGCGGTCCGCACCCAGGCCCCTCAGGCCTGGGTGCTGGAGATCCAGGAGTCTGGTCCAGGTGCCCATGGCCTGGTCCGGAGTCATGTTGGCGTCCATCCCAGGCACCTTTAGCCTGGGGTGAGGTACTATCGAGGAGGCCTGGGGCCCAGTACCTTCGACTGGGTCCCGCTAGGGTGGACTGTCCGAGGGTCCCTGAGCGGAGGGACTCGTACCTGAGGTGAGGAGGCCGGGGAGGTTACCCACTGAAGACCCGGAGCAGCACCAACCCGGTGACAGTGGGCCTCTGGGAACTCTCTTGGGAGGACACATCCCCCTGATAGGGGCCACAGCGTATCGAAGAGGGCTCCACTGCTGTTCATAGGGGTTGCTGGAAGAGACCCCATCTTCCTGTTCTGTAACAGCCGGATTGGCTTAGGCGCCGCTGGTCATAGTACAGTGGCATAGAACTTAAACTTTAGGAAGTGCCTCGATCTGCTCATCCCACCGTTGGCAAGGTTATAGGTCCCAACCAGTCTGCTGCTAAAAGAACTGTTTATTGTGCTTTGCTATTGGAGTGCCAAATAAACAAGTGTTGGACCCTTTTCTCCGGTGTGTGAACTCCAGTTACTGGAAGCAAAGGGGAGGCTGGTGAGCTTGCAGTTACAGACTCAGTGCATTCACAGAACACACCGGCCCGAGGAAACATCAGGAAGTGGCCTTCACCTCCCTACTACAATGGGGAGGACATGGGCCGTGGCGCATCTCACTCTCACAACCCAGGAACCCCTAGACATGAGCTGGAGTGTAACCGATAAAGTCGAAAAGGGAGTGAGGCCGCTACAAACGTTATATTTTTTAATTATTTTCCAATTTGTGCCTTTAAAATCCCACCATGTCTATGGGTTTCCTGAAACCCCTCTTTTTTATAAATACATGTTTTAATTAGGGATGTGGCACTCAAAGGCCAACTAAACAAGCTGTGTAGAAGGCTTAAAACTGGGTGAGGAACAGCCAAACTCTGCTACTAAGGTGAGGTTGTGGAAAACAGTTTAATGTCACAGGTCATACACCATGGCAAGACTGAGCACAGCAACAAGACACAAGGTAGTTATACTGCATCAGCAAGGTCTCTCCCGAGCAATGATTTCAAAGCAGACTGGGGTTTCAAGATGTGCTTTTTAAGTTATTTTAAAGAAGCACAAAGAAACAGGCAAGGTTAAGGATTGTAGATGAAGTTGTGGGCCAAGGAAACTTAACACAGCAGAAGAAACACACATCATGCTTACTTCCTTTCGACATCAGAAAATGTCCAACAGTGCCATCAGCACAAAACTACTGGAAACCAGTGGGACCCAGGTACACCCATCTACTGTCTGGAGAAGTCTGGCAAGAAGTGGTCTTCATGGAAGATTTGTGGCCAAAAAGCCTCACCTCCAAAATGGAAACAAGGCTAAGCAACTCAACTATGCATGAAAACATAGAAACTGGGGTGCAGAAAAATAGCAGCAGGTGCTCTGGACCGATGAGTCAAAATGTGAAATATTTGACTGTAGCAGGAGGCAGTTTGCATGTCGAAAGGCTGGAGAGCGGTACAATAATGAGTGTCAGACAACAGTGAAGCATGGTGGAGGTTCCTTGCAAGTTTGGGGCTGTGTTTCTTCAAATAGTATTGGAGATTTGACCTGGGCGAAAAAAAAACAAAAAAAACGCATGCACTTTTTGTCACTTTTTCATTTGTCATGTTTTTTTTGTCAAACGTTTAGCCATTTTAAAAATGTTGCAAGTTACGAAAATTCCTGACGATCTTATAACAAATTCAGCGAGCTTCTAACTTTCCATAGTGAGTTGACAATGCTACCTCTGTTACACTGATATCCCAAGCAGTGTTGTCAGCTCTGCCTAAGGTCTCCAGAGTGGTACAATAATGAGTGTCTGCAGGCAACAGTGAAGCATGGTGGAGGTTCATTGCAAGTTTGAGGCTGTGTTTCTTTAAATGGTGTTGGAGATGTGGCCTGGGCAAAAAAAAAAAAAACAACACTTGCACTTTTTGTCACTTTTTTTTTTTCTTTTGTCATTTTGTTTGTCAAACTTTTAGCCATTTTAAAAATGCTGCAAGTTCAAAAAATCCCTGACCTGATCTTATAAGTGTAGCAATATGGACTATAATCGCAACAAACAGCTATTCCCCGCCCTATCTGTATACCATATTATCCCTCTAGTGTCCAGTGTTATCAAACTGACATCATATTTGTGAGCCCAACCAAAGGGATTATGGGATTGGTAGTTCCAACAGACGGCTGTTCCCCTGCATGACTATGCATCCGGACTACATATCCTAGGGATCTTTGCTACCACCAGGGATATTGCTGGGAAGAACTATAAAAGAAACCAGAGACCTGCCTTGCGCCCTTTCTCTCCGGGGCCTCGTGTGTAAAGGACCTCTCCATGCTGGGAGAGTGAGGTCATGGCCTACCACGCGGTCCACAGCATTTCTACCTGACCGAGAAGGAATCCAGCGCTGCCTGCTGGTGAGTAAGCACCAGTAGTTACGGTGTGAAACATGTCAGATGTTGATTGCATCTTTTGCTGTATGGTTTTTAACCAATAATGATGAGGAGGAGAAGATTTTTTGTGACCCAGACACCTGGAGCGGGTTCTTGTTCCTGCTGCCTGCTGTTTATTGGACATCTGATCAGCACCATGTTGACAGTGCAGCTACCCACGCTTCATGCTCCATACCGGGGGATCATCACACGCAGATCTGCAGTCAGAACGTTCATTCGGGTGTCGCTAGCTGGAAGGAGTCAAATCGGCCTGGTCTTTGGTGAGAGGGCCATTGACCATCTTTGCAAACCTTTCCTTTGTTTCATTGGGACACTGTGCATAGGCAGCTTTACCTTGGGAACACTTCACTGCACCTTCATTTGAATACTGTACATAAGTCTCTTTAGCTACAGTTATCACAAGACATACTACCACTCTGTTACTACACCCTATTGGATACAATTAATGAGCTCCGACTGCCCGTGAAGACTAGGGATGAGCTTCGAGTTCGAGTCGAACTCATGTTCGACTCGAACATTACCTGTTCGCCCGTTCGCCGAACAACGAACAATTTGGGGTGTTCGCGGCAAATTCGAAAAGTCTATGGGAGAAATCTAAAGTGCTAATTATAAAGGCTTATATGCAAGTTATTGTCCTAAGAAGTGTTTGGGGACCCGGGTCCTGCCCCAGGGGACATGTATCAATGCAAAAAAAAGTTTTAAAAACGGCCGTTTTTTTAGGAGCAGTGATTTTAATAATGCTTAAAATGAAAAAATAAAAGTGAAATTTTCCTTTAAATTTCGTACCTGGGGGGTGTGTATGATATGCATGTAAAGTGGCGCATGTTTCCCGTGCTTAGAACTGTCCCTGCACAAAGTGTCATTTTTGAAGGAAAAAAAGTAATTTAAAACCCACTCGCGGCTATTAATGAATTGTCGGCTTTTATCAATACATAGAAAAGTCATTGATAAAAAAAAAAAAAAAAAGCGTGGGGGTTCCCCCAAATTCAATTACCAGGCCCTTTAGGTCTGGAATGGATATTAAGGGGAACCCCGACGCAAATTTAAAAAAAATGGCATGGGGTTCCCCCTAAATATTCATACCAGGCCCTTGAGATCTGGCATGGATTTTAAGTGGAGCTCCACCCCAAATAAAAAAAAAATGGCGTGGAGTCCCCCCAAAAATCCATACCAGACCCTTATCCGAGCACGCAACCTGGCCGGCCGCAGGGGAAGAGGGGGGGACGAGAGCGCCCCCCCTCCCTCCTGAACCGTACCAGGCCACATGCCCTCAACATGGGGAGGATGTCCCCATGTTGATGGGGACAAGGGCCTCATCCCCACAACCCTTGCCCGGTGGTTGTGGGGGTCTGCGTGCGGGGGGCTTATCGGAATCTGGAAGACCCCTTTAACAAAGGGGACCCCCAGATCCCGGCCCCCCCATGTGAATTGGTAAGGGGTACATTGTACCCCTACCATTTCACGAAGAAAGTGTCAAAAAATGTAAATAAAAACACACACACCTTGGAAAAGTCCTTTATTAAAAAATAAAAAAATAATAATAAAAAAAAACATTCCAGCGAAGAAATCCAGTGTCCCGCTGCGATCCCGATGTCCAGCACTGTCCGTCATTGGTTGTGTCTGTGCGGACCTGATGGGGAACTTCCTCGCTGTGTTTTAAATGTATAGACCCGCCCCTTCTAAAGTTCCCCATCAGGTCCGCTCAACGGACCAGATGCGGAACATGAGAAGGGGCGGGTCTATACATGTATTACACAGCGAATGAAGTTCCCCATCAGGTCCGCCCCCTTGGTATGTCCGACCCCGCCTACGTCATTGGCCTGAGCGGGGAACTTCCTTCACTGTGTAATTTAAATTTACACAGTGAAGGAAGTTTCCCGCTCAGGCCAATGACGTAGGCGGGATCCGACATACCGAGGGGGCGGACCTGATGGGGAACTTCTCTCACTTTGTAATACATGTATAGACCCGCCCCTTGTCATGTTCAGCATCTGGTCCGCTGAGCGGACCTGATGGGGAACGAGAGAAGGGGCGGGTCTATTCATGTATTACACAGCGAACAAAGTTCCCCATCAGGTCCGCCCCCTCGGTATGTCGGACCCCGCCTACGTCATTGGCCTGAGCGGGAAACTTCCTTCACTGTTTAAATTTAAATTACACAGTGAAGGAAGTTCCCCGCTCAGGCCAATAACGTAGGCGGGGTCGGACATACCGAGGGGGCGGACCTGATGGGGAACTTCATTCGCTGTGTAATACATGTATAGACCCGCCCCTTCTCATGTTCCGCATCTGGTCCGCTGAGCGGACCTGATGGGGAACTTTAGAAGGGGCGGGTCTATACATTTAAAACACAGCGAGGAAGTTCCCCATCAGGTCCGCACAGGCACAACCAATGACGGACAGCGCTGGACATCGGGATCGCCGCGGGACACTGGATTTCATCGCTGGAATGTTTTTTTTTATTTATTATTTTTTAATAAAGGACTTTTTCAAGGTGTTTGTGTGGTTTTTTTTTACATATTTTTACGCTTTCTTCGTGAAATGGTAGGGGTACAATGTACCCCTTACCAATTCACATAGGGGGGGCGGGATCTGGGGGTCCCCTTTGTTAAAGGGGTCTTCCAGATTCCGATAGGCCCCCCGCCCGCAGACCCCCACAACCACCGGGCAAGGGTTGTGGGGATGAGGCCCTTGTCCCCATCAACATGGGGACATCCTCCCCATGTTGAGGGCATGTGGCCTGGTACGGTTCAGGAGGGAGGGGGGGCCGCTCTCTCGTCCCCCCCTCTTCCCCTGCGGCCGGCCAGGTTGCGTGCTCGGATAAGGGTCTGGTATGGATTTTTGGGGGGACTCCACGCCATTTTTTTTTAAATTTGGGGTGGAGTTCCCCTTAAAATCCATGCCAGATCTCAAGGGCCTGGTATGGATATTTAGGGGGAACCCCACGCCATTTTTTTTTTAATTTGCGTCAGGGTTCCCCTTAATATCCATTCCAGACCTGAAGGGCCTGGTAATTGAATTTGGGGGAACCCCCACGCTTTTTTATTTTTTTTTAATCAATGACTTTTCTATGTATTGATAAAAGCCGACAATTCATTAATAGCCGCGAGTGAGTTTTAAATGAATTTTTTTCCTTCAAAAATGACACTTTGTGCAGGGACAGTTCTAAGCACGGGAAACAAGCGTTGCTTTACATGCATATTATACACACCCCCCAGGTACGAAATTTAAAGGAATATTTCACTTTTATTTTTTCATTTTAAGCATTATTAAAATCACTGCTCCCGTAAAAACGTCTATTTTTTAAACCTTTTTTTGCATTGATACATGTCCCCTGGGGCAGGACCCGGGTCCACAAACACTTTTTAGGACAATAAATTGCATATTAGCCTTTATAATTAGCACTTTAGATTTCGAACGTTCGAGTCCATTGTATTTAATAGGGTTCTAAAGTTCACACGAACATTCTGTCTGTTCGCAGGTTCTGGTGCGAACCGAACAGGGGGGTGTTCGCAGGGCCGGCCCTACCATGGGACCCAATGGGACCATGGTACCAGGCGGCATTTAGGAGGGGGCGGCAGTCCGGCTGGCAACATATTTTTAACAGACTTACTTCCGTCGGGCAGAGAGCAGAGCGGAGGCTGAGCGGATGCTGGTCGGCGGTGCGCTGTGCCTGTGCGGTGCCGCTGTCTCCTGCACTGGTTGCTAAAATTGCCTGCCGAGTCCCGACCGTCGCCTAGCAACCAGGGACGTCAGGAGGCCGCGGCCGCCCCAGCATTCACAGCGCTCAGCCTCCGCCCACACACCTCATCCATCTTCCATCTCCTGCGTGAGGGTTGGATTTCAGTGTGGGTCTGAGGAAATCTTCCTGTACGGCTGTGGCTGTGCCCTGGACAATGACAGTGTGAGCTGAGCCTGGGCAGCCTCTCTGCCTATCTGGAAAAACGGGTGAGTTAGGAGGGATTTTTAATGTGGCTGGCTGATGATGATCTTTGTGTTTTCCCTGTAATTTAAAGCAAAACTTTATTCTTTTAACCACTTTGCGCCCGCGCTATAGACAAAAGACGTCTACAGCGCGGGCCACGCGGTGCTCAATTCCCGGGAGGGCGTCCATGGACGTCCTCCTGTTTACTTCCGCGATGCGCGCCGCATCGGGCGCGCATCGGGGAAAAGCTGTGCCCGCCGTGTCACGCGGGTGCCGATGCGCTTGCCTGGCGGCCGCGATGTCTGCCAGGTACCCGCGAACGGCAGTCACAGAGCCAGGGACGTGGATCTCTGTGTGTAAACACAAAGATCCACGTCCTGTCGGGGAGAGAGGAGACCGATGCTGTGTCCCTTGTACACAGGGACAACCATCGGTCACCTCCCCCAGTCAGTCCCCTCCCCCCACAGTAAGAATCACCTAGCAGGGAACATATTTAACCCCTTCCTGCCAGTCACATTTATACAGCAATCAGTGCATATTTATAGCACGGATCGCTGTATAAGTGTGAATGGTCCCAAAAATGTGTCAAAAGTGTCTGCCATAATGTTGCAGTCATAATAAAAATCGCAGATCGCCGTCATTACTAGGAAAAAAAAATAATTTTAAAAAATGTCATTCTATCCCCTATTTTGTAGGCGCTATAACTTTTTAAATGACATTTAATTATCATGATATAAAATAATGAATGTGGGGGCGTTTTGGTGGGCGTGTTTTTTTTTTGGGGGGGGGGGCAGCATTTAATTCTTGGTCCCAGGCAGCACCATGTCTTGGGCCGGTGCTGGGTGTTCGGCTCATCCCTGGTGAAGACAATCAGATCTACAACGGGGACATTCTGTCATTGCTACTTAAAGGGCCCTTACACCATTCATGTTTAGCTGCATCTCTGATTAGTATCAAAGGTTAAACAGGCCGGCCTGGGTTTCTCTTTCTAGAAGTATTGTCAGTATTGCTGTTTAACTTGTTTATCCTTTCAGGCAGGGCCGATCCGCCCTATACGCGGACTACGCAAGCTGCGTAGGGCCCCGAGTAATACTCGGGGCCCCGCCACCGCCGCCGCCGCTAGAGGTACGCGGCCGGCGGAGATAATGTCTCCGCCGGCCGCCATTTTCCCGAAGACCAAGGAAAGGGAGGGATCCTGCCGAAATAGCGCTGCGGCGCCGCCCACCCCCGCCCCCGGTCTGTCTGTCGTCTGAGACTGTGACCTGTGGGGGAAAGGGATGGGCGGTGCCGCAGCTCACTGTAGCCGGCCGGCTCCGCCTCTAATTTGTTCCCCCTCGCCGCTGCTGAGCTATAGAAGGGCTCAAAGGGCGGGGGGGGCGTGCTCCTAACTCGCCGAGTGTCACCCCATCTCCTGAGGTCCGTCTCTCTCATCCTGTCAGCCGCCCCCCTCCTCAATGTCAGCCGCCCCCCCTCAATGTCAGCCCCCCCTCCTCAATGTAATCCCCCCTCCTCAATGTCAGCCCCCCCTCCTCAATGTCAGCCGCCCCCCCTCCTCAATGTCAGCCGCCCCCCCCTCCTCAATGTCAGCCGCCCCCCTCTCCTCAATGTCAGCCCCCCTCCTCAATGTCAGCCCCCCCTCCTCAATGTCAGCCCTCCCTCCTCAATGTCAGCCGCCCCCCCTCCTCAATGTCAGCTGCCCCCCCTCCTCAATGTCAGCCGCCCCCCCTCCTCAATGTCAGCCGCCCCCCCTCCTCAATGTCAGCCGCCCCCCCCTCCTCAATGTCAGCGCCCCCCCCCTCCTCAACGTCAGCCGCCCCCCCCCTCCTCAATGTCAGCCGCCCCCTCCCTCTTCAATGTCAGCCGCCCCCCCTCCTCAATGTCAGCCGCCCCCCCCTCCTCAATGTCAGCCGCCCCCCTCCCTCTTCAATGTCAGCCGCCCCCCTCCCTCTTCAATGTCAGCCGCCCCCCCTCCTCAATGTCAGCCGCCCCCCCTCCTCTCTGTCAGCAGACCCCCCCTCTTCTCTGTCATCTCTCTCCTGCCTGCCTTCACTCTGGGACACAGCAAATAGCAATCTGCTACATGTGGCAGGTGAAGTGGCAAGTGACAATCTGCAACGTGTGGCAGGTAGCGTTGTGGCAAGTGACAATCCGCAATGTGTCGCAAGTGACAATCCTCAATGTGTGGCAAGTGACGTTGTGGCAAGTGACAAAACGCAATGTGTGACGTTGTGGCAAGTGACAATCCGAAACGTGTGGCAAGTGACAACCCGCAATGTGTGGCAGGTGGCGTCGTGGCAAGTGACAATCCGCTACATGTGGCAGGTGAAGTGGCAAGTGACAATCTGCAATGTGTGGCAGGTAGCGTTGTGGCAAGTGACAATCCGCAATGTGTGGCAAGTGACGTTGTGGCAAGTGACAAAACGCAATGTGTGACGTTGTGGCAAGTGACAAAACGCAATGTGTGACGTTGTGGCAAGTGACAAAACGCAATGTGTGACGTTGTGGCAAGTGACAATCCGCAACGTGTGGCAAGTGACAGCCCGCAATGTGTGGCAGGTGGCGTCGTGGCAAGTGACAATCCGCAACATGTGGCAAGTGACAATCCGCATCTGGTGGCAGGTGACGTTGGCAAGAGACACGCTCAGGCTCTCATTGATTCTGCATTATGGTGAGTTGAACTATTTTATATATTATATAACAATGTAATAATAGAAATGATGCACTTCACTAATTTTGCTTTGCGATACGGCACTGCGTCGACTTAACTGACAATTGTGCGGTCGTGCGACGGTGTACCCAAACAAAGTTTACGTCCTTTTTTTCCCACAAATAGAGCTTTCTGTTGGTGGTATTTCTAGTTTAGGCCAATATGTATTCTTCTACATATGTTTGGTAAAAAAAAACGCAATAAGTGTATATTGATTAGTTTGCACAAAGGTTATAGAGTCTACAAAATAGGGGATAGACTTATGGCATTTTTATTAATATTTTTTTTTTACTAGTAATGGTGGCGATCTGCGATTTTCAGTGAGACTGTGACATTGCGGTGAACAGATCGAACACTTTTGACACATTTTTGGGACCAGTGACATTTATACAGCGATTTGTGCTATAAAAATGCACTGATTACTGTGTAAATGTCACTGGCAGGAAAGGGGTTAAATGTGTTCCCTGGGAGGTGTTTCTAACTGGGGGGATGGGACTGACTGAAGGAGGAGAGAGATCTCTGTTCCTAATCACTAGGAACAGCAGATCTGTCTCTCCTCCCCTGTCAGAATGGGGATCTGTCTGTTTACATTGACAGATCCCCGTTCTGGCTCTCTGTGGAGCGATCACGGGTGGCCGGCTGACATCGCGGCCACACACAGGTCCTTTTATACTCCTATATACATGTATGAAGCCATGACAGGTCCTCTTTATACTTTTACATACATGTATAGAGCCATGACAGGTCCTCTTTATTTTCGTATATACATGTATAGAGCCAGGACAAGTCCTCTTTATTTTCGTATATACATATACACACGTATAGTGCCATGACCGTTATACTCCTATAAATGAATAAAGCCATGACAGGTCCTCTTTATTTTCCTACATACATGTATAGAGCCATGGCAGGTCCTCTTTATTTTCCTACATACATGTATAGAGCCATGACAGGTCCTCTTTATACTCCTATACATGAATAGAGCCATGACAGGTCCTCTTTATTTTCCTACATACATGTATAGAGCCATGACAGGTCCTCTTTATTTTCCTACATACATGTATAGAGCCATGACATGTCCTCTTTATTTTCCTACATACATGTATAGAGCCATGACAGGTCCTCTTTATTTTCCTACATACATGTATAGAGCCATGACAGGTCCTCTTTATTTTCCTACATACATGTATAGAGCCATGACAGGTCCTCTTTATACTCCTATACATGAATAGAGCCATGACAGGTCCTCTTTATTTTCCTACATACATGTATAGAGCCATGACAGGTCCTCTTTATTTTCCTACATACATGTATAGAGCCATGACAGGTCCTCTTTATTTTCCTACATACATGTATAGAGCCATGACAGGTCCTCTTTATACTCCTATACATGAATAGAGCCATGACAGGTCCTCTTTATTTTCCTACATACATGAATAGAGCCATGACAAGTCCTCTTAAGTTATCATGATATAAAATTATATCCTCTTGGTACCAGGCAGCACAATGTCTTAGGCCGGCACTGGGGGGGAACACCTGAAATGTAAGGAAGCACTCCGCTGGCTGGGGACACCTGAGATGTAAGGAGGCACTCCGCTGGCTGGGGACACCTGAGATGTAAGGAGGCACTCCGCTGGCTGGGGACACCTGAGATGTAAGGAGGCACTCCGCTGGCTGGGGACACCTGAGATGTAAGGAGGCACTCCGCTGGCTGGGGATACCTGAGATGTAAGCAGGCACTCCGCTGGCTGGGGACACCTGAGATGTAAGGAGGCACTCCGCTGGCTGGGGACACCTGAGATGTAAGGAGGCACTCCGCTGGCTGGGGACACCTGAGATGTAAGGAGGCACTCCGCTGGCTGGGGACACCTGAGATGTAAGGAGGCACTCCGCTGGCTGGGGACACCTGAGATGTAAGGAGGCACTCCGCTGGGTGGGGACACCTGAGATGTAAGGAGGCACTCCGCTGGGTGGGGACACCTGAGATGTAAGGAGGCACTCCGCTGGCTGGGGACACCTGAGATGTAAGGAGGCACTCCGCTGGGTGGGGACACCTGAGATGTAAGGAGGCACTCCGCTGGCTGGGGACACCTGAGATGTAAGGAAGCACTCCGCTGGCTGGGGACACCTGAGATGTAAGGAGGCACTCCGCTGGCTGGGGACACCTGAGATGTAAGGAGGCACTCCGCTGGGTGGGGACAGTGACATCAGGGCTCCCACTGATTCGGCATTATGGTGAGTTGAATGATTTCATTTTATAATACAATGTAATAATAGAAATAATACGCTTTAATCATCCTGACACCATAACAACCATGGTGCCGGGATGATTGAATCGCCAACAGGGGTTTGGAGAATCTTGATCTGCTGATTGTTAAACTTTCTGGAATACTCATATTTCTATTGCGGTGTAGGATCTGGGCCTGCTGTCCCTCCATCCCTCTTTTTTTTACTTCCTCTCTCTCTCTCTCTCTTTCTTCCTTTGTTTCTCCCTCCATCCCTCGTTCATCTCAGACTCTAACCACACCCCTTTGAGTCACGCCCCTTTAAGCCACATTCAATATTACGCTTAAACAATGCCCATTATTCACGGGTCAGGTAGAGGGCCCCTTTGCAGAATTTTGCTTAGGGCCCCAGGGAGGTCAGGATCGGCACTGCTTTCAGGTTATGTTCAAGTGGTATTCTACTGTACATAGGTGTATATAATATTCTGTTGTCTTCTGTCTCAACTGACATTTCTTAAGTAGTCAATCATACTGCTGAGTTTGTGCGGTTATCCCAAACTCAGTTGAACCATTACCTTAACTGAAGTATTTCAGTAAACGTTAATAGAATAGAAACGCATTGAGTGCTGTCTTATTACTTAAAGGTGTTGCAGTGATGTCTGAACCCAAAGTGTCAGGTGGGTTGGAGGGTTCACAGGGTCCTGGATGATGCAGATGAGCAGGTAAATCCAAGCTGTCCCCTAGGGGGCCGTTCTTCATAAGGAATCCAGTGAGCTTCTGATGCCGCGTACACACGACCGTTTTTCATGATGAGAAAAATGCCATTTTTTTATTTGGTCTTTTAAAAAAAGATTGTGTGTGGGCTCCAGAGCATTTTCCGCGACGTGAAAAATGGCCCTTAAAAATTTGGAACATGCTATATTTTTTCTCGTCGTGAAAAATGTCCGTGTGTAGGCTTTAACGACGTGAAAAAACGCGCATGCTCAGAAGCAAGTTATGAGACAGGAGCGCTCGTTCTGGTAAAACTAGTGTTCATAATGGAGATAGCACATTCGTCACGCTGTAACAGACTGAAGAGCACGAGGCTGAAAAGTGCGAATCGTCTCTCACCAAACTTTACTAACACGAGGATCAGCAAAAGCAGCCCAAAGGGTGGCGCCATCCGAATGGAACTTCCCCTTTATAGTGCCGTCGTACGTTTCGTACATCACTGCGCTTTGCTCGAGCATTTTTTTTCACAATAGTGTGCAGGCAAGGCAGGCTTGAGAAGAATCACGTTGAGAAAAACGTTGTTTATTTCAATGACATTAAAAAAGGCTTTTGTGTACGCGGCATAACTTTCCTTAGTGAGTTGACAATGCTACCTCCATAGTTGCCAACAGTCCCGGATTTAGGACCCTTGTCCTGGATTGTGCTTGTCCCGATTTTTTTTCCGGGACTTTTTGTTTGTCCCGGGTAAATTCGGGAATGTAATAGCAAAAAATGGCAGCGGCTACACCAAAATGGCCTCCGCTGCCGCCACTGTGTTGTTTCCTATTGTCCTCTTGTGTTCAGTGCAGAGGAGAGGGGCAGCCAACCGGCTTCTCTCTTTTGGCGGCCCCTCCCCGCTATCCACTGAACATGTGGATGGGATGCGATCTTCCTCCACCCGCCGCTGCCGCCTAATTCATGGGGTACGATTGATTGATCATCCGGCCCACTATGTGCTATTGTCCGGCCCGCAGAGTCATCAGACTCAGTGCAGGTACGGACTCTGGTCGAGTTACGGGAGTTGCGGGGCTTCAAACTTGGCCGGTAAGCTATTCACACAGTTCCTCTGATGGAGGACACAAGTGTGGAGGAGCTCTGATGGGGGACACAAGTGTGGAGGGGACTCTGATGGGGACACAAGTGTGGAGGGGCTCTGATGGGGGACACAAGTTTGGAGGGGCTCTGATGGGGGACACAAGTGTGGAGGGGACTCTGATGAGGACACAAGTATGGAGGGGCTTTGATGGGGGACGCAAGTGTGGAGGGGCTCTGATGGGGGACACAAGTGTGGAGGGGACTCTGATGGGGACACAAGTGTGGAGGGGACTCTGATGGGGACACAAGTGTGGAGGGGCTCTGATGGGGGACACAAGTGTGGAGGGGACTCTGATGGGGACACAAGTGTGGAGAGGGGCTCTGATGGGGACACAAGTGTGGAGGGGCTCTGATGGAGGACACAAGTGTGGAGGGGCTCTGATGGAGGACACAAGTGTGGAGGGGCTCTGATGGAGGACACAGGTGTGGAGGGGACTCTGATAGAGGACACAAGTGTTGAGGGGCTCTGATGGGGGACACAAGTGTGGAGGGGGCTCTGATGGGGACACAAGTGTGGAGGGGGTTCTGATGGGGAACACAAATGTGGGGGGGGGACTCTGATGTGGGACACAAATGTGTGGGGACACTCTGATGTGGGACACACATGTGGGGGCGCTGATTGGGACATCATAGTTGCCAACAGTCCCGGATTTCCCGGGACATTCACGGATTTAGGACCCATGTCCTGGATTGTTTTTGTCCCATTTTTTCCCCGGGACTTTCTTGATTGTCCCGGGAAATTTGGGAGTGTTAGTTAAAAAAAACCCGGCAGTGGCGGCTACACCAAAATGGCCCCCGCTGCTGCCACTGTGTTGTCCTCTTGTGTTCAGTGCAGAGGAGAGGGGCAGCCAATCGGATTCTCTCTTTTGGCGGCCACTAGCGTGCGTAAACAACGCCCATTTTTGTATTAGTGTGTGGCACGCCTAAAAAATAATGCCCCGCCCCCTAATTATAACAAGGCTCTGCCTACATGCAAAAAAAATGTCCAGGATTTTTTTTTTGCAATGTTGGCAACTATGGGACATGGGCAGGAAGGGTTTTAATGTGTGTGGGGAGGTGGCTCTGAGGGGACACAAGCATGTGGCAGGAGTTCTGATGGGGACACAAATGTGTGGGGGTTGGCTGTGATGGGAACAGAAATGTGCAAGAGGGGATGTTAATGGGGACACAAGCATGTAGGGAGAGTCTGATGAGGATACAATTGTGTGGGGAGATGCTGCTGGGGACACAAATGGGCAGGGAGGCTCTGACAGGAACACTGATGTAAGGCCTCATGCACACTTAATGTTTAGCCCTGGTGCACGAGGCTCTGGCATTTAGGTGCAGGCGGAGGATACAGGTGCACCATCCAGCCCCGCTGATGGTAGCCTTTTTTTAAATTCTATTCTCTTTCATGGCTGGGGATTAATTTATAAATAACTTATTTTTTCAGCCCACGAATATCTGCAAAATATACAATGTGGCCCTTGAAGTAAAAAGTTTGGAGACCCCTGGTGTAGTGTATTAATCAGTGTAGTGTAGTAGTTAGTGTAGTGTAGTGGTAATCAGTGTAGTGGGTGGTCTAGTGAACAGTGTAGTGTAGTGCATGTTGTAGTAATCAGTGTAGTGGTGTTGCACCTTATGCAAGGATGGACTCTGGGAAGGCACCTGATGCAAGGATGGACTCTGGGGAGGCACCTGATGCAAGGACGGACTCTGGGGAGGCACCTGATGCAAGGACGGACTCTGGGGAGGCACCTGATGCAAGGACGGACTCTGCTGGGGAAGCACCTGATGCAAGGACGGACTCTGCTGGGGAAGCACCTGATGCAAGGACGGACTCTGCTGGGGAGGCACCTGATGCAAGGACAGACTGCTGGGGAGGCATCTGGTGGCAAGCGACGTGGCAGGTGAAACGCTTCCACTGATGGCATTATGGTGAGTTGAATGATTTAATTTTATATTACAATGTAATAATAGAAATAATGCGCTTCAATCACCCTGACACCATAACAACCATGGTGCCGGGATGATTGAAGCGCTAACCCCAGGTGTTTTGGAGCATCTTTATCTGATGATTGTGTGAGGGGGTTAGCTCAGCAGCGGGTGTGTGTGACCCCCTGGATGGGTTCACCACACAAAAACAGGCACAGCAGACAGTGGTAGGAGAAAACAAAAGGGTGTGGTTTTATTTGAACTATATACAGACAAAAAAATACAGCAGAAACAAAAGAAACATGAAAATAAATCCTGGTCAACTTGACCGCTCACTACACACGTTGGTGTCCCTAACTAACAACTGGGTACAGCCTTGTGCTGTCCCAGTCCCTAGATCCCTGCTTTTTTGAAGTTCTTAGCAATAACCACACAGGCTTAGGCTCACCGCACAGAGATTACACTCCCCAGACTATCCACACAGATCTGGTTCCAGGTTGGAGCATCTCCCTTAGCATGCTGGGAGTTCTTGTAGAGGCCCTAACGAGCCCACTTACTTCAGCTGGGCTCATTAACTCTTCCCCTGCAAGATTCCCCCTAGTGGTATAAATTGGCATAAAGCCTGAATCTAGGACATATATACCTTCCATCCTGGATGCAACCTGGTGATTTTACCTGCATGCTGTCACAATTGTTAAACTTTCTGGAATACACACATTTCTATTGTAGGATCTGGCTTCTTTCTTTCTTTCTTTTTTTCTTTCTTTCTTTCTTTCTCCTTGCCTCATTCATCTCGGACTCTAACCACACCCCTTCCGAGCCACGCCTATTTAAGCCACGCCCACGATCGCACGTAAACCACGCACATTTTTCTATTTGGGTGTGACATGCCTACAAATGAATGCCACGCCCCTAATTATAGCAAGGCTCCGCCTACATGCAAAATAGTGTCCCGGATTTTTTTTGGGCAATGTTGGCAACTATGTACCTCTGTTACACTGAAATCCCAAGCAATGTTGTCAGCCCTGCCTAAGGCCCGGTTCTCACAGGGGCGGCACGACTTCGGGGGCGAATCGGCGGCGCGATCTCAAGATGACTTGAGACGCCCGCCTGAGGCGATTTGCATAATGACTTCTGTATAGAAATCAATGCAAGTCGCCCTGAGTCGCCCCCAAAAGTAGTACAGGAACCTTTTTCTAAGTCGGAGCGACCTGAGTCGCTCCTATTAGAACGGTTCCATAGCACAGACCGGGACGCAACTCCTCAGGCGACCGAGTCGCCTGAGGAGTCGCCCGTATGTGAACCGGGCCTTAGGTCTCCATTCTGGACTTCAGAATACCTCTCCCGTGTGTTGTAGAAATGAGAAGATAAGGAAGAGTTTTGCAGTCCAGTAGGGGAGAACACGAGCAGGGCTGACAACACTGCTTGGGATTTCAGTGCTGCAGAGGCTCACTGGAGTTCAAGCAGATCAACAGATATATTTGGCATGTTAAAATGTCCATGTATTGCAGAAATATGCTGAATATGTATTGTTAATGTTTTTTGTATAGTCCATATATGATAAAGCATGGTTGGTGTAGCTCTCTGACATCGGCCCTGTGTATTACAGTGTAGGAATACAGAAGGAGATACTTGGGTAAAGAGGAAATGGTGCCGGTAATGTACAAGTATTCTTTGATCATCCCAGCGATTTCTGAGGTCAACATAATGCAGGGAGTGCCGACGTTGCAGAAGTGTTATTGTTGGATAGGGATGTGTGGAGTGATTGTGGGGAACTTTCATTGTTCATTTCAAGTTTATTGCAATATTAGCAGTTTGGTGTTTCATAAAATTTTGTAGAAGGTGGTCTTTAATTATCATAAGTTCCCCATTAAAGCTTATCAAAACCCCAAAACAAAAATGTATTATATTGCAGCTTTACAGACCTTGGTTTGATGAGGTGCCCACATTAGTGTGTGTGTGTATGTGTATATATATGTAGCGGGGTCTTTAAATTTAGTTGGGGTACACCTGGGTGGTAGTATGACCCAGGTGTGTAATTGTGAGAGGTTTTGGACCCCTTTGTATTCGTGGAGGATTGGGTAGTGTATTATTCTCCTCGGCCTGTGGGTGGCGGTGTACCCGCAGGCTCGAGGTAGAATCACTACCACAGTGCTACCCTTTTTGTCCCTTCCCGGAGACGGTACGGCGAGGGCGGGGAACCTGCCGTGGTGTCGATGGGAGGGGATAAAATGGGGAGACGCCCTTGCCACGAGGTCTTCGAGGATCTTCTCTTCACGCACCCAGGCACCTTAGGCCTGGGTGCGGGTGGTTCGGAGTTCCGGCCCAGGCGCCCTAGGCTTGACCGGAATGGAGTTGGAGTCCATCCCAGGCACCTTCAGCCTGGGGTGAGGTACTAGATCGTAGGCCTGGGGCCCAGTAACTTCGACTGGGTCCCGCAAGGGCGAAGTGATCCGAGGGTCCCCGAGGTGGACGGGACCCGCATCTGAGGTGAGGAGGCTGGGGAGGTCACCCGTCCGGAGAGTCCGAAGCAGCATCAACCCGGTGACGGATGGGCCTTCGGTAACTCCCTCAGAGGGACATCTTCCCCTGATAGGGGCCACAGCGCAGCGAAGGTACTCCTAAATACGTTCTCTTGAGTTGCTGGTAGAGACTCACAAGTTCTATGTTCTGTGCTAATCAAGGCTACGATAACCGCTGGTGAAATCACAGTGGTTTAGATTGAAATTTGGATAGTGCCTCGACCTGCTCATCCCACCGTATCAGGCTGTTAAGAAAATGTTCCAACCAGTTGGCTACAGAAGTACTGTTTATTGTGGAGCTTACAGAAAAGCAAGAGTTGGACTGTGATCGGTGTGTGGACTCTGGTTAATGGGAGCAAACAGGACTGAGTTTCATAACTAAAGCACATTAGCCAGAGGAAGATACTGATACTGGCCTTCACCTCACCCACAGCCATGGGGAGGACATGGGCCATAGCGCATCTCACCCTGTCGTGTGACATACCCCTAGAAAAAGGAGATGGGGTGAGGCCGCTACACGTGTATATATATATATATATATATATATATATATATATATATATATATATATATATATAATATATGTAGCGGGTGGTTACATTTAGGGGGAACGTCAAGCAAGACTGCTGAGTATGGGGTGGGTCTTAGCTAGTGTTGTGGGAGGGAAATGCAAATTTATTGATAGTTTTTTTTGTGTGATCTCAAGATGTTTATACTCCTATGTGTTCTATTTTCTCTTCCTTTCTGTGCTTCTTCTCCCTCCCTCATGTTAAGTTCTGGCACAAACTCACATTTTTAAATTGTCATTTTTTTTTGGTAGTTTGTTTCTGGATCTGGCTTATGCTGACTCTGATTGAGAGGCATAGGTTGGTTTCAGACACTGGGGTTCCGTGTCCATTAAGCTAGGGGGATGTGTAGCGGGTGGTTACATTTAGAGGGAGTACCTGAGTGGTAACAAGGCCAAGGTACACGAATTGTTAGGGTTGTGGACCATTTTTGTCGTGGAGGATATCAATGGTGTCTAGTTCCCTGCGGCCTATAGGTGGCGCTGTCGCCATAGGGCGGGGTTGAACCACCATTGGAGGGCTGTGCCTTTTTGTGTCCCCTCGCGGCAGTGGTACGGCGGGGCGGGGAACCTGCCGTGCTTGCCGGGAGAGGGTATAAAAGGGGCAGACATCTTCCGGTCGAGGTCCGAGTCCCAGGCACCTTCAGCCTGGGGGCTGCTTTTCATGACACCCAGGTGCCATTGTCCTGGGTGTGTGTGAGGATGGTCTCCGGGTGCTCCTAGGCCTGGAGACTGAACTGCTGTTCCATCCCCAGACACCTTAGGTCTGGGGGTGAGGTACTTTTGAGAAGGCCAGGGATCAAGCGACCTTCGGCTGGGTTCCGCGAGGGATCGAGGGCTCCTAGGGACCCGTATCCAGGACGAGGAGGCCAGGGAGGTGACCCTTTCTGAAGACCCAGAGTCGTGGTGACAGAAGGGGCCTCTGGTAACTCTCCGGAGGGATGGTTTTCTCCCTACAGAGGTCTAACTATTCAAGGAAGGAAAAGTGCATGTTCTGTAGGTCATAGCGGCAGTGACTCTACGCACACCATGTCAGTGGCAGTGACTATAACTTTTCATCAAGTCAGTGGCAGTGACTACAACTATTCATCAAGTCAGTGGCAGTGACTGTGCACCAAGCTGTTCGTGCTAATCAGAACAGTGCTCCCCTAATCAACGCTAAGTTTGTGCCTGGACCTCTTCCCACCTTATCTGAACTGTTCTCGTCCAACCTGTCTGCTTTCACAGAGACTGTTTATCGTTCTCATAAATAAATATTGAGTTGGACTCTCAGTTGGTGTGGACAGTCGTTTTACTGGGGAGAACTAAGGACTTGTTTCTGGCAGAAGTGAGATCAGCTCGGGAGGTTTTCAAACACTGGCTGCAGGCAGGCCCGAGAAACTAACACCACTCAACCTCCCCATCCAGGAGGGTACGGGCTTGTGGTGTGGTGTGCCTCAGTCTTTTCCTGCGCAGGAGCCAAGAAGAGAAAAGCAGGTAAAGTCTGGGGTTGGTGCGCTACATATAGGGATGAGCTTCGTGTTCGAGTCGAACATACGTTCGACTCGAACATCGGCTGTTCGATCGTTCGACGAAGATCGAACGATTTGGGCCGTTCGCGCCAAGTTCGAGTGACACGAACGGCCCACAATGCACTACGCCATCGCAGTGTCATCCAGGCGCTGTGATTGGCCAAGCATGCACTGTGACCCCGCATGCTTGGCCAATCACAGCGCCGACAGCGAGGAGAGCAATGATTGGCCACAGGCAGGATGCCTGTGGCCAATTATTGCTGAGGGGGTTTAGTACACGCCCCACACTATAAAAGGCCGCCAGCGCGGCGGCCTTGTGTAGTGTGTTCCGGAGCAGGGAAAGAGAAGCATAGGCAGGGACAGTGTCATTTTTTTTTCTTTACTAATCCTGGATTCCTTGTGTTTAGGGACAAATAAGGATAGGTAGGGAGAGTGTCAGTGTGTTATTCTGTGCTAAACCTTGTTTATAGGGACAGAGTAGGACAGTGAGGGAAAGTGTCAGTGTGCTATTCTGTTCTAAACCAATTTTGCTGTTCCATATTTGAAATCCTTGAGTTTAGGGACAGAGAAGGACACTCGTGGAAACTATCAGTGTGCTATTCTGTGCTAAATCTTGTTTGTAGGGAGGGACAGAGTAGGACAGTGAGGGAAAGTGTCAGTGTGCTATTCTGTTCTAAACCTATTTTGCTGTTCCATATTTGAAATCCTTGAGTTTAGGGACAGAGAAGGACACTCGTGGAAACTATCAGTGTGCTATTCTGTGCTAAATCTTGTTTGTAGGGAGGGACAGAGTAGGACAGTGAGGGAAAGTGTCAGTGTGCTATTCTGTTCTAAACCTATTTTGCTGTTCCATATTTGAAATCCTTGAGTTTAGGGACAGAGAAGGACACTCGTGGAAACTATCAGTGTGCTATTCTGTGCTAAATCTTGTTTGTAGGGAGGGACAGAGTAGGACAGTGAGGGAAAGTGTCAGTGTGCTATTCTGTTCCAAACCTATTTTGCTGTTCCATATTTGAAATCCTTGAGTTTAGGGACAGAGAAGGACACTCGTGGAAACTATCAGTGTGCTATTCTGTGCTAAATCTTGTTTGTAGGGAGGGACAGAGTAGGACAGTGAGGGAAAGTGTCAGTGTGCTATTCTGTTCTAAACCAATTTTGCTGTTCCATATTTGAAATCCTTGAGTTTAGGGACAGAGAAGGACACTCGTGGAAACTATCAGTGTGCTATTCTGTGCTAAATCTTGTTTGTAGGGAGGGACAGAGTAGGACAGTGAGGGAAAGTGTCAGTGTGCTATTCTGTTCTAAACCAATTTTGCTGTTCCATATTTGAAATCCTTGAGTTTAGGGACAGAGAAGGACACTCGTGGAAACTATCAGTGTGCTATTCTGTGCTAAATCTTGTTTGTAGGGAGGGACAGAGTAGGACAGTGAGGGAAAGTGTCAGTGTGCTATTCTGTTCTAAACCAATTTTGCTGAACCATATTTGAAATCCTTGAGTTTAGGGACAGAGAAGGACACTCGTGGAAACTATCAGTGTGCTATTTTGTGCTAAATCTTGTTTGTAGGGAGGGACAGAGTAGGACAGTGAGGGAAAGTGTCAGTGTGCTATTCTGTTCTAAACCAATTTTGCTGTTCCATATTTGAAATCCTTGAGTTTAGGGACAGAGAAGGACACTCGTGGAAACTATCGGTGTGCTATTCTGTGCTAAATCTTGTTTGTAGGGACAGAGAAGGACAGTGAGGGAAACTGTCAGTGTGCTGTTCTGTGCTAAACCAATCTTGCTGAAGCATATTGCAAATCCTTGTGTTTAGGGACAGAGAAGGATAGGCAGGGGACAGTGTCAGTGTCATTGTTGCTAAGCCTCCTGCACAGTATACACCTGAAGGTAGCCCTTATTGCTCTTTTTCCCATCTCCCTGCAGGCCATCCATTAAAATGTCTGGAAGGCAAACAAGGAGAGGCAGACAGTCAGGAGGCAAAAAAAGAGGGCAAGCAGGCTCTGTGTCTGGGGGCAACAGTGCTGGTCGTGGACGCGGTGCATTGTCATCAGCACATGGCCATGGGACACGCTTGTCCTTCTTTTCGGCAGCTGGACATGTTGAGCCACATCATGCCGAAGACTTGGTAGAGTGGATGACCAAGCCCACCTCATCCTACTCATCCTCTCTCACCCAGGCTCAGGGTACTGGCAAAGCAGCTGCCAAAGCGTCCTCTTCTCTGGTATCATTATCTTCATTAGTCAATCCTTCCCTAGACCCACCATGTCCTCCTCCTGAGGAGTCCCCCGAACTGTTTGAGCACAGTGTTGGGTACATGCTCCAGGAGGATGCCCAGCGTTTCGAAGGATCTGATGATGATACCCAGCTAGAGGAAGGCAGTAGCGTGAGAGCAGAGAGAGGGGATGCTCAAGAAGGACACCAATCTGGCAGTCATGCTCCAGCAGCTGCAGCATACTGCCAGATTGGCTCCAGTGATGAGGAGGGAGGGGATGATGAGGTCACTGACTCCACGTGGGTGCCTAATAGGAGAGAGGAGGAGGAGGATGAGGAGGAGGCACATCTCCAACGAGGCAGGATGCCCTTGAGTGGCCAGCGTATGGGCAGCACACCGACGGAATCACACCGCAGAGCTCCGCCTGTGCAGGGCGCTGCCTCTGCCTGTCATTCAAAAAGTTCTTTGGTGTGGGCCTTTTTTGAGGCGAGTGCATCAGATCGCACAGCTGCTGTTTGCAACATATGTCTCAAGCGTATATCGCGTGGCCAAAACATCAGCCGCTTGGGCACCACATGCTTGATCAGACATATGTTGACCTGCCATGCAGCTCGTTGGCAAGCCTACCTTAAAGACCCACACCAAAGAACAAAGCTGACCTCTTCTTGCACCGCATCAGCTGGGATCTCCAACCCCAGTATACCTTCAGTCCTCTCTGAAACCTGCTCTGAGAGGAATGAAGGTGTAGAATTAGGTGTGTCACAGCCAAGTACTTGCGGGCACTCTGCTAGCAGTACACCAACGTCCGATTCTAGCAGGCAAATTTCCCTGCCCCAGCTGCTGGACCGTCAAAAGAAGTTCACTCCCAGCCATCCACATGCCCAGCGGTTGAATGCTAGCTTGGCTAAATTGCTAGCGCTTCAACTGCTGCCTTTTCAGTTGGTAGACTCGGCCCCCTTCCGTGAGTTTGTGCAATGTGCGGTTCCTCAGTGGCAGGTTCCCAAACGCCACTTTTTCGCACGGAAGGCGATTCCGGCTCTCTACAGGCATGTGGAAGGCAATGTCTTGGCCTCGCTGGACAGGGCGGTCAGCGGTAAGGTGCATATTACCGCTGACTCATGGTCCAGCAGGCATGGACAGGGACGTTACCTTTCTTTCACGGCCCATTGGGTCACTCTTTTGGCAGCTGGGAAGGATGCAGGACAAGGTGCAGTAGTGTTGGAGGTTGTTCCACCGCCACGCCTCCAAAATGCTACTACTGGCTGTGACACACCTCTCTCCTCCACCCCCTCCTCTTCTTCTTCCTCCATGGCCTCTTCCTGTGGTTTGTCCTCGGAACCAGCGGTGCTCCGTAGGCGTTCAAGGGGCTACGCAAGTACGCAGGCAAAAAGATGCCATGCCGTGCTTGCGCTGGTGTGTTTGGGGGACAGGAGCCACACTGGGGCAGAGGTCCTGTCTGCTCTGCAGGGGCAGGCCGAGAGGTGGTTGACGCCATGCCAGCTTAAGCCTGGAATGGTGGTTTGCGACAATGGCACCAACCTCCTCTCCGCCCTCCGACAGGGACAACTGATCCATGTGCCCTGTATGGCTCACGTCCTTAACCTGGTGGTGCAGCGGTTCTTGGGCAGGTACCCGGGCTTACAGGATGTCCTGAGGCAGGCCAGGAAAGTCTGTGTGCATTTCCACAGATCTTATAATGCCAGTGCTCGCCTGGCTGAGCTGCAAAAGGAGTTGAACCTGCCCAAGAACCGCCTTATATGTGACATGCCCACCAGGTGGAACTCAACGTTGGCCATGCTGCAGCGGCTGCACACGCAGCAGAGGGCCATCAATGAGTACCTGTGCGACTACGGCACCAGGACAGGGTCAGGGGAGCTCGGGTTTTTTTCACCACGCCAGTGGGGCATGATCAGGGATGCATGCACTGTCCTGGCACCATTTGAGGAGGCCACGAGGATGGTGAGCAGTGACAGTGCATGCATCAGTGACACTGTACTTCTTGTCCATCTGTTGGAGCACACGCTGCGTGGAATAATGGACAGGGCACTTGAGGCAGAACAGAGGCAGGAAGAGGAGGACTTCCTTGCCTCTCAAGGCCCCCTTTACCCAGACAGTGTTCCTTCTGTCCCACCCATCGCACAGGAAGAGGAGGAGGAGGAGGAGGAGGAGGAGGATTGTGTCAGCATGGAGGTGGAGGCTGGCACTCAGCATCATCAGCAGCAGTCTTTTAGGGATGATTTACAGTCCCAAGAAACCAGTGGACTTGTACGTGGCTGGGAGGAGGTGGCTGCGGATCATGTCGTCCTTAGTGACCCAGAGGACTCCGGACTGAATGCCTCAGCTAACCTACGCTGCATGGCCTCCCTGATCCTGCAAAGTCTGCGGAAGGATCCTCGTATTCTTCGGATCAAGGAGAGGGACCATTACTGGCTGGCCACTCTCCTTGATCCACGGTACAAGGGTAAGGTTGCGGACCTTATCTTACCATCGCAGAGGGAGCAGAGGATGAGACAACTCCGGGAGGCCTTGCAGAAAGGTCTGTGCAACGCGTTCCCAGAGACTGGGAGGTTACAAACTCCTGGTCCTGGACAACGAGTTGCTGAGGCTTTGGGCAGTCAAAGAAGGAGCGGTGGGGAAGGTGGCCGTCTGACCGATGCGTTCAGACAATTCTTTAGTCCGCAGCCCCAAAGTATGATCGGTTCCAGCAACCATCGCCAGCGTCTGATATACATGGTCCAGGAATACCTAGGGGCAAGGTCAGACTTGGACACCTTCCCCACCGAAAATCCTCTGGCTTACTGGGTCTTGAGGATGGATCACTGGCCAGAGCTTGCACAGTATGCAATTGAGCTACTGGCCTGTCCTGCATCCAGCATTCTTTCAGAACGCACATTCAGTGCTGCTGGAGGATTTGTCACGGATCACAGGGTGCGCCTGTCCACCGACTCGGTTGATCGACTGACTTTCATCAAGATGAACCAGTCTTGGATCACCACCAGCTACCACACACCTGATGCTGATATAACAGACTAATTGATTTTAAATTGTCACATCCCTTCAAGACTGATGCTGATGCTGAGTGCCTGGGCTGTTATGTTGACTGGCTATCCTCCTCCTCCTCCTCAATGATACGATTAATGATGATAGCTTGGAAGATCATTTTGGTTTATGGGTGACGCCACCAGTGGCTAAGGCCCAATTTTTCAGCCCCTGTTTAACAGGGGCGTGTAATTAAAATTTTGAATGAAATACTTTGCAACAGGCCTCATTGCTGTGCTCCAAGTACAGTATCTGTGAGGGGTTGCAGTGTTGTGCCACCAGTGCCTAAGGCCCAATTTTTCAGCCCCTGTTCAACAGGGGCATGCAATTATAATTATTGATCTAATAATTCACAGCAGGGCCCATTGCTGCGCCCACCAAGAGTAACTGTCAGGCCTTACAGTGTTGTGGCACCAGCACCACCATCACCACCACCGCCAAAGGCCTAATTTTTCAGCCCCTGTTCAACAGGGGCATGCAATTATAATTATTGATCTAATAATTCACAGCAGGGCCCATTGCTGCGCCCCAAGAGTAACTGTCAGGCCTTACAGTGTTGTGGCACCAGCACCACCATCACCACCACCACCACCACCAAAGGCCCAATTTTTCAGCCCCTGTTCAACAGGGGCATGCAATTATAATTATTGATCGAATAATTCACAGCAGGGCCCATTGCTGCGCCCACCAAGAGTAACTGTCAGGCCTTACAGTGTTGTGGCACCAGCACCACCATCACCACCACCACCACCACCAAAGGCCCAATTTTTCAGCCCCTGTTCAACAGGGGCATGCAATTATAATTATTGATCGAATAATTCACAGCAGGGCCCATTGCTGCGCCCACCAAGAGTAACTGTCAGGCCTTACAGTGTTGTGGCACCAGCACCACCATCACCACCACCACCACCACCAAAGGCCCAATTTTTCAGCCCCTATTCAACAGGGGCATGCAATTATAATTATTGATCTAATAATTCACAGCAGGGCCCATTGCTGGGCCCACCAAGAGTAACTGTCAGGCCTTACAGTGTTGTGGCACCAGCACCACCATCACCACCACCACCACCACCAAAGGCCCAATTTTTCAGCCCCTGTTCAACAGGGGCATGCAATTATAATTATTGATCGAATAATTCACAGCAGGACCCATTGCTGCGCCCACCAAGAGTAACTGTCAGGCCTTACAGTGTTGTGGCACCAGCACCACCATCAAAGGCCCAATTTTTACTACCACTGATCAACAATTATATGTTATTACAATTCCTGATATAATAGTTGACAGCAGGGCGTTCCAGCACCCACCAAGAGTAACTGTGAGTGCTTACAGTGTTGTGCCAACACCAACACCTAAGGGGCCAATTTCTGCAGAGTATATACGGCAGGTCCCTACTTTCAAACATCAAACTTACAAACGACTACTACTTGCAAACAGAAGAAGACAACAGGAAGTGAGAGGAAATCTACCCCTTGGAAGGAAAATTCTCTCCTGTAAGAATTAATACGGGAGAAAGGTGTCTCCTCTCTACTGATGCTTTATCACCAATCCTTGTTTCAATAAAAACACCACATTTCAAAAACAGTTGTCATTGGGACGCAAAGTGAGGTGAAATGTTCTGAACAGGGGCACAGACAGCAAAAAAAATGTGACAGGGGTGATAACCGTTCCCTATGTTTTCCAAAAAGCTAAAAAAAAGGAATTTGGCATGGAGCTACACTTAAACAATGCAGCTGTTCAAAATTACAAACAGATTCAACATAAGAACAAACCTACAGTCCCTGTCTTGTATGCACCGCCTGTATACGACTGTTCAGAGTATATAGGGCCTTTTTTATTTTGTGTGCGGGGTTCCCCTTAATATCCATACAAGACCCAAAGGGGCTGGTAATGGGCTGGGGTAGGGGGGGGGGGGGGGGTTGATGGGGTAGCTATGCCATTTTTCCTAAAGATTTTCATCCATATTACCGGGACCAGACATGACATTAAAGCCGCAAGCAGTTTTAACCACTTAACGACCGCCCACTGTAAATATACGTCAGCAGAATGGCACCGACAGGCAGAATCACGTATATGTACGTGATTGCCTTTGTATAGTTGGGGGGTCCGATCGGACCCCCCTTCTTTACAGTGGGTGGTCGTTTTACCTTCGGGAGCGATCCGGCATGAGGGGACGGCCGTTCGATTCCGGCCACCCCCTCTCGATCGCTCCCGGCGAATGAGAGAGCTTCCCCTGCCTGCCAGGAAGGAGGAAGTGATGTCATCTCTCCTGGGGCGCTCACATATACCGAGCGCCGTACAGGAGAAGATGCCAGGTTAGTACACAAAACAGCACACTGACACCAGGACACATAGGCACATAAATCGCCCCCCCAGGCCCCCCCAGACACCCCCAGATCACCCCCCAGCCCCCCCAGCCCCCAGTCACAGTGTCACTGATTGCAGTGACCATTTATTTAGTGATCACTGCAATCAGTGACATTTGTGACTGTAAAAGTGTCACTACATTTAGTTTTAGGTCCAGTGTAGCCCCCTAACCCCCCCCTAATAAAGGTTTAACCCCCTGATCACCCCCCAGATAACCCTTTCACCCCCTAGCACCGCCGTCACTAAGCAATCATTTTTCTGATCGATGTCTTAGCGTCGGTGATGCTGATCGGTAGCCAGTAATTTTTTTTAGGTTCGCCGCAGGTTTTTATAGCGTCGGGTACCCCCATATATTACCTAATGAAGGTTTAACCCCCTTGATCGCCCCCCAGGTAACCCTTTCACCCCCTATCACCACTGTCACTAAGTTATAATTTTTCTGATCGATGTCTTAGCGTCGGCGATGCTGATCGGTAGCCAGTAATTTTTTTTAGGTTCGCCGCAGGTTTTTATAGCGTCGGGTACCCCCATATATTACCTAATAAAGGTTTAACCCCCTTGATCACCCCCAGGTAACCCTTTCACCCCCTAGCACCGCCGTCGCTATGCGATCATTTTTCTGATCGATGTCTTAGCGTCGGTGATCCTGATCGGTAGCCAGTAATTTTTTTTAGGTTCGCCGCAGGTTTTTATAGCGTCGGGTACCCCCATATATTACCTAATAAAGGTTTAACCCCCTTGATCGCCCCCCCAGGTAACCCTTTCACCCCCTATCACCACTGTCACTAAGCGATCATTTTTCTAATCGATGTCTTAGCGTCGGCGATGCTGATCGGTAGCCAGTAATTTTTTTTAGGTTCGCCGCAGGTTTTTATAGCGTCGGGTACCCCCATATATTACCTAATAAAGGTGTAACCCCCTTGATCGCCCCCCAGGTAACCCTTTCACCCCCTAGCACCGCCGTCACTATGCGATCATTTTTCTGATCAATGTCTTAGCGTCGGCGATGCTGATCGGTAGCCAGTAATTTTTTTCAGGTTCGCCGCAGGTTTTTATAGCGTCAGGTACCCCCATATATTATCTAATAAAGGTTTAACCCCCTGATCGCCCCCCAGGTAACCCTTTCACCCCCTATCACCACTGTCGCTAAGCAATCGTTTTTATGATCGTTGTCTTAGTGTCGGTGATGCCGATAGGTAGCCAGTAATTTTTTTTTAGGTTCGCCGTCAGGTTTTTATATAGCGTCAGGTACCCCCATATATTACCTAATAAAGGTTTTAACCCCCTAATTGCCCCTAGTTAACCCTTTCACCAGTGATCATCATATAAGTGTTACGGGTGACGCTGGTTAGTTAGTTTGCTTTTTATAGTGTCAGGGCACCCGCCGTATATAACCCAATAAAGGTTTAACCCCCTGATCGCCCGGCGGGTGATATCAGTTAGGTTTTAGCGTCAGAGAGGGTCTGCGTCACACCCCAGGCAGCGTCAGGTTAGTGCCAGTAGCGCTAACACCCACACGTGAAGCATACACCCCCCTTAGTGGTATAGTATCTGATCAGCTCAATATCTGATCTGATCAGATCTATACTAGCGTCCCCAGCAGTTTAGGGTTCCCAAAAACGCACTGTTAGTGGGATCAGCCCAGATACCTGCTAGCAGCTGCGTTTTGCCCCTCCGTCCAGCCCAGGCCACCGAAGTGCAGTATCGATCGATCACTGTCACTTGCAAAACACAACACACATAACTGCAGCGTTCGCAGAGACAGGCCTGATCCCTGCGACTCCAGTGCTGTAGGAGGTGATTTCACCACCACAGTTTAAAAAAAAAAGCATATATGCCGAAGCATTGGGGCAGCAGGGGCGGAGGAGTGATTTTGCTCCTAATGCCGCGTATATACGGTCGAAATTCCGACGGAGGCTTGCCCGTGGAAAAGTCTGACCATGTGTACGCGGCATAACTTTTGCGAGAAGATGCCCCCATGCTTCGGCATATATAAATGGTGCATGTATGCCCATCATTAGAAGTGGGTGGATGAAGGGCGGTATTCTAATGGTGGGCATACCCACCGATCAATCTTTTTTTTTCGTTCAGCCAACAGGCTGCATGAAAAAAAAGATTACAATACATGTCCAACAAGGACCAGCAACGTACTGGTATGTTGCTGGACTTTGAATGTTTATACCAGAATGATGCCTGCGGGTTTAGGTATCATCTTGGTATCATTCTTTTCAGCCAGCGGCCGGCTTTCATGTAAAAGCAATCCTAGTGGCTAATTAGCCTCTGGACTGCTTTTACAAGCAGTGGGAGGGAATGTCCCCCCCCCCCCGGATATAAAAAGCGCCATTGGGAAATTGGGAAAGCATTTTATCACACCGATCTTGGTGTGGTCAGATGCTTTGAGGGCAGAGGAAAGATCTAGGGTCCAATAGACCCCAGTTTTTTCAAAAAAGAGTACCTGTCATTACCTATTGCTATCATAGGGGATATTTACATTCCCTGAGATAACAATAAAAGTGATAAAAATAAATAAATATGGAAGCAACAGTTCAAAAATAAAATAAAAAAGCAAAATTATTAATAAAAAAATAAAAATAAAAAAATAAAAGCACCCCTGTCCTGCCCTGCTCTTGCCCAATGGCGAACGCAAGCGTTGGTCTGGCGTCATATGTAAACAGCAATTGCACCATGCATGTGAGGTATCACCGCAAAGGTCAGATCGAGGGCAGTAATTTTAGCAGTAAACCTCCTCTGTAAATCTAACGGGGTAACCTGTAAATGCTTTTAAAGGCTTTTAAAAATGTATGTAGTTTGTCGCCAATGCGCGTTTGTGCGAAATTTTAAAGCATGTCGTGTTTGGTATCTATGTACTCGGCCTAAGATCATCTTTTTTATTTCATCAAACATTTGGGCAATATAGTGTGTTTTAGTGCATTAAAATTAAAAAAAGTGTATTTTTTCCCAAAAAAATGCGTTTGAAAAATCGCTGCGCAAATACTGTGTAGAAAAAAAAAATGCAACACCCACCATTTTATTCTGTAGGGCCTTTGCTTTAAAAATATATATAATGTTTGGGGGTTCAACATAATTTTCTTGCAAAAAAAATATATGTTTTCATGTAAACAAAAAGTGTCAAAAAGGGCTTTGTCTTCAAGTGGTTAGAAGAGTGGATGTAAGCTTCCTAATGTTGTGTATAAAATGCCAGAACAGTTCAAAACCCCCCCCAAATGACCCCATTTTGGAAAGTAGACACCCCAAGCTATATACTGAGAGGCATGTCGAGGCCATGGAATATTTTATATGTTGACACAAGTTGCGGAAAAAATAATTTATTTATTTATTTTTATTTTTTTGCACAAAGTTGTCACTAAATGATATATTGCTCAAACATGCCATGGGCATATGTGGAATTACACCCCAAAATACATTCTGTTGCTTCTCCTGAGTAGTGATGAGCCGAACACCCCCGAGTTCGGTTCGCACCAGAACCCGCAAACGGACCGAAAGTTCGTACGAACATTAGAACCCTATTAAATACAATGGATGCGAACGTTCGAATTCTAAAGTGCTAATTATAACGACTATTATGCATGTTATTGTCCTAAAAAGGGTTTGGGAACCCGGGTTCTGCACCAGGGGACATGTATCAATGCAAAAAGAAGTTTTAAAAACGGTCGTTTTTCGGGAGCAGTCATTTTAATGATGCATAAAGTGAAAAAAAAAAGTCAAATATTCCTTTAAATATCGTACCTGGGGGGTGTCTAAAGTATGCCTGTGAAGTGCCACGTGTTTCCCGTGTTTAGAACTGTCCCTGCACAAAATGACACTTCTAAAGGAAAAAAAAGCCATTTAAAACTGCTTGCGGCTTTAATGTAATGTCTGGTCCCGGTAATATGGATGAAAATCTTTAAGAAAAATGGCATAGCTACCCCATGACCCCCCCCCCCCCCTACCCCAGCCCATTACCAGCCCCTTTGGGTCTTGTATGGGTATTAAGGGGAACCCCGCACATAAAATAAAAAGGCCCTATATACTCTGAACAGCCGTATACAGGCGGTGCATACAAGACAGGGACTGTAGGTTTGTTCTTATGTAGAATGTGTTTGTAATTTTGAACAGGTACATTGTTTAAGTGTAGCTCCAGCCCAAAAATCTATTTTTAAACTTTTTGGAAAACATAGGTAAGGGTTATCACCCCTGTAACATTTGTTTTGCTGTCTGTGCCCCTGTTCAGAACATTTCACCTCACTTTCCGTCCCAATGACAACTGTTTTTGAAATGTGGTGTTTTTCTTGAAACAAGGATTGGTGATAAAGCATCAGTACAGAGGAGACACCTTTCTCCCATATTAATTCTTACAGGAGAGAATTTTCCTTCCAAGGGGTAGATTTCCTCTCACTTCCTGTTGTCTTCTTGCGTTTGCAAGTAGGAGTCGTTTGTAAGTTGGATGTTTGAAAGTAGGGACCTGCCGTATATACTCTGCAGAAATAGGCCCCTTAGTTGTTGGTGTTGGCACAACACTGTAAGCACTCACAGTTACTCTTGGTTGGTGCTGGAACGCCCTCCTGTCAACTATTATATCAGGAATTTTAATTACATATAATTGTTGAACAGTGGTAGTAAAAATTGGGCCTTTGATGGTGGTGCTGGTGCCACAACACTGTAAGCCCTGACAGTTACTCAGAGTTACTCTTGGTGGGTGCAGGAATGGGCCCTGCTGTGAATTATTAGATCAAGAATTGTAATTACATGCCCCTTTTGAACAGGGGCTGAAAAATTGGGCCTTTCGTGGTGGTGGTGGTGGTGGCGTTGCCACAACACTGTAAGCCCTCAGAGTTACTCTTGGTGGGTGCAGCAATGGGCCCTGCTGTGAAATATTAGATCAAGAATTGTAATTACATGCCCCTGTTGAACAGGGGCTGAAAAATTGGGCCTTAGGCACTGGTGGCACAACACTACAACCCCTCACAGATACTGTACTTGGAGCACAGCAATGAGCCCTGTTGCAAAGTATTGCTTCAAAAATTGTAATGACGCGCCCCTGTTAAACAGGGGCTGAAAAATTGGGCCTTAGGCACTGGTGGCACAACACTCCAACCCCTCACAGATACTGTACTTGGAGCACAGCAATGAGCCCTGTTGCAAAGTATTGCTTCAAAAATTGTAATGACACGCCCCTGTTAAACAGGGGCTGAAAAATTGGGCCTTAGGCACTGGTGCCACAACACTCCAACCCCTCACAGATACTGTACTTGGAGCACAGCAATGAGCCCTATGGCAAATTATTGCTTCAAAAATTGTAATTACACGCCCCTGTTAAACAGGGGCTGAAAAATTGGGCCTTAGCCACTGGTGGCGGCACCCATAAACAAAAATGATCTTCCAAGCTATCATCATCAATCGTATCATTGAGGACTCGGAGGAGGAGGATAGCCAGTCAACATAACAGCACAGGCACTCAGCATCAGCATCAGTCTTGAAGGGATGTGACATGTTAAAATCAATTAGTCTGTTATATCAGCATCAGGTGTGTGGTAGCTGGTGGTGATCCAAGACTGGTTCATCTTGATGAAAGTCAGTCGATCAACCGAGTCGGTGGACAGGCGCACCCTGTGATCCGTGACAAATCCTCCAGCAGCACTGAATGTGCGTTCCGAAAGAACGCTGGATGCAGGACAGGCCAGTAGCTCAATTGCATACTGTGCAAGCTCTGGCCAGTGATCCATCCTCAAGACCCAGTAAGCCAGAGGATTTTCGGTGGGGAAGGTGTCCAAGTCTGACCTTGCCCCTAGATATTCCTGCACCATGTTTATCAGACGCTGGCGATGGTTGCTGGAACCGATCATACTTTGGGGCTGCGGACTAAAGAATTGTCTGAACGCATCGGTCAGACGGCCACCTTCCCCACCGCTCCTTCTTTGACTGGCCGAAGCCTCAGCAACTCGTTGTCCAGGACCAGGAGTTTGTAACCTCCCAGTCTCTGGGAACGCGTTGCACAGACCTTTCTGCAAGGCCTCCCGGAGTTGTCTCATCCTCTGCTCCCTCTGCGATGGTAACATAAGGTCCACAACCTTACCCTTGTACCGTGGATCAAGGAGAGTGGCCAGCCAGTAATGGTCCCTCTCCTTGATCCGAAGAATACGAGGATCCTTCCGCAGACTTTGCAGGATCAGGGAGGCCATGCAGCGTAGGTTTGCTGAGGCATTCGGTCCGGAGTCCTCTGGGTCACTAAGGACGACATGATCCGCAGCCACCTCCTCCCAGCCACGTACAAGTCCACTGGTTTCTTGGGACTGTAAATCATCCCTAAAAGACCGCTGCTGATGATGCTGAGTGCCAGCCTCCACCTCCATGCTGACACAATCCTCCTCCTCCTCCTCCTCCTCCTCCTCTTCCTGTGCGATGGGTGGGACAGAAGGAACACTGTCTGGGTAAAGGGGGCCTTGAGAGGCAAGGAAGTCCTCCTCTTCCTGCCTCTGTTCTGCCTCAAGTGCCCTGTCCATTATTCCACGCAGCGTGTGCTCCAACAGGTGGACAAGAGGTACAGTGTCACTGATACATGCACTGTCACTGCTCACCATCCTCGTGGCCTCCTCAAATGGTGCCAGGACAGTGCATGCATCCCTGATCATGCCCCACTGGCGTGGAGAAAAAAACCAAGCTCCCCTGACCCTGTCCTGGTGCCGTAGTCGCACAGGTACTCATTGATGGCCCTCTGCTGCGTGTGCAGCCGCTGCAGCATGGCCAACGTTGAGTTCCACCTGGTGGGCATGTCACATATAAGGCGGTTTTTGGGCAGGTTCAACTCCTTTTGCAGCTCAGCCAGGCGAGCACTGGCATTATAAGATCTGCGGAAATGCACACAGACTTTCCTGGCCTGCCTCAGGACATCCTGTAAGCCCGGGTACCTGCCCAAGAACCGCTGCACCACCAGGTTAAGGACGTGAGCCACACAGGGCACATGGGCACATGGGTCAGTTGTCCCTGTCGGAGGGCGGAGAGGAGGTTGGTGCCATTGTCGCAAACCACCATTCCTGGCTTAAGCTGGCGTGGCGTCAACCACCTCTCGGCCTGGCCCTGCAGAGCAGACAGGACCTCTGCCCCATGGCATCTTTTTGCCTGCGTACTTGCGTAGCCCCTTGAACGGCTACGGAGCACCGCTGGTTCAGAGGACAAAGCACAGGAAGAGGCCATGGAGGAAGAAGAAGAGGAGGGGGTGGAGGAGAGAGGTGTGTCACAACCAGTAGTAGCATTTTGGAGGCGTGGCGGTGGAACAACCTCCAACACTACTGCACCTTGTCCTGCATCCTTCCCAGCTGCCAAAAGAGTGACCCAATGGGCCGTGAAAGAAAGGTAACGTCCCTGTCCATGCCTGCTGGACCATGAGTCAGCGGTAATATGCACCTGTACCGCTGACCGCCCTGTCCAGCGAGGCCAAGACATTGCCTTCCACATGCCGGTAGAGAGCCGGAATAGCCTTCCGTGAGAAAAAGTGGCGTTTGGGAACCTGCCACTGAGGAACCGCACATTGCACAAACTCACGGAAGGGGGCCGAGTCTACCAACTGAAAAGGCAGCAGTTGAAGCGCTAGCAATTTAGCCAAGCTAGCATTCAACCGCTGGGCATGTGGATGGCTGGGAGTGAACTTCTTTCGACGGTCCAGCAGCTGGGGCAGGGAAATTTGCCTGCTAGAATCGGACGTCGGTGTACTGCTAGCAGAGTGGCCGCAAGTACTTGGCTGTGACACACCTAATTCTACACCTTCATTCCTCTCAGTGCATGTTTCAGAGAGGACTGAAGTTATAGTGGGGTTGGAGATCCCAGCTGATGCGGTGCAAGGAGAGGTCCGCTTTGTTCTTTGGTGTGGGTCTTTGAGGTAGGCTTGCCAACGAGCTGCATGGCAGGTCAACATATGTCTGGTCAGGCATGTGGTACCCAAGCGGCTGATGTTTTGGCCACGCGATATACGCTTGAGACATATGTTGCAAACAGCAGCTGTGCGATCTGATGCACTAGCCTCAAAAAAGGCCCACACCAAAGAACTTTTTGAATGACGGGCAGAGGCAGCGCCCTGCACAGGCGGAGCTCTGCGGTGTGATTCCGTCTGTGTACTGCCCTTACGCTGGCCACCAAAGGGCATCCTGCCTCGTTGGAGATGTGCCTCCTCCTCATCCTCCTCCTCTCTCCTATTAGGCACCCACGTGGAATCAGTGACCTCATCATCCCCTCCCTCCTCATCACTGGAGCCAATCTGGCAGTATGCTGCAGCTGCTGGAACATGACTGCCAGATTGGTGTCCTTCTTGAGCATCCCCTCTGTCTGCTCTCACGCTACTGCCTTCCTGTAGCTGGGTTTCATCATCAGACCCTTCGAAACGCTGGGCATCCTCCTGGAGCATGTACCCAACACTGTGCTCAAACAGTTCGGGGGACTCCTCAGGAGGAGGACATGGTGGGTCTAGGGAAGGAGTGACTGATGATGAGTCTGACATTGATACCAGGGAAGAGGACGCTTTGGCAGCTGCTTTGCCAGTACCCTGAGCCTGGGTGAGAGAGGATGAGGAGGAGGAGGAGGGCTTGGTCATCCACTCTACCAAGTCTTCGGCATGATGTGGCTCAACATGTCCAGCTGCCGAAAAGAAGGACAAGCGTGTCCCATGGCCATGTGCTGATGACAATGCACCGCGTCCACGACCAGCACTGTTGCCCCCAGACACAGAGCCTGCTTGCCCTCTTTTATTGCCTCCTGACTGTCTGCCTCTCCTTGTTTGCCTTCCAGACATTCTAATAGATGGCCTGCAGGGAGATGGGAAAAAAGCAATAAGGGCTACCTTCAGGTGTCCTTCTCTGTCCCTTTACTTAAGGATTTCTAAATATGGTTGAGGATGATTGCTTTCGCACAGAATAGCACAACGACAATTTCCCTGACTGTCCAAAAAACAAGGATTTCAAAGATGGTTGATGAGGAATGCTTTAGCACAGTATAGCACAAGGAGAATTTCCCTCACTGTCCTTCCCTGTCCCTAGAAACAAGGATTATCACAGTGAAAGAAAATCACACTCTCCCTACCTATAGTTTTCTGTCCCTAGAAAAAATGTTTTTTTTAAAGATGGTTGATGATCAATGCTTTAGCACAGTATAGCACAAGGAGAATTTCCCTCACTGTCCTTCCCTGTCCCTAGAAACAAGGATTATCACAGTGAAAGAAACTGACACTCTCCCTACCTATAGTTTTCTGTCCCTAGAAAAAATGTTTTTTTAAAGATGGTTGATGATCAATGCTTTAGCACAGTATAGCACAAGGAGAATTTCCCTCACTGTCCTTCCCTGTCCCTAGAAACAAGGATTATCACAGTGAAAGAAAATCACACTCTCCCTACCTATAGTTTTCTGTCCCTAGAAAAAATGTTTTTTTAAAGATGGTTGATGATCAATGCTTTAGCACAGTATAGCACAAGGAGAATTCCCCTCACTGTCCTTCCCTGTCCCTAGAAACAAGGATTATCACAGTGAAAGAAACTGACACTCTCCCTACCTATAGTTTTCTGCCCCCAGAAAAAATGTTTTTTTAAAGATGGTTGATGATCAATGCTTTAGCACAGTATAGCACAAGGAGAATTTCCCTCACTGTCCTTCCCTGTCCCTAGAAACAAGGATTATCACAGTGAAAGAAAATCACACTCTCCCTACCTATAGTTTTCTGTCCCTAGAAAAAATGTTTTTTTAAAGATGGTTGATGATCAATGCTTTAGCACAGTATAGCACAAGGAGAATTTCCCTCACTGTCCTTCCCTGTCCCTAGAAACAAGGATTATCACAGTGAAAGAAACTGACACTCTCCCTACCTATAGTTTTCTGTCCCTAGAAAAAATGTTTTTTTAAAGATGGTTGATGATCAATGCTTTAGCACAGTATAGCACAAGGAGAATTTCCCTCACTGTCCTTCCCTGTCCCTAGAAACAAGGATTATCACAGTAAAAGAAACTGACACTCTCCCTACCTATAGTTTTCTGTCCCTAGAAAAAATGTTTTTTTAAAGATGGTTGATGATCAATGCTTTAGCACAGTATAGCACAAGGAGAATTTCCCTCACTGTCCTTCCCTGTCCCTAGAAACAAGGATTATCACAGTGAAAGAAACTGACACTCTCCCTACCTATAGTTTTCTGTCCCTAGAAAAAATGTTTTTTTAAAGATGGTTGATGATCAATGCTTTAGCACAGTATAGCACAAGGAGAATTTCCCTCACTGTCCTTCCCTGTCCCTAGAAACAAGGATTATCACAGTGAAAGAAACTGACACTCTCCCTACCTATAGTTTTCTGTCCCTAGAAAAAATGTTTTTTTAAAGATGGTTGATGATCAATGCTTTAGCACAGTATAGCACAAGGAGAATTTCCCTCACTGTCCTTCCCTGTCCCTAGAAACAAGGATTATCACAGTGAAAGAAACTGACACTCTCCCTACCTATAGTTTTCTGTCCCTAGAAAAAATGTTTTTTTAAAGATGGTTGATGATCAATGCTTTAGCACAGTATAGCACAAGGAGAATTTCCCTCACTGTCCTTCCCTGTCCCTAGAAACAAGGATTATCACAGTGAAAGAAACTGACACTCTCCCTACCTATAGTTTTCTGTCCCTAGAAAAAATGTTTTTTTAAAGATGGTTGATGATCAATGCTTTAGCACAGTATAGCACAAGGATAATTTCCCTCACTGTCCTTCCCTGTCCCTAGAAACAAGGATTATCACAGTGAAAGAAACTGACACTCTCCCTACCTATAGTTTTCTGTCCCTAGAAAAAATGTTTTTTTAAAGATGGTTGATGATCAATGCTTTAGCACAGTATAGCACAAGGAGAATTTCCCTCACTGTCCTTCCCTGTCCCTAGAAACAAGGATTATCACAGTAAAACACACTGACACTCTCCCTACCTATAGTTTTCTGTTCCTAGAAAAAATGATTTTTTAAAGATGGTTGATGATCAATGCTTTAGCACACTATAGCACAAGGAGAATTTCCCTCACTGTCCTTCCCTGTCCCTAGAAACAAGGATTCGCACAGTAAAACACACTGACACTCTCCCTACCTATCCTTCTCTTTCCCTAAACTAAAGGAATCCAGGTTAAGCAAGAAAAAAAAATGTCACTGTCCCTGCCTATGCTTCTCTTTCCCTGCTCCGGAACACACTACACTAGGCCGCCGTGCTGGCGGCCTTTTATAGTGTGGGGCGTGTACTAAACACCCTCAGCAATAATTGGCCACAGGCATCCTGCCTGTGGCCAATCATTGCTCTCCTCGCTGCCGGCGCTGTGATTGGCCAAGCATGCGGGGTCACAGTGCATGCTTGGCCAATCACAGCGCCTGGATGACACTGCGATGGCGTAGTGCATTGTGGGCCGTTCGCGTCACTCGAATTAGGCGCGAACGGCCCAAATCGTTCGATCTTCGTCGAACGATCGAACAGCCGATGTTCGAGTCGAACGTATGTTCGACTCGAACACCGAGCTCATCCCTACTCCTGAGTACGGGGATACCACATGTGTGAGACTTTTTGGGAGCCTGGCCGCGTACGGGACCCCAAAAACCAAGCACCGCCTTCAGGCTTTCTAAGGGTGTCAATTTTTGATTTCACTTCTCACTGCCTATCACAGTTTCGGAGGCCATGGAATGCCCAGATGGCACAAAACCCCCCCAAATGACCCCATTTTGGAAAGTAGACACCCCAAGCTATTTGCTGAGAGGTATTGTGAGTATTTTGCAGATCTCGCTTTTTGTCACAAAGTTTTGAAAATTGAAAAAAAAAAGAAAAAAAAAAAAGTTCTTTCTTCATTTTCAAAAACAAATGAGAGCTGTAAAATACTCACCATGCCTCTCAGCAAACAGCTTGGGGTGTCTACTTTCCAAAATGGGGTCATTTGGGGGGGTTTGTGCTATTTTGGCATTTTATGGCCTTCAAAACTGTGATAGGTAGTGAGGAGTGAATTCAAAAATTTGCGCCCTTAGAAATCCTGGAGGCGGTGCTTGGTTTCCGGGGTCCCGTACGTGGCTAGGCTCCTAAAAAGTCCCACACATGTGGTATCCCCGTACTCAGGAGAAGCAGCAGAATGTATTTTGGGGTGCAATTCCACATATAACCATGGCATGTGTGAGCAATATATCATTTAGTGACAACTTTTTGTAATTTTTTTTTTTTTTTTTTGTCATTATTCAATCACTTGGGACAAAAAAAAAAAAATATTCAATGGGCTCAACAGGCCTCTCAGCAATTTCCTTGGGATGTCTACTTTCTAAAATGGGGTCATGTGCTATTTTGGCATTTTATGGCCTTCAAAACTGTGATAGGTAGTGAGGAGTGAAATCAAAAATTTGCGCCCTTAGAAATCCTGAAGGCGGTGCTTGGTTTCCGGGGTCCCGTACGTGGCTAGGCTCCTAAAAAGTCCCACACATGTGGTATCCCCGTACTCAGGAGAAGCAGCAGAATGTATTTTGGGGTGCAATTCCACATATAACCATGGCATGTAATATATCATTTAGTGACAACTTTTTGTAATTTTTTTTTTGTCATTATTCAATCACTTGGGACAAAAAAAAAATATTCAATGGGCTCAACATGCCTCTCAGCAATTTCCTTGGGGTGTCTACTTTCTAAAATGTGGTCATTTGGGGGGGTTTTGTACTGCCCTGTCATTTTAGCACCTCAAGAAATGAGATAGGCAGTCATAAATTAAAAGCTGTGTAAATTTCTAGAAAATGTACCCTAGTTTGTAAACGCTATAACTTTTGCGCAAACCGATAAATATACGCTTATTGACATTTTTTTTACTAAAGACATGTGGCTGAATACATTTTGGCCTAAATGTATGACTAAAATTGAGTTTATTTGATTTTTCTTATAACAAAAAGTAGAAAATATCATTTTTTTTCAAAATTTTCGGTCTTTTTCCGTTTATATCGCAAAAAATAAAAATCGCAGAGGCAATCAAATACCATTAAAAGAAAGCTCTATTTGTGGGAAGAAAAGGACGCAAATTTCGTTTGGGTACAACATTGCATGTCCGCACAATTTACAGTTAAAGCAGCGCAGTGCAAAATTCTGAATTCACCTCTGGTCCTTTAGCTACCAAATGGTCCGGGGCTTAAGTGGTTAAATGGCTTTTTTTCCTTTAGAAATGTAATTTTGTGCAGGGACAGTTCTAAACACGGGAAACACGTGGCACTTCACAGGCATACTTTAGACACCCCCCAGGTACAATATTTAAAGGAATATTTGACTTTCTTTTTTTTCACTTTATGCATCATTAAAATGACTGCTCCCGGAAAACGTCCGTTTTTAAAACTTCTTTTTGCATTGATACATGTCCCCTGGTGCAGAAGCCGGGTTCCCAAACTCTGTTTCGGACAATAACATGGATAATAGTCGTTATAATTAGCACTTTAGAATCCGAACGTTCGCATCCATTGTATTTAATAGGGTTCTAATGTTCGTGCGAACTTTCGGTCCGTTCGCGGGTTCTGGTGCGAACCGAACCCGGGGGTGTTCGGCTCATTACTAGCTACATTTATACAAATATATATATATATATATAATATATTTTTTAAACACACACTGATCAACGCTAAACAAGTGGGTTTCTTAGTTTAGTTTTTAGTTTTTTTTATGTTTATGTGTGGGCAGCCGAAAAATACATGCCTATATTGAATGCTGGGACTGATAGAGAGTGTTTCTGCAAAATTGCAGGGAACAACATCTGACACAAACTTTGATGACCTTCCCCCATGCACATATGAAACTAACAGATCTCATTTTTTCTGGCAAAAAATATATAGAGAGTTTAAAGTTCCTTAGCTTAAAACACTGCAACAACAAGAATGTCTGGTATTTGTTTAAACAGCAGCTTTTAAATCTGTCACTGCTGGAAGATGGAATATTTCATGCAATAAAACATTGAGTTTTGGCACTAATCCAAAAATAAAAAAATAAAAAAAGTGTTGGAAAGTCTGTTATCTCCCTTTTTAATATGTATACAACATGTAGACCGAGCGATAGAATGCTCTATATTGTTCAGTGTGCATCTGTGGGATATATGTCATCGACTTCAGCGCTGCAAGCCTGTGCCCCAGGACATTAAACCCGGTATCCAATTTACTTGGTCACTCACACAACACAAATATTTGGAGTGCTCTCGGCCTATAAGGTCGCTCTGCGGTTTAAACATATTTCTCACGCTATAGAATATTGTAAAGCTTCAGCCCACATCCGTTTTTCTGACCTCTTGTGAACAGGGTTTAAAAAAAGAAGCTTGCATTTATTTACATAGCCTGAGCGCTTTTCTTTTTTTTTTTCAAATGGGGAAGCCTTTTGGATTTGTGCGTGTTTTCCTTTATTTTCCTTACTTTTGAGGATTAAAGTCAACAAAACACTTTCCGGCATGCATGTGAAAATAATATAGGCATTTAAGATGAATATAGATATGGTTTGGAGCTTATTATTATCTTCTCCTTAAGCGGAGTTCCGCCCATATAAAAGTCAGCAGGTACAAAAAGTGTAGCTGCTGACTTTTATTAATCGAACACTCACCTGTCCCAGGGTCCAGCGATGCAGGTGTATGAAGCCCCGCTCGTCTCCCCCTCCTCTCTGCGGTGCCAGCATTGTCAATGTGGGCACCCGGCTGTGGCTTCACAGCCGGGCAGGCACTGCGCATGCACGAGCCACGCTGCCCACCGTGACTGGCCGGGCAATTATCTGGGGCCTGTGACGTGTCCCAGATGATTGCCGAGAGGGAGGGGGGAGAGGTGAACTTCCTTCGGGGGCCTCGGGAGGAAGTGGGAGCTGGGTCCCTCTAAAGAGGGTATCTGCTCCCCCCCCCCCAAAAAAAAAATTACATGCCAAATGTGACATGTCAGGGGGTCACCTGCACTTAAAGCATAAGTTCCATTTTTAGGTGGAACTCCGCTTTAGCATGCTCTCCACCAATAGGGATGAGCAAAATTAGGATATTTTGTTTAATTGAGATCCAGGATCCCAAATTTTGCTCAAATACACTATATTACCAAAAGTATTGGGACATCTGCCTTTACACGCACATTATTTGCACCCCGGTCTTCGTCTGTAGAGTTCAATATTGAGTTGGCCCACCCTTTGCAGCTATAACAGCTTCAACTCTTCTGTGTAGGCTGTCCACAAGGTTTAGGAGTGTGTCTATGGGAATGTTTGACCATTCTTCTAGAAGCACATTTGTGAGGTCAGACAGTGATGTGAACGAGAAGGCCTGGATTGCAGTCTCCGCTCTAATTCATCCCAAAGGTGTTCTATCAGGTTGAGGTCAGGACTCTGTGCAGGAGAGTCAAGTTCCTCCACCACAAACTTTCTCAGCCATGTCTTTATGGACCTTGCTTTGTGCACTGGTGCACAGTCATGTTGGAACAGGAAGGGGCTATCCCCAAACTGTTCCCACAAAGTTGGGTGCATGAAATTGTCCGAAATATCTTAGTATGCTGACGCCTTAAGAGTTACCTTCACTGGAACTAAGTCGCCAAGCCCAACCCCTGAAAAACAACCCCACACCATAATCCCCCTCCACCAAATGATTTGGACCAGTGCACAAAGCAAGGTCCATAAAGACATGCCTGAGTGAGTTTGGGGTGGAGGAACTTGACTGGCCTGCACAGAGTCCTGGCCTCAACCCAATAGAACACCTTTGGGATGAATTGGAGCTGAGATTTCTCGTCCACATCAGTGCCTGACCTCACAAATGCCCTTCTGGAAGAATGGTCAAACATTTCCATAGACACAATGCCTCGTACACACGACCGGTTTTGCCGGCAGGAAAACTGCCATGAGAGCTTTTGGCCAGGAATCCTGGCCGTGTGTATGCTCCATCGCAGTTCTCCCGACAGGAAAACCGCTGGGAATCCCAGCGCTAAAAAAGAGAACATGTTCTCTTTTCTTCCGCCGGGATTCCCTGCGGTTTTTAAGCCGGCAGTTTTCCTATGGGGAAAACCTGCGGTGGAGCATACACACGGCCGGGTTACATAGTTATGTAGCGGGGTTCCTTTAAATGCTCTCGAACTACTGTTCCCAGAACCCCACTGGTTCCCAGGATGTTTTGCTTCTGCCCCAGAGACTCATGGGTGGGGATATATAAGGAAGGGGCGAGGCCTGGCTCGGCCTCTTTGGACACGGGACGGCAGAGACTGATACACCTGTGCGGACCTGTGCTGGGTAAGGCCTGAAGCCTGGGGCCTTCCGCAGCCGACCAAAGAGCCTTCCACCCCACTGCGAGCCTGGGTGGCATCCGACATCTCTACTTACAGCCTAGATTGGATCAGGGACCCGATCGCAGCAACCGCTGTGGGCGAGTGAAGTCACAGCCGGTGGAAGTCCCGGACGGAGATCGTGTCCGGCGGGTGAGCGAGCGTAAGCTCATTCCCTAACCTGTTTGCTAGTACTGTGCCTATAAACTGCCGAGGCCTACTACCTCATGTTAAAGACTCTCACTGGAGATCCACAGCAGGACTGATACAGAGGATCTCCAGTGAAGTGTTGTCAGTTATCAACTTTCCCTTTTCCTGGATTACAATTGTTGTTTATTCTTAAGTGCACCACCTCTACAGATGTCATACAGGACTGAGTTCTAGAATTAGGAATCAGGCCTGATTCATTAGGGACCTAGTTTAGTTATTGCGCCACAGGGCGCCTAGTTAACAGTCGCCCCACGTGGCGTCTCCTTATCCACCCCCCCCTTCTCCATGGTGTAGTGTGACTGATATTGTAATATTGCAGGGCTCTGTGAATATTCTAATGGTCAAGTTGTTATCACTGTTCATTCCCTTTGCATAGCTGAAAGTAAAATCTGTTATTCCTTTATAACTACTCCGTGTCTGAGTCTCTCATAAAGTATAAGTATTAAATGTGTATACCCCTAGACTAACTGTGCCAGAAAGGGTCGAGTAGATTGCCGGGGGTTGGCGGAGCTGTACTCAGGGCCCAGACCAAATCTGCGGCCCTCTTAGTTGAGGGTAACGCTACACGTGGGGGTTCTCGTCCGGGATCCTGATAGAGCAGAAAACCCGCCAAGAGGTACCGGCATGGACCCGAAAGACATCAGAACGTGGTGTGGAGTAGCTAAGACAGATCCAAGCCAGTCAGTGGTCATTAACATGCCCGGTCAGGAATGGTCGACCGAGACGGTGGAAGGATTAATGAAGTCAGTGACCCCAGATGGTATACCGTGGGTGATGGGAACAAAGTTAGACCCAGACACCTCACACCAGTATGCACTAGTGGAGTATTCAGATGGGAAGCCAGAAGTTTGCAAGCGCAAATATACGCAGACATCGGATAACAGATCTTATAGTCTGGCGCATGCTATTAAGAAGGAGCCACCCCTAATGGGACCACCGCAGACTGCGGCCCGTACCTCACCAGAGAGGAGAGATGGAGCGACACCTCCGGTGACGCCTGCACCTGCCACGGCCATATCACCCGAACTGATAAAGGCGTTAGGGGACCTACTAACAAACTGTCAGAAGGCAAGCACGGTGCACGTAGAGACTAGCTACCGGAGACTAAAGGCATTCTCGGGGAAGCTTCCCGTCCCTGCGGGGGAGGAAGATTTTGACACTTGGGTGGAACAGGCATTACAGGCAGTAGAGGCATGGGAGGTGCCTGAGGCACAGAAGAGACAGCGAGTCTTGGAAAGTCTGAAAGGTGCCACGGCAGAAGCGGTGAAGAGCTTCCGGTTTGGAAATGAAAACTGTACAGCTCAAGATTGCCTGGCCATGCTGCAGGAAGAGTTTGGTCAGCTGGAGAAGGTGTCAGAGATGATCTATCAATTTGAACACACTCTCCAGCAGCCGAATGAGAAACTGTCAGAATATGTTAGAAGGCTGAACAGGCAGTTATGCAAGATTGTACTGAAGAAGGGAATGCTGCCCAAAGATGCAGATGAAGCACGCATGAAGCAGATCATGAGGGGAGCGCGGCGCTCAGACCCGGTCTGGCTGCACCTGAAAACCTCAGGAGGAGGAATGTCACTAACCTACTCTGATCTAATAAAAATTATTAGGGACGAAGAGGTGCTGCAGGAAGATCAGCAGGTGGCCAAGGCGAATGTCACACCTGTACCAGTGTTGGTCCATTCGGTCAAGAGCCCGGAAAGAGATGCGGAGGTTGACACTTTGAAATCGCAAATGGCCCAAGTGTTGGAGATGCTGACCTCTTTGATGGAGAAAGATCAAAGAAGACCAGAGAAACCAAGCCCAAGAAAGGAGTTGTTTCCGAACACCTCAGCACCGGCCTCCCTACAGGACCGAGAAGAGGTGATTTGCTATAACTGCGGAGGGAGTGGCCACTTTGCTAACGTATGCTCCAGCCCAAAGAAGAAGAGAACAGATAATTGCAAGCCGGTGGGAAACTCCAAAGGGCCCTGGTGAAGGAGTCAACCGGGTGCCCATCATCTTCAGTGCGCTCCAAACTGAAAAAAAAGGCCAAGAATGGAGGAGACAAAACTCCTAGGAGGAGGTATAGTACCCCCCACCAAGATGTACCCCAGAGGGAGGGGGCAAGACCCCTCAGTGGAAATACAGCACCCCGAAGAAGGAACATCCACCTAAGAGGAACAATAACATCCCTCAGCAGGTTTGTGCCCCCATTGAGAGGGAGAAGGTCAATGCATGCCAGGCTCAGGGAAAATTAAAGTCCAAAAGGAGCAGGGCAAGGAAAAGCCCAAAGAAGAAGGTGACCCCAGTCCGGCCATACCCAGAGGAACTGGTTGGCCTGTCTCCTACTGTGCCCATTCAAGTGGAAGGAGTCTATACTAAAGCTCTTCTGGACACCGGAGCACAGGTGACTTTACTATACCGGGACTTCTATGATAGGCACTTGAGTCATCTGCCTATCCAGAAGATAGAAGAGCTGGAGATATGGGGACTTGGAATCCAGAGTTTCCCTTACGATGGGTACCTGCCCATAAAGATGAGTTTCGACCCATCCGTGGCTGGGAAGGCTGAAGTGTTTGACACCCTGGCAGTGGTGTGTCCTCGGCCGCCTGGAGCCAGCAAGATTTCCCTGATCATTGGGACAAACACGGATCTAGTCAGGAGACTCCTGACCCCTCTAGTGAAAGAGAGAAACCATTCAGTCACCAAAATCCATCCCATGCTAAAGACGGCCTACCAACGACTGGTCTTAGAGCAGAAGACCCCGGGAGAGGGGATAGGGAAGGTGTGGAGACTTGGCAGAGAAGGAGTAGTGCTACAGCCCGGAGAAGTAACCTGTCTTAGGGCCACTGTGAAGCTTACGTGGGAACAACCTGGCCCCTTTGTCATGCTGGAATCCGACCCAAGGGAAGAGTCCTCAGGCCTGGAAGTGATACCAGAAGTGATTCCGTTCAAGGCCCTGAAGAAGGCCCATGGCAGAGTTTCGGTGAGTGTTAGGAACACTACGGGAGGGCCCATGGAGATTCCTGCCAGAGTGTTGCTGGGCCAGGTGAGCCCTGCTGCCCCGGTCACTTGGTCCGAAGTCAAGGGGACGGGTGACGGAGGAGATGTTTGGGAGAAGCTGTCCGTGGAAAACCCGAACCTACCCAGGGCTTGGAAAGAAAGAGCCAAGGCCCAGCTGACCAGATGGGAGAAGATCTTTTCCGAAGATGAATTCGATGTGGGGTGTGCAAGAAGTGCCACCCATCGGATCCGCCTCCAAGAAGATAAGCCCTTCCGAGAGAGGGTCAGGCGGGTCCCCCTGGCAGATCTGGAGGATCTGAGGGAACAACTTGCAGAACTAAAGAAGACTGGTGTGATCCGGGAGTCTAGAAGCCCCTATGCCTCCCCAATCGTGGTGGTCAGAAAGAAGAATGGATCGTTGAGGCTTTGTATCGATTACAGGACTCTCAACAGGAGAACCATCCCTGACCAATACACCACGCCAAGGATAGAAGATGCCTTACAAAGTTTGTCTGGAGCCAAATGGTTCAGTGTGATGGACCTCAAGAGTGGGTACTATCAAATCCCTATGCACCCAGAAGACAGGGAGAAGACAGCCTTCATAACCCCGGTGGGATTCTTCGAATTCAATAGGATGCTTCAGGGTCTGTCTGGAGCTCCTGCTACTTTTCAACGCCTTATGGAGAAGACTGTTGGAGACATGAATCTTATAGAAGTCCTTGTGTACTTGGACGATGTCATTGTCTTCGGGAGAACCTTGGAAGAACATGAAGCCAGGCTGGAGAAAGTATTGAGAAGACTCAGCGAAGAGGGACTTAAGCTTTCCCCCGAGAAGTGTCGGTTCTACCAGTCTTCTGTGAACTATCTGGGGCACATAGTGTCTGAAGAAGGGGTGGCCACAGATCCTGAGAAGTTGGAAGCAGTCACCTCCTGGCCACGACCCACCACAGTAACAGAGCTCAGATCCTTCCTGGGGTTCTGCTCCTATTATAGGAGGTTTGTGGAGGGGTTTGCTCGGATTGCCCGCCCGTTGAATGAATTGCTAAAGGCAGAAGGGGAAGAGGATGACTCAGGGCCCCGGAGGCCTGGTAAGTCAGTTCAAGATCAGTGGAACCCAAGGTGTGAAGAGGCCTTCCAGGCCCTGAAGAGGAGCTTAACCACTGCCCCAGTCCTGGCCTACGCCGACCCTAACAGACCTTATGAATTACATGTGGATGCCAGCCATGAGGGTCTAGGCGGGGTGCTCTACCAAGAACATGAAGGACAACTGCGACCAGTGGCCTATGTGAGCAGGAGCCTGACCCCCTCAGAAAAGAACTACCCCACTCATAAGCTGGAATTCCTGGCCCTCAAATGGGCGGTAGTAGACAAGCTAAAAGACTACCTGTATGGGGCAGGGTTTACTGTGAAGACAGATAACAACCCCCTGACCTACCTCTTCACCACCGCAAAACTAGATGCCACCGGACACAGGTGGTTGGCCGCATTATCTGGATTCAACTTCAGTCTGAAGTACAGACCAGGAGCTGGAAATAGGGATGCAGATGCCCTGTCCCGGAGGTCTCATGCCACGACAAATGACTGGGAAGATTGGACCCAAGTGGCACCGGACGGGGTGCGGGCCCTTTGTCAAGGGGCTGAATTCCAAGCCAGAGGAGGCTCCAGAGCAGAAGAAATAGGGACTACCATGGTAGGAGTCCCCAAACACTATTGTGGAGTAGTGATGAGCCGAACACCCCCGGGTTCGGTTCGCACCAGAACCCGCGAACGGACCGAAAGTTCGTACGAACATTAGAACCCTATTAAATACAATGGATGCGAACGTTCGAATTCTAAAGTGCTAATTATAACAACTATTATGCATGTTATTGTCCTAAAAAGGGTTTGGGAACCCGGGTTCTGCACCAGGGGACATGTATCAATGCAAAAAGAAGTTTTAAAAACGGTAGTTTTTCGGGAGCAGTCATTTTAATGATGCATAAAGTGAAAAAAAAAAAGTCAAATATTCCTTTAAATATCGTACCTGGGGGGTGTCTAAAGTATGCCTGTGAAGTGCCACGTGTTTCCCGTGTTTAGAACTGTCCCTGCACAAAATGACACTTCTAAAGGAAAAAAAAGCCATTTAAAACTGCTTGCGGCTTTAATGTAATGTCTGGTCCCGGTAATATGGATGAAAATCTTTAAGAAAAATGGCATAGCTACCCCATGACCCCCCCCTACCCCAGCCCATTACCAGCCCCTTTGGGTCTTGTATGGATATTAAGGGGAACCCCGCACATAAAATAAAAAAGGCCCTATATACTCTGAACAGCCGTATACAGGCGGTGCATACAAGACAGGGACTGTAGGTTTGTTCTTATGTAGAATGTGTTTGTAATTTTGAACAGGTACATTGTTGAAGTGTAGCTCCAGCCCAAAAATCTATTTTTAAACTTTTTGGAAAACATACGTAAGGGTTATCACCCCTGTAACATTTGTTTTGCTGTCTGTGCCCCTGTTCAGAACATTTCACCTCACTTTCCGTCCCAATGACAACTGTTTTTGAAATGTGGTGTTTTTCTTGAAACAAGGATTGCTGATAAAGCATCAGTACAGAGGAGACACCTTTCTCCCATATTTATTCTTACAGGAGAGAATTTTCCTTCCTATTGGTAGATTTCCTCTCACTTCCTGTTGTCTTCTTGCGTTTGCAAGTAGGAGTCGTTTGTAAGTTGGATGTTTGAAAGTAGGGACCTGCCGTATATACTCTGCAGAAATAGGCCCCTTAGTTGTTGGTGTTGGCACAACACTGTAAGCACTCACAGTTACTCTTGGTTGGTGCTGGAACGCCCTGCTGTCAACTATTATATCAGGAATTTTAATTACATATAATTGTTGAACAGTGGTAGTAAAAATTGGGCCTTTGATGGTGGTGCTGGTGCCACAACACTGTAAGCCCTGACAGTTACTCTTGGTGGGTGCAGCAATGGGCCCTGCTGTGAATTATTAGATCAAGAATTGTAATTGCATGCCCCTGTTGAACAGGGGCTGAAAAATTGGGCCTTAGGAACTGGTGGCACAACACTACAACCCCTCACAGATACTGTACTTGGAGCACAGCAATGAGCCCTGTTGCAAAGTATTGCTTCAAAAATTGTAATGACACGCCCCTGTTAAACAGGGGCTGAAAAATTGGGCCTTAGGCACTGGTGGCACAACACTACAACCCCTCACAGATACTGTACTTGGAGCACAGCAATGAGCCCTGTTGCAAAGTATTGCTTCAAAAATTGTAATGACACGCCCCTGTTAAACAGGGGCTGAAAAATTGGGCCTTAGGCACTGGTGGCACAACACTACAACCCCTCACAGATACTGTACTTGGAGCACAGCAATGAGCCCTGTTGCAAAGTATTGCTTCAAAAATTGTAATGACACGCCCCTTTTAAACAGGGGCTGAAAAATTGGGCCTTAGGCACTGGTGCCACAACACTCCAACCCCTCACAGATACTGTACTTGGAGCACAGCAATGAGCCCTATGGCAAATTATTGCTAAAAAAATTGTAATTACACGCCCCTGTAAAACAGGGGCTGAAAAATTGGGCCTTAGCCACTGGTGGCGGCACCCATAAACAAAAATGATCTTCCAAGCTATCATCATCAATCGTATCATTGAGGACTCGGAGGAGGAGGATAGCCAGTCAACATAACAGCACAGGCACTCAGCATCAGCATCAGTCTTGAAGGGATGTGACATGTTAAAATCAATTAGTCTGTTATATCAGCATCAGGTGTGTGGTAGCTGGTGGTGATCCAAGACTGGTTCATCTTGATGAAAGTCAGTCGATCAACCGAGTCGGTGGACAGGCGCACCCTGTGATCCGTGACAAATCCTCCAGCAGCACTGAATGTGCGTTCCGAAAGAACGCTGGATGCAGGACAGGCCAGTAGCTCAATTGCATACTGTGCAAGCTCTGGCCAGTGATCCATCCTCAAGACCCAGTAAGCCAGAGGATTTTCGGTGGGGAAGGTGTCCAAGTCTGACCTTGCCCCTAGATATTCCTGCACCATGTTTATCAGACGCTGGCGATGGTTGCTGGAACCGATCATACTTTGGGGCTGCGGACTAAAGAATTGTCTGAACGCATCGGTCAGACGGCCACCTTCCCCACCGCTCCTTCTTTGACTGGCCGAAGCCTCAGCAACTCGTTGTCCAGGACCAGGAGTTTGTAACCTCCCAGTCTCTGGGAACGCGTTGCACAGACCTTTCTGCAAGGCCTCCCGGAGTTGTCTCATCCTCTGCTCCCTCTGCGAAGGTAACATAAGGTCCGCAACCTTACCCTTGTACCGTGGATCAAGGAGAGTGGCCAGCCAGTAATGGTCCCTCTCCTTGATCCGAAGAATACGAGGATCCTTCCGCAGACTTTGCAGGATCAGGGAGGCCATGCAGCGTAGGTTTGCTGAGGCATTCGCTCCGGAGTCCTCTGGGTCACTAAGGACGACATGATCCGCAGCCACCTCCTCCCAGCCACGTACAAGTCCACTGGTTTCTTGGGACTGTAAATCATCCCTAAAAGACTGCTGCTGATGATGCTGAGTGCCAGCCTCCACCTCCATGCTGACACAATCCTCCTCCTCCTCCTCCTCCTCTTCCTGTGCGATGGGTGGGACAGAAGGAACACTGTCTGGGTAAAGGGGGCCTTGAGAGGCAAGGAAGTCCTCCTCTTCCTGCCTCTGTTCTGCCTCAAGTGCCCTGTCCATTATTCCACGCAGCGTGTGCTCCAACAGGTGGACAAGAGGTACAGTGTCACTGATGCATGCACTGTCACTGCTCACCATCCTCGTGGCCTCCTCAAATGGTGCCAGGACAGTGCATGCATCCCTGATCATGCCCCACTGGCGTGGAGAAAAAAAACCAAGCTCCCCTGACCCTGTCCTGGTGCCGTAGTCGCACAGGTACTCATTGATGGCCCTCTGCTGCGTGTGCAGCCGCTGCAGCATGGCCAACGTTGAGTTCCACCTGGTGGGCATGTCACATATAAGGCGGTTCTTGGGCAGGTTCAACTCCTTTTGCAGCTCAGCCAGGCAAGCACTGGCATTATAAGATCTGCGGAAATGCACACAGACTTTCCTGGCCTGCCTCAGGACATCCTGTAAGCCCGGGTACCTGCCCAAGAACCGCTGCACCACCAGGTTAAGGACGTGAGCCACACAGGGCACATGGGTCAGTTGTCCCTGTCGGAGGGCGGAAAGGAGGTTGGTGCCATTGTCGCAAACCACCATTCCTGGCTTAAGCTGGCGTGGCATCAACCACCTCTCGGCCTGGCCCTGCAGAGCAGACAGGACCTCTGCCCCAGTGTGGCTTCTGTCCCCCAAACACACCAGCGCAAGCACGGCATGGCATCTTTTTGCCTGCGTACTTGCGTAGCCCCGTGAACGGCTACGGAGCACCGCTGGTTCATAGGACAAACCACAGGAAGAGGCCATGGAGGAAGAAGAGGAGGGGGTGGAGGAGAGAGGTGTGTCACAACCAGTAGTAGCATTTTGGAGGCGTGGCGGTGGAACAACCTCCAACACTACTGCACCTTGTCCTGCATCCTTCCCAGCTGCCAAAAGAGTGACCCAATGGGCCGTGAAAGAAAGGTAACGTCCCTGTCCATGCCTGCTGGACCATGAGTCAGCGGTAATATGCACCTTACCGCTGACCGCCCTGTCCAGCGAGGCCAAGACATTGCCTTCCACATGCCGGTAGAGAGCCGGAATAGCCTTCCGTGAGAAAAAGTGGCGTTTGGGAACCTGCCACTGAGGAACCGCACATTGCACAAACTCACGGAAGGGGGCCGAGTCTACCAACTGAAAAGGCAGCAGTTGAAGCGCTAGCAATTTAGCCAAGCTAGCATTCAACCGCTGGGCATGTGGATGGCTGGGAGTGAACTTCTTTCAAAGGTCCAGCAGCTGGGGCAGGGAAATTTGCCTGCTAGAATCGGACGTCGGTGTACTGCTAGCAGAGTGGCCGCAAGTACTTGGCTGTGACACACCTAATTCTACACCTTCATTCCTCTCAGTGCATGTTTCAGAGAGGACTGAAGTTATAGTGGGGTTGGAGATCCCAGCTGATGCGGTGCAAGGAGAGGTCCGCTTTGTTCTTTGGTGTGGGTCTTTGAGGTAGGCTTGCCAACGAGCTGCATGGCAGGTCAACATATGTCTGGTCAGGCATGTGGTACCCAAGCGGCTGATGTTTTGGCCACGCGATATACGCTTGAGACATATGTTGCAAACAGCAGCTGTGCGATCTGATGCACTAGCCTCAAAAAAGGCCCACACCAAGGAACTTTTTGAATGACGGGCAGAGGCAGCGCCCTGCACAGGCGGAGCTCTGCGGTGTGATTCCGTCGGTGTACTGCCCTTACGCTGGCCACCAAAGGGCATCCTGCCTCGTTGGAGATGTGCCTCCTCCTCATCCTCCTCCTCCTCCTCTCTCCTATTAGGCACCCACGTGGAGTCAGTGACCTCATCATCCCCTCCCTCCTCATCACTGGAGCCAATCTGGCAGTATGCTGCAGCTGCTGGAACATGACTGCCAGATTGGTGTCCTTCTTGAGCATCCCCTCTGTCTGCTCTCACGCTACTGCCTTCCTGTAGCTGGGTTTCATCATCAGACCCTTCGAAACGCTGGGCATCCTCCTGGAGCATGTACCCAACACTGTGCTCAAACAGTTCGGGGGACTCCTCAGGAGGAGGACATGGTGGGTCTAGGGAAGGAGTGACTGATGATGAGTCTGACATTGATACCAGGGAAGAGGACGCTTTGGCAGCTGCTTTGCCAGTACCCTGAGCCTGGGTGAGAGAGGATGAGGAGGAGGAGGAGGGCTTGGTCATCCACTCTACCAAGTCTTCGGCATGATGTGGCTCAACATGTCCAGCTGCCGAAAAGAAGGACAAGCGTGTCCCATGGCCATGTGCTGATGACAATGCACCGCGTCCACGACCAGCACTGTTGCCCCCAGACACAGAGCCTGCTTGCCCTCTTTTATTGCCTCCTGACTGTCTGCCTCTCCTTGTTTGCCTTCCAGACATTCTAATAGATGGCCTGCAGGGAGCTGGGAAAAAAGCAATAAGGGCTACCTTCAGGTGTCCTTCTCTGTCCCTTTACTTAAGGATTTCTAAATATGGTTGAGGATGATTGCTTTTGCACAGAATAGCACAACGACAATTTCCCTGACTGTCCAAAAAACAAGGATTTCAAAGATGGTTGATGAGGAATGCTTAAGCACACTATAGCACAAGGAGAATTCCCCTCACTTTCCTTCTTTGTCCCTAGAAACAAGGACTCGCACAGTGAAAGAAACTGACACTCTCCCTACCTAGAGTTTTCTGTCCCTAGAAAAAATGTTTTTTTAAAGCACACTATAGCACAAGAAGAATTCCCCTCACTTTCCTTCTTTGTCCCTAGAAACAAGGACTCGCACAGTGAAAGAAACTGACACTCTCCCTACCTAGAGTTTTCTGTCCCTAGAAAAAATGTTTTTTTAAAGCACACTATAGCACAAGGAGAATTCCCCTCACTTTCCTTCTTTGTCCCTAGAAACAAGGACTCGCACAGTGAAAGAAACTGACACTCTCCCTACCTAGAGTTTTCTGTCCCTAGAAAAAATGTTTTTTTAAAGCACACTATAGCACAAGGAGAATTCCCCTCACTTTCCTTCTTTGTCCCTAGAAACAAGGACTCGCACAGTGAAAGAAACTGACACTCTCCCTACCTAGAGTTTTCTGTCCCTAGAAAAAATGTTTTTTTAAAGCACACTATAGCACAAGGAGAATTCCCCTCACTTTCCTTCTTTGTCCCTAGAAACAAGGACTCGCACAGTGAAAGAAACTGACACTCTCCCTACCTAGAGTTTTCTGTCCCTAGAAAAAATGTTTTTTTAAAGCACACTATAGCACAAGGAGAATTCCCCTCACTTTCCTTCTTTGTCCCTAGAAACAAGGACTCGCACAGTGAAAGAAACTGACACTCTCCCTACCTAGAGTTTTCTGTCCCTAGAAAAAATGTTTTTTTAAAGCACACTATAGCACAAGGAGAATTCCCCTCACTTTCCTTCTTTGTCCCTAGAAACAAGGACTCGCACAGTGAAAGAAACTGACACTCTCCCTACCTAGAGTTTTCTGTCCCTAGAAAAAATGTTTTTTTAAAGCACACTATAGCACAAGGAGAATTCCCCTCACTTTCCTTCTTTGTCCCTAGAAACAAGGACTCGCACAGTGAAAGAAACGGACACTCTCCCTACCTAGAGTTTTCTGTCCCTAGAAAAAATGTTTTTTTAAAGCACACTATAGCACAAGGAGAATTCCCCTCACTTTCCTTCTTTGTCCCTAGAAACAAGGACTCGCACAGTGAAAGAAACTGACACTCTCCCTACCTAGAGTTTTCTGTCCCTAGAAAAAATGTTTTTTTAAAGCACACTATAGCACAAGGAGAATTCCCCTCACTTTCCTTCTTTGTCCCTAGAAACAAGGACTCGCACAGTGAAAGAAACTGACACTCTCCCTACCTAGAGTTTTCTGTCCCTAGAAAAAATGTTTTTTTAAAGCACACTATAGCACAAGGAGAATTCCCCTCACTTTCCTTCTTTGTCCCTAGAAACAAGGACTCGCACAGTGAAAGAAACTGACACTCTCCCTACCTAGAGTTTTCTGTCCCTAGAAAAAATGTTTTTTTAAAGCACACTATAGCACAAGGAGAATTCCCCTCACTTTCCTTCTTTGTCCCTAGAAACAAGGACTCGCACAGTGAAAGAAACTGACACTCTCCCTACCTAGAGTTTTCTGTCCCTAGAAAAAATGTTTTTTTAAAGCACACTATAGCACAAGGAGAATTCCCCTCACTTTCCTTCTTTGTCCCTAGAAACAAGGACTCGCACAGTGAAAGAAACTGACACTCTCCCTACCTAGAGTTTTCTGTCCCTAGAAAAAATGTTTTTTTAAAGCACACTATAGCACAAGGAGAATTCCCCTCACTTTCCTTCTTTGTCCCTAGAAACAAGGACTCGCACAGTGAAAGAAACTGACACTCTCCCTACCTAGAGTTTTCTGTCCCTAGAAAAAATGTTTTTTTAAAGCACACTATAGCACAAGGAGAATTCCCCTCACTTTCCTTCTTTGTCCCTAGAAACAAGGACTCGCACAGTGAAAGAAACGGACACTCTCCCTACCTAGAGTTTTCTGTCCCTAGAAAAAATGTTTTTTTAAAGCACACTATAGCACAAGGAGAATTCCCCTCACTTTCCTTCTTTGTCCCTAGAAACAAGGACTCGCACAGTGAAAGAAACTGACACTCTCCCTACCTGGAGTTTTCTGTCCCTAGAAAAAATGTTTTTTTAAAGCACACTATAGCACAAGGAGAATTCCCCTCACTTTCCTTCTTTGTCCCTAGAAACAAGGACTCGCACAGTGAAAGAAACTGACACTCTCCCTACCTAGAGTTTTCTGTCCCTAGAAAAAATGTTTTTTTAAAGCACACTATAGCACAAGGAGAATTCCCCTCACTTTCCTTCTTTGTCCCTAGAAACAAGGACTCGCACAGTGAAAGAAACTGACACTCTCCCTACCTAGAGTTTTCTGTCCCTAGATAAAATGTTTTTTTAAAGCACACTATAGCACAAGGAGAATTCCCCTCACTTTCCTTCTTTGTCCCTAGAAACAAGGACTCGCACAGTGAAAGAAACTGACACTCTCCCTACCTAGAGTTTTCTGTCCCTAGAAAAAATGTTTTTTTAAAGCACACTATAGCACAAGGAGAATTCCCCTCACTTTCCTTCTTTGTCCCTAGAAACAAGGACTCGCACAGTGAAAGAAACTGACACTCTCCCTACCTAGAGTTTTCTGTCCCTAGAAAAAATGTTTTTTTAAAGCACACTATAGCACAAGGAGAATTCACCTCACTTTCCTTCTTTGTCCCTAGAAACAAGGACTCGCACAGTAAAACACACTGACACTCTCCCTACCTATCCTTCTCTTTCCCTAAACTAAAGGAATCCAGGTTAAGCAAGAAAGAAATAAATGTCACTGTCCCTGCCTATGCTTGTCTTTCCCTGCTCCGGAACACACTACACTAGGCCGCCATGCTGGCGGCCTTTTATAGTGTGGGGCGTGTACTAAACACCCTCAGCAATAATTGGCCACAGGCATTCTGCCTGTGGCCAATCATTGCTCTCCTCGCTGCCGGCGCTGTGATTGGCCAAGCATGCGGGGTCACAGTGCATGCTTGGCCAATCACAGCGCCTGGATGACACTGCGATGGCGTAGTGCATTGTGGGCCGTTCGCGTCACTCGAATTTGGCGCGAACGGCCCAAATCGTTCGATCTTCGTCGAACGATTGAACAGCCGATGTTCGAGTCGAACGTATGTTCGACTCGAACACGAAGCTCATCCCTATTGTGGAGTAACTCAACTGGAGGAAGACAACCTACCGAGACTGTCCAAGAAGGAGTTGAGGTGTGACCAATTGGAAGACCCCATGGGGAGATTGGTCCTCGAAGCCCTGGAGAATCAGGATCCCAACAAACTCCTACATCACCCCTCAAAGGAGGCTCGCCTGTTGAGGAAGGAATTGGACAGGATGCAGGTGCATCAGGGAGTGGTCTACCGAAGGGGCCCCTCTGATGACTCAGAAGATAAGTGGCAGTTATTCCTTCCAGAGAAGCACCGAGAGACTGTACTAATTGCCCTGCATGACCATCATGGTCACCTAGGGGCAGAAAGGACCTTCCAGCTTGTCAGAAATCGGTTCTATTGGCCCTGCATGAGGGCAGAAGTAGAGGAGTATTGCCATTCCTGTGCACGATGCATTCAGAGAAAGACCCTACCCCATCAAGCTGCCCCAATGGGCCACTTACAGAGTCAAGGCCCAATGGATCTGGTATGAATTGACTTTCTCTGCCTCAAACCCGACCTGAGTGGATTGGGGAATGTTCTGGTAATAACCGACCATTTCACCCGCTATGCTCAAGCTTTCCCAACCAAAGATCAGAAGGCATCCACCGTGGCCAAGATACTTATGGAGAAGTATTTTGTCCATTACGGACTACTACAGAGACTCCACTCAGATCAAGGAAGGGACTTTGAGAGTCGGTTGATCCGAAGACTTTTGGATTCATTGGGAATAAAGAAGACCAGAACCACGCCTTACCACCCACAAGGAGATGCTCAGCCGGAGAGATTTAACCGGACCCTGCTCAACATGTTGGGAACCTTAGAAACAGAGAAGAAGCAACACTGGAGTCAACATATATCAGCCCTAGTACATGCCTATAACTGTACCACAAGTGACGCCACTGGCTACTCCCCTTATCAACTTATGTTTGGGAGAGAAGCAAGGCTACCTGTGGACTTGGCCTTTGGCACTTCTTTAGACAATACCTCAGCTACATCCCACAAGGGATACGTGGACAGACTTAGACGTAGCTTGCAGGTGGCCTATGAACAAGCCCAGGCGGCTTTGGATCAAAGGGGAGCCCGCAACAAGAGAAATTTTGATCTGAAGGTTCGAGTGCAAGATCTGCAGCCCGGGGACCGAGTACTGCTACGCAATCTGGGGGTCCCTGGAAAACACAAGCTTGCCGACAGATGGAGATCTGAACCCTATGTCATCTGTAGGAAGTTGCCCGGTTTGCCTGTCTACAAACTAAAGCCAGAAGGAAAGGTGGGTCCACTGAAGACGTGGCATCGAAACCACCTGCTCCCACTGGCTGAAGCAGTCAGAATACCTCCTGTGAGAGACTCCCCTGAACCGGCCTCTATCCTGGATACTCCTAGGCCGAGCACTCGGTCCCAGACCTCTCGAGCTGAAGATGGGGAGGTCTCTCAATTGAGTACAGATGAAGGTGGAGAACTGGACTGGCTGTGGCCTCCCTCGACTCTGGGAACGTCCGCCATAGATCTCCCAAATGGAGGGGATACCCCAGATGCAACACTGAATCCGGAGGCTACTGAATTCTACCCTTCAGTCCCTCAGCTGATTACTGGGAAGATGTTCCTGACACTTGCGCAGAGGAGGACCCTAGAGATTCCATACGTCAGTCGACTTCTGAATCAGAGGTTCCAGAACCAGCAATGTTACCTGAACTTACTCCTGAAGAAGAGCCTGTGGTGCCAGAGTCAGAAGCACCAAGAGAGCAGAGGGCTCGCTGAGTCATCAGACCTCCCAAGAAACTAACTTACCCCCAAATGGGGACGAGCTCAGAGGACTCTGTTGTAACGGCTAGGAGAAGTGTTGAGCAACCTGATCCCTCCACTGTCCATTTGGTGGAGGGCAACCCCAGCTCACTCTCTGGCACAGTTAGGCAGGCCACTCATGGTAGTGTGACCTGTGGGCAAGAGAGTTCCATCCCAAAGTTTTGGTGGGAATTCCCTATGCCAACATCATACTCGACACTGTCCAAAATGGTAAACAGTATTTGTTGAAGTTTATCTTTGGGGACCAAAGAGTTTAAGTGGGGGGAGTGTGTAGCGGGGTTCCTTTAAATGCTCTCGAACTACTGTTCCCAGAACCCCACTGGTTCCCAGGATGTTTTGCTTCTGCCCCAGAGACTCATGGGTGGGGATATATAAGAAAGGGGCGAGGCCTGGCTCGGCCTCTTTGGACACGGGACGGCAGAGACTGATACACCTGTGCGGACCTGTGCTGGGTAAGGCCTGAAGCCTGGGGCCTTCCGCAGCCGACCAAAGAGCCTTCCACCCCACTGCGAGCCTGGGTGGCATCCGACATCTCTACTTACAGCCTAGATTGGATCAGGGACCCGATCGCAGCAACCACTGTGGGCGAGTGAAGTCACAGCCGGTGGAAGTCCCGGACGGAGATCGTGTCCGGCGGGTGAGCGAGCGTAAGCTCATTCCCTAACCTGTTTGCTAGTACTGTGCCTATAAACTGCCGAGGCCTACTACCTCATGTTAAAGACTCTCACTGGAGATCCACAGCAGGACTGATACAGAGGATCTCCAGTGAAGTGTTGTCAGTTATCAACTTTCCCTTTTCCTGGATTACAATTGTTGTTTATTCTTAAGTGCACCACCTCTACAGATGCCGGTGAAGAATCCATCATTCATACAGGACTGAGTTCTAGAATTAGGAATCAGGCCTGATTCATTAGGGACCTAGTTTAGTTATTGCACCACAGGGCGCCTAGTTAACAGTCGCCCCACGTGGCGTCTCCTTATCCACCCCCCCCCCTTCTCCATGGTGTAGTGTGACTGATATTGTAATATTGCAGGGCTCTGTGAATATTCTAATGGTTAAGTTGTTATCACTGTTCATTCCCTTTGCATAGCTGAAAGTAAAATCTGTTATTCCTTTATAACTACTCCGTGTCTGAGTCTCTCATAAAGTATAAGTATTAAATGTGTATACCCCTAGACTAACTGTGCCAGAAAGGGTCGAGTAGATTGCCGGGGGTTGGCGGAGCTGTACTCAGGGCCCAGACCAAATCTGCGGCCCTCTTAGTTGAGGGTAACGCTACAGTTACATAGTTAGTCAGGTTGAAAAAAGACACAAAGTCCATCCAGTTCAACCATAAAAAAAAGAAATAAATAAAATAAAAAATATAGTACAATCCCATATACCCAATTCTATACCCACAGTTGATCCAGAGGAAGGTGAAAACCCCCAGCAGAGCACGATCCAATTTGCTACAGCAGGGGAAAAAATTCCTTCCTGATCCCCCGAGAGGCAATCGGATTTTCCCCGGATCAACTTTACCTATAAATGTTAGTACTCAGTTATATTATGTACATTTAGGAAAGTATCCAGGCCTTTCTTCCAAAGCTCTCATGGCAGTTTTCCTGCCGGGAAACCCAGGCCTGTGTAGAGGGAAAAGGCTACTGAGCAGGTTCTCGGTTTTCACCTCGGTTTTCCCGGCGGACTTTTTACCGCCGGGAAAACCGATCGTGTGTACAAGGCATCAGAAAAAAATTATATGCATTTCTTTAATATGTTTTTTTAACCACTTGTGGACAATGGACGTCCTTCACATTTCCAAAAACCTTTATGAAAGTAAACAGAAGCAGGCCCCTCTGCCCTTCCCCTTCCCTGCACTTACTGGATGGTGTCAGAATTTACATGGGTGGTAAGGACTGAGGTCATATGGTCCCCCATAAGCCAAGTGCCCCTCTCTGTTCCAAAGAAGTAGTGAGGCAGAGAAGGAGATTAGATGGGTGAGTATAACTTGCTGGAGGGGTGGGCTAAGACATTGTCATTGTTCCCTGAAATAGTAGGGTCTCTTTAACTTGTTGCCACCCATGTAATACATATGTGAAGCAGAGAGGGTGTTCTTTAATGCTGCACATATGTGTCAATGTGCAACAGAGGTTTCTGTGCTGAGAGCATATTCACTGCTCTCTCTTCGCAGAGTGATCAGGCTGTCAAAGACAGCCCTCGGTCTCCAGTAATGATCTGACGCTAGCGGGACTGGTTTTACAATCAAGTGTCCACTGTGGCAGCCAATCACAGTGATCATGTGATAAGGCAGATCTTCTCTCCCCCCAGGTGTAATAGCTCATGTAGAAATGAACAAAAAGAATGGGAACCAATTTAAAATATAGGTGCAAAATAGTACCGCTATATACCGGTACTTATCCACTCACTCCTAATAAGAGTGGGGCTCAGTGGTGAGCCCAGCATATAAAGAATAGAACTATACCAAAAACAGAGGGTAAGGTTCAAAGTACCACATAGTAGAGCCACAGTAGAGCCAGTATCTCAATAATGCAAAACCAATAATCATTAATAAAATCTTATACTTTTTTTTTAACAATTAAAGAAAAAGATATATAAACAGATCCTCCACCTTCCACCATCTTAAAGACAACGTTGTCTATAAAAACTGGGCATCTGGACACCATGGGTTTGGGCAGAAAGAGGTTAACAGTCTCTGAGTTCTTAACCACTTCGGCTCTGGAAGCCATTTTTTTGCAATACGACACTGCACTGCTTTAACTAACAAAAATGTATTTTTTTCCTACATATATGGCTTTCTTTTGGTGGTATATGATCACCTCTGCGGTTTTTATTTTTTCTGCTATAAACAAAAAAAAAAACTGACAATTTTGAAAAAAAAAATAATTCTAGGGTTGCTCTGATACCAATACTAGTATCAGTAACGGTGTCGATACCGAGAATTTGCACGAGTGCTTGTACTCGTGCAAATGCTCCGATGCCTAATCAGATACCTGGACAGTAAGGGATGATCGGTGCGGCGGTAGGGGGAGTTACAAGCACCGATCTCCCTGTATAGATTTCAATAAAGCCTGACATCTGCTTCTCCTCCTCCTCCCCCCCCCCCAGCTTTCATCTGCCTTTTTGAAATCTATACAGAGGGATTGGTGGTTGTAACTCCCCCCACTGCTGCACCGATCATCGCTGACTGTCCCCTATATCCTTCTCCTTTTGCTCCTTCGTGCTCCTAAGGTCCCCCTCCATGTCCTCCTTCAGTCCCCCTCTGTCCTCCTCGGTTTGCCCTCTGCTCACCCTCCGTGTCCTCCTGTGCTCCTCCTCCACTCCCCCTCCGCATTCTTCTCTGGTTCCCCTCTGCTCCCCCTCCACTCCCCCTCCGTGTCCTCCTCCGCTGCTCCTGCTCTCCCCCTCCGTGTCCTCCTTTGCTCCCCTCCATGTCCTCCTCCAGTCCCCCTCTGTGCTCCTCCACGCCCTCTGTCCTCCTCCGATCGCCCTCTGCCCACCGTCTGTGTCCTCCTGCGTGCCTCCTCCACTTCCCCTCTATTCCCCCTCTGTGTCCTCCTTTAGTCCCCCTCCACTCTCCCTCTGCTCCCCCTCCGTGTCCTCCTCTGCTCCCCCTCCGGGTCCTCCTCCACTCCTCCTCTGTCCTCCTCCAGTCCCCCCCCCCCCCGTCTCAGATCTGTCAGGATGGAGAGCAGATGAAGAAGCCGGTAAATCTGTTATTTTCCATCTCTCCTTCCTTTTCTGAATGGACAGAGTCAGTGATCACTGACTCTGTTCATTCATAACTGAGCATCGTAAACTGCGTTTACGTTGCTTCCGTTTATGAATGGAGAGGAGCTACTGTCTCCTGTCCATTCATCTTTAGTGCAGCTGAGGCTGCAGAGAGAGGGACTGGGGAATCTATGTCCTCGGTCTCTTTCCCTGTCTCAAAGGGGAGATGTAAAATTGTAAAAAAATTATGGAAAAATAGTAAAAAATAAAATTGTAAAAAATAAAACTACTGACCCAGTCCATGCCTCATCAGTGCTGCATATTAGTGTTACTGTCACATGACATTAAAAAAAGTATCGTAATCGGTATCGGCGAGTACTTGAAAAAAAATATCGGTACTTGTACTCGGTCTTAAAAAGTGGTCTCGTTGCAACCCTATTTTTTACATTCTGCTATAAAACACACCCAATAAAAAAATGTAAAAAATCTTTTTTTTTTCATCAGTTTAGGTCAATATATATTCTGCTACATATTTTTGGTAAAAAAAATCTCAAGCGTATATTGATATTGGTCTACAAACTATGGGATATTTTTATGTAATTTTTATTTATTATTTTTACTAGTAATGGCGGCGATCAGCAATTTTTAGCGGGACTGCGATATTGCGATGGACAAATTGGATACCTAACTGGCACCCTTGACACTTTTTGGGGACTGGTGACATTATTACAGTGATCAGTGCTAAAAAAAAACGTTGCTGTACTAATGACACTGACAGGGAAGGAGTTAACATCAGGGGTGATCAAAAGGTTAAGTGCGTCCCTAGGGGGTGCTTTCTAACTGTAGGGGGGGGGATCCTTTGACTGAGGTAAAACAGAGATCCGTGCTTCTGCTAAGCAGAGACACAAGCTCTCCATTTTCCCCTCTGGCAGAATGGCAATCTGCCTTGTTTACATAGGCAGACAGCCGTTCTGCCTCTCCTCAGAATGATCGGTGAGGCTCGGCGGACATTGAGTCTGATTGGCTCCCACTGCATCAAATCACAGCGAGAGGGGGGCTTCCGGCAGCGCCCGTGCTCCTCAGAGCTGAAGAAAAAAATAATGTACAGGTACGTGATTTCGCGCTTAAGGGCCGCCCTGCCGCAGTATATGTGGGACTGCACTGATAATCAGGACACTGATAATTAGTGCCATGATTATCAGTGTAGATGTCCCTTTAACAGAAGACAGTTATCGGCTCTCCTCTCCTCATGCTGACAGCGTGAGGAAAGAAATGCCATTTACTGGCTTCTTTTACATTGTGATCAGCTGTCATTGGACACAGCTGATCACACGGTAAAGGGCTGTTGTGATTGGCCCTTTACCCTGATCTGTGATCAGCTGAATCCAAAGCAGCACAATCAAGGGAGGACGTCAATAATGCTCTCCTGGCAAAGTAAGCCCACGCTGGCTGCAATACTCTTCTGTTTTCCAAGGCTGTCCCCTGCAGTGTTGTTTGTTGGGCACAAGATGTCATCAGTCTACTGGATAAAATGATGTGCAATGTCACAACAAGACTGAGGAATCTACTGTGAGTACAGAGCGTCATGCAACCCCCCCTCCCCAGCACAGTTCAATAAGAGCCGACCAGCCCATAGAAGAGATATAGATCAGGAGGACATGGTAATTTTATGTAACTGGCCTTAAATTTTCAGAAAAGATAAGTATTACAATTTATATTAAAAAAATACAATTAGCAGAGGCCATTGGGTGGAGGAGGTGCCCAGAGTTAGACTTTAAAGTTCAGAAAAACATTCATAATTTACTGGCCTAGGAATATACAAAACATATGGCTAAACTTCACTCAAGAATCTACAATCTTTGCGGTCTCTTTTTATTCTGGCTACAAGTCAGGGTATGAGAAAATGTGTGTTGTAGTGATAATTCTAGAGAAGGGAAACACGAGGTGGATGTGGGACCGGGTGAAATTATGTGGACAAGATATTCTTCCTTTACAGTCCCTCGAGTCTATTAAAAATTCTTACAGCTGTGTTTGCAGTGCAGAAAAATCAAAATTGAAATTCTCATAACCCAAATATAATTACATTTTAAATAACAGAACACATTGCAAAGGGGTCAATCCATGAGGATCTGATATTTCAGGGCCTGCTAGATGTTGGAGAGTTAAAGCAGTGTTCAAGCCAAGTTTTTTTTTTTAAAGTCAGCAGCTACAAACACTGTAGCTGCTGGCTTTTAATAAGGACACTTACCTGTCCAGGGAGCCCGCGATGTCGGACCGCCGAGGCTGATCAGTCCATCAGATCAGGTGCCGGAGCCGCCATTCCAACAAAGGGAAACCGGAAGTGGAGCCTTGCGGCTTCACTGCCAGTTTCCTACTGCGCATGCACGAGACGCGCTGTGCTTTGTGAATTGCCAGCTTGTCTTCTGGGACACACACATGTCCCAGAAGAGGAAGTGACGTCATGGGCCGCGTTCCAGCTGGATCGGAAGTACACTCAGTACTTCCAAAAAGGTAAGTAAGAAAAATTAAAAATAAAATGTAATATCCAAAAACTAGGTTTTGAGAGGTGGTCTTTAGTTTAAGACCACCTCTCAAAAATGGGTGGAACTCCGTTTTAAGTCACCTAACAATTTCTTATGTCTCATGTGATATCTCTGTACTTTAGTTCCCAGGTCTGATCTCTTGCCATTGTAAAGGATCCCAATGTATCAAATGTATGTTTAAAGTGATTGTAAAGTCTCATTTTTTTCTATAAAAATAATGAACATGTTATACTTACCTGCCCTGTGTAATGGTTTTGCACAGAGCAGCTCAGATCCCTCTTTTCTCGGGTGCCTTTTCTGTGCTACTGGCCCCTCCCTCTTGTTAAGTGCCCCCAAAGCAAGCAGCTTGCTATGGGGGCAACCAAGCCAAGCTGCAGCTCTGTGTGTCCATTCAGACAAGGAGCTGTGGTTCAGCCCCACCCCCTCTCTCTCCTGATTGTCTAACTGACTTTGATTGACAGCAGCAGGAGCTAATGGCGCCGCTAATGTGTCTCAGCCAATCAGGAGGGAGAGTCCCGGCAGGCCGAGACATTCGTGGATATCTCTGAACAGAGATGGGGCTCAGGTAAGTAATAGGGTGGCCGAGGGGGGCCGCTGCACACAGAAGGCTTTTTTATCTCCATGCATAAAGATAAAAAACCTTCTGACTTTACAACCACTTTAATGTATTTTTGGTAAAGAAGTTTCATTCGAACCACAGGTGCCATTGTGTTTGGTATGGGCGTAGGTCTGTAATCATAAAGTAAGACTCTGTGGTCGTGATGACGTCGAGCCTGAACCGACTCTGTGATGTCAGCAGAGACTGCTGCTGTGCCCCCCTGGGTTCACTGGAGCGCTGGGCTGTGAAGGGGGTGGGAGTGGCTGGCTTAGGCTCTCATCGGTCGTATAAGAGGTTGAGCCGGATGCTGGTCCAGGCATGTGGGTAGATCCCGACTCCATTGTCATGATCTTGCCTGAGCCTGGGCTGGCTCTGTAAGGTCAGCAGAATCTATCCACAGCCGCCGCGGCCACCCCCTATATATGCATCATGCCCCTTTCAGGACACCAGGTGCATGAATTACAGCGGCCGGGGTGTTTTTTGAAGCACCTGATTAGAGTCATAGGCTCTAATATGCTTTAAAATAGGGTGGACTCGTGGCGCAGAGCATTGCACTCAGAGCCTACCCAGGTGTGTTAGAAAAGCAAATAAATATTTGCTTTTCTAACACTGAATCGCCTCTCTGCCGATCAGGAAGGTCTGATACCCATTTCCGGATTTGCTGAAAGGTCAGGCAATCCTATTGTACGCCTAGGAGGAGGGGGATACACAGAGGAAGCTGCCGTGATCCACACCACGGGAGGAGGAAGAAAGCTGCCGGACACGCTGTCCACCCACCAGCTTCCTAGATGGGGTAAGTGCTTTGATGTCCCAACTGTCTTCCGGGCGGGTTGCCGCCACCACCACCCCCGGCCGACTGACCGGGGGGTATGGCTGTTTGCCACCCCCCCAAAAGAAAAAAAACACCAGCTGTTACTGCCTGGAAGCACTTTTCAGTGGCTCTGACGGAAGAGTGTGAGATCATGGCAAAGGTACGTACAAGTGGGTCGGAAGCACAGCTTTAAAGAAGATCATAATGGGTTCGATGGGTTAGTGCATTGATGGCGAACCTTGGCACCCCAGATGTTTTGTAACTACATTTCCCATGATGCTCATGCACTCTGCAGTGCAGTGGAGCATCATGGGAAATGTAGTTCTAAAACATCTGGGGTGCCAAGGTTCGCCATCACTGGGTTAGTGGTTCGGGTTTTATTGGTGAGTTTCCTCCCTCTTAGAGTCAGCCTAAGGGTTAGGTGTTAGAGTCAGTGTAAGGGTCACATACAAGTGAATTGCTTATCTTTCCTTTTGAAAATGCTCATTGTCTGACTGCCATGCTTATTCATTGGCTTCATTGGAATCACTAACCTAAAGCATGTATGCAAATCAGGAGCTCTGACTTTCATTGGCTGCATACTTATTCCGGCTCAGCGGTTTGGAGACTGAGGCCAGAGACAGTCAGGCGACTGGAATTTTCAGATGGAAGTTACCAATGGCAGCCTATATACTGTATCATTGTCAGTAAGAACTTCCTTTTAGGGCAGAAGTCAAAGCATGCAGGGAACTCTTTGAACAAAAAAAATGATGTCAGGTTTCCGCAGCAGGAATGGGCAAATCTGCATAAGTACACTAGGAAACTGAGACTAGACTATATATAGTAAAGTAAATGTATTAATAGTAAAACAAAAGACTTTCAAACACTAGCAAACAGGAAACAGCAAACATGAGGATACAAGTGAACCATAAGCCAAAGACAAAATACCTAACAAGCTAACTATTATACAGTATGTACAAAATGAGAAATACAGATCACAGGGTAAAACTGTAGATGTAAGGAAGTGGGGAACCAGGACAGGGATCAGGAACAAGGGGAACAGTTACAAGGCAGCAGGGTACAAAATACAGGGCAAGAGCAAGATCAGGAGCAGGACATAGGTGCAAGGCAGGACCAGGCAGAAATCAGGCTCAGGATTTAACAGCAAGCATGCATCTTGCTGGCAGGCAAAATAAGAAAGCGAGAGGGATTAGTAGAAGAGGAACTAAACATCCTTCCAGCTGGTGGACACTGGAACTACAGCCCTCTGACCAGGAAACGGCAGTGCCATCAGCAGGTGATCTACAGTAGGTCCTAATAGTTCCCCCTTCTTGAGATGCTTCTCCGTGCCCCCCACCATGGTCTCTTAGCCCTTTTGCTTGATGCGTTAATCCTTTTATAGCCAAAGATTTAAAGAGTAACTCCAGGTTGTGAAAAAAAAAATTATCCCCTCTGGCCGATCTATGTATATTTCAGAGATTTAAAAAAAAAAAACTTCATTGCAGATTCCTACCTGTTTCTGCTCTGAAGAAATAGCTGGTTGTTTCACTGTGTGGTAGGTTTGAAGAGAGACAGCCCACACAATGGGGAACTCCCAGTCCAATTTGCAAGATCTTCTTTCAGGTGCTTAGGCTCAGTGTGTCCTTACACACTACAGCAGAAACAAGTAAAAGGATTGAGCTGGCAACTCTGTAGTTCATATAGCGATTTTAATAGTTGGTTACAAAAAGTGACAAGCAAAATATGTGACTTGTTTCGGCAACATCCTTAGTCGTCGCTCACCATGTCCTGGGCAGACCAATTCTGAATTGGGAGGGTCTGGTTCATTATAATTACCTGGTGCACTCTAATGAGAATGATGTAGGGTCTGCATCCCTTTAGAAGTAATTAAATCTTAGGGAGTATTTCCCCAAAAATTACATTTATTTTGCAGAAGATGTTTAAAATCTGACTTGCATCTAAGTGCAGACTTCTGGGTAAATCAAGGAACCAATCATGCGCATAGGAAATTACATTTTTGGAGGTGTTCTCTACATAAATGGGGCCATATTACATTTAATTTTACAGAAAATGACAGCACTGAAGATTGAAATGGAAGGGCGATTTTTAATAACATTAATTATTTTGACTCTTTGGATGTACTACATATGTCCAGAGAGTGAAGGGTTTAAAACAAGCTCATGGCTTCGCACTGACAAGTAGGAGAGCCTGCTCTGTGGTTCATGGGCTCTCCCACTCCTCCCGGAACTGTCTGATCTGAGCTTGATTACCTGCAGTGGAGGGCAGGGGAGACATTGGGGGTCTAATAGACTTCTGATGTCTCCATGAAGAGGATCAGCCACTGACCCAATGCTATTACATAAGGGGCTTGTGAGCTCCTTTTGATAGCAATGTAAAAGAAATTACTAAAACTATAAGAAAATGTAATAAAAAAAAATGAACATAACCCCATTGCCTTGCACACACCCACAAATGCAAATACATGCATATGTATGTAGACCATGATTGCACCAAACACATGAGCTTTTTACATGAACATTGGATTGAGAGCAATCATTTTAGGCAGTGGCGGCCCGTAATGCAGAGCGCAGGGGTACTGCCCCCCCTATCCATGCGTCTGGCCCCTAATCTACATGCGGGGCACCAGACACATAGATTTACATGGTTTTTTTTGGGCTCTAATAGGCTTCAAAAAAAGGGTGGGCTCGAGGCGCAGAGCACTGCGCCCCGAGCCCACCCAGTTGTGTGACAATAGCGTATGAACATGCGCTATTGTCTTCCTGATTCCCCTCCCGGCCAATCAGGAAGCGAAAGCATTGTTTGCAATGTCTACAACCGAGTGACATCCTCGCCAAGAATAACCTTCTTGATCCCCTTCAGTCTGGATTCCGCCCTCAACACTCCACGGAAACTGTTCTCCTAAAACTCACAAACGATCTACTAACAGCTGAATTCAATGGACTCTATTCTGTACTCCTACTCTTAGACCTCTCTGCTGCCTTTGACACAGTGGACCACCCCCTCCTCCTCAAAAAACTCCACACCTTTGATCTCCATGACTGTACTCTTCGCTGATTCTCATCCTACTTATCCAACCACACCTTTAGGGTCACTTACAACTCTACTTTCTCCTCTCCTCCTCCTTTCTCTGTCAGGGTCCCCCATGGTTCTGGTCTTGGACCTCTCCTATTCTCCACATTCACCTCCTCCCTGGGTCAGGTAATAGTAATATCTATCTCTCTACCCCTCAGCTCACTCCTTCAGTCTCCTCACGTGTCACTAATTTACTAACAGACATATCAACATGGATGTCACACCACTTCCTCAACCTCAATCTATCCAAAACTGAACTCATGATTTTTTCTCCCCCACCTGCCCCTGCCCCTGATCTCTCTGTCAAAATCAATAGCATTACTATCAGCCCGTCCCCTCATGCCAAGGTTCTAGGTGTAACACTGGACTCTGAACTCTCCTTTCGGCCCCACATCCATACACTTTCCAAATCTTGCTGTCTCAACCTCCGCAACATCTCCAAAATATGCCCCTTCCTAACCAATGACACCACAAAACTCCTAGTTCACTCCCTGGTCGTCTCCCGCCTCGACTACTGCAACTCCCTCCTTACAGGGTTACTTTTACACAGGCTGTCCCCCCCTTCAGTCCATAATGAATGCAGCTGCCAGGCTCATCCACCTTACCAACCGCTCAGTGCCTGCTACCCCTCTCTGTCAATCCCTCCACTGTCTTCGACTCACCCAACAAATTAAATTCTAAATTCTAATAACAATTTACAAAGCTATCCACAACTCGACCCCCGGCTACATCACTTACCTAGTCTCAAAACACCAACCTACTCGTTCCCTTCCTTCCTCCCAAGACCTCCTGCTCTATAGTTCCCTCATCACTTCCTCCCATGCTCACCTCCAGGACTTTTCCTAAACCTCTCCCATCCTCTGGAACACCTTACCTAATCCGTCCGACTATCTCCTACTCTGCTTGCTTTTAGACACTCCCTGAAAACCCTCCTCTTCAGAGAAGCCTATCCAGCCCCCACCTAACAACTGTACTTTTACTTTCTCCATCAGATCATCCACCACAGCTATTACCTTTTCTATCACTTGACCCTCCCTCCTAGACTGTAATCTCTAACAAGCATGGCCCTCTGATCCCTCCTGTATTGAATTGTATTGTAACTGTACTGTCTGCCCTCATATTGAAAAGTGCTGCGCAAACTGTTGGCGCTATATAAATCCTGTATAATAATAATAATAAAATAATTGTTTGCCACCCCCCAAAAAAGCTGCCACTGGTTTTAGGTCTGTAATTTGGCTCTCTAAACTGATGAGCTATAAGGCCTTATCAATTGTTGTCTATGGAGGATTTTAGGTACCATCATTTTTCCTGGTATCGCAATGCAGTTTTAAGACTTGACATATTTGGTATCTCCTTACTCGATGTAACCTTATTTTTTACCAAAACATTGGGTATAATATTGTGATTGCATCAAAATAAATTTTAGTTTGCTGAAAAAATTAATTTAATAAGCTGCACAGATGTACTCTAATGTGACATAAAAAAAAAACTGCAACTACCATCTTTTTATTCTACAGGGCCTTTGCTTTCAGAAAATATATAATTTGATGTGAGTTTTTGAGTAATTTTATAGCAAAAAATGCAGATTATAACATGTGCAAAAAATGAAAAAAAAAATGCTCTAAAGGGGAACTGGTTACATTCAAAATTAAAATTGATTGTATATGATATATTATTTTCATTTATTTTCTATAATGTTTTCTTCAAAACTGAAGTTGCCCTTTAAATGTTTTTTTTCCCCACTCTCGTCTATATATAATAAATGAACAGTGTGGGGACGACAGTGGGAAAGCCGGCATCGGAGGTGGAAACAGCTGTGAGTGAAAGAACATGTTGGAGATTTCCCTGAAGGCTCCTAAACAGGCTCTTAATAGACTAACGACAGTTCTGAAAGTTGAAGTCATTAAGAAGAAGAATGGCAATGACTCAGGAAAATTATATAACTTAAAAAATTACTACTCAAACTGTTTTATAACGTGTGGATAATTAAAAATAACATTTCTGTTTCAGTTTTCAGCCAATATGTATAACCAACCAGAAATGTATTTTCTTAACAAGCGTACTTGTTTTGTACTGTACCTGTATTCGATTTGTAGATGAGATTTCCCAAAGTACTTTCTAACAGGTCCTATAAGCCAGTGTTTCAGTGGTACTGACTAGTATTCCAATGTTTCTCTTCTCCCTCAGTTTCACTCCCTAATTCAGCAAATGTGACCCCAGCGCTGACAGGGAGCGGCAGGGGAGGAGCAAACAAGGATGCTTTGCAAGTGCCTTACATCCCCCTTATCAACTGATGACATCATTGGTTGTTAGGACACCAGCGGCTAGAAAATTGTAGTGCATAATGAAAACTTGTGGCTTTGCGTAACTAAAAGGCAGGCTTGATCTACCTGCTTGCTTATATACAGTTTTTGGGCAATTTCTTTACATTTTGCAAAGGCACCTCTGAAGAAACCTCAAGGAACCCTGGTTGAAAAAGGCTGCTCTAAGCTATGAGATTTTATAAGAACTGGACATATAGCTTGAGGTTAACTTAGAGGTCAAACTACAAAGTTAAAGGAGAAATCCAGCCAAAAAGAAAACAGAATATCCCAATAAAATGATGAACTACTGTAAAAGAACAGCTTTTGCTGCAATTTTCACCTTTAATTTAGAGCGGTCCCCGCAGTACTTCTTTTTTGCCACAAGCTGTCTTCAGTCTCCTTAAAGCGGAGTTCCAACGACATGTTTGATTTTTATTTTATAATGCATTTCTTAGGATCGTAACATAGACTAATGCCACTCACGATTTTAGTAAATTTCACCTCTAGATTTAATATTTTAGATAAAAAAATACCTTATATTTTCCTCTCTTGGCAGTTCCCATATTGCTAGTGGGCATGTGAAAGGCTCGCAGCACCGTAAACTTCTCACGTTGCCATCACAACGGGCGGCGGCGGCGGAAGTGCCCGTCCCGTTGTGATGGCAACGAATATAAGCCTTCTATCGCGTCACTTCCGTCATTGCGTCACTTCTGGTTTTGGAATATCACAATGATGAGCGGCGGCGATCCACACTGACTCCTGGGAATTATGACACAAAGCTCCCAGGAGACAGTGCGCCGCCGGATATGACGGACATATCTGCGGGAGGCAGAAGGTGAAAACCTTACTATCTGGGTAAGATGACATAAAAAATAAAAAATAAATTCCATTGCAGAAAATATAATCTCTAATAATACTTTTAAAAAAATTGTTTTAAAAGTGGGTGGAACTCCGCTTTAAAGTGTTACTAAACCCAGGACATGCATTCACTATATCTGGTCTCCCACAGTCGACAGAAAATGGAAATACAATTATAATAGTAAATGATGTAGCCGGGAGCGGACTACGGTTATCTGATTTTTGCAGACTTGCCTGCTATTATCCCACCTTGCTCCTATGTCCCCCTAGCGCTGGACTCAAATAACTGACCTCACATTCTGAGCATAGCAGAAGGCATTGTGGAAGCTGTAGTCTTTTGGGTAGACCTCGCTGAGATACAGAACTGACTATGGACCACATATCCCAGCAGACCATCTGCTTCACAGAAGAATTGTGGGAGAGACTATAAGACCCCTTTCACACTGGGGCGGCAGGTCCGTTAGCGGTAAAGCGCCGCTAGTTTTAGCAGCGCTTTACCACCATTATAGCGGCGCTTTTCGGCCGCTAGTGGGGAGCCTTTAACCCCCGCTAGCAGCCGTGAAAAGGGTTAATAGTGCCCTTTTTTGCCGCTGCCGAATCGCTTTTTTCAGCAGCGCTGCCCATTCATGTCAATGGGCAGGGGCGGTGGAGTGGAGGAGCGGAATATACACTGCTTCTGCACCGCCCCAAAGATGACTTCTAGGACTTTTTTACTGTCCTGGAAGCGCACTGCCCCAATGTGAAAGCACTCAGGCTTTCACACTGGGTGTCAGGAGTACTCACCGAGGCCGAGATGCTGAGAGCGGCTCCCCTTGCAGCTGAGCGCACTCCACCCCTGGAGGTGATACTGTAGGTGGAAGGCACGGAGAGGCATGGGTTGCCAGCAGGTTTAGGTGACTTGAGTGGTGACCGCTGGAAGGAAACTGGAGCACCGTGTCGTGGTCAGCTGGGTACCAATCTGGTGTGAGAGACCAGGCTGGGACTCAAACACGAGAAGGCAAGCGAGGTAGTCCTTAAAGAAGGCCAAGGGTTAAACACAGGAAGCAGGCAGAGTAGAAAAGTCCTTAGGCAAGCCGGGGGTCAAACACAGGAAACAGGCAAATTAGAGAAGTCCTTAGGCAAGCCGGGGGTCAAACACAGGAAGCAGGCAGAGTAGAGAAGTCCTTAGGCAAGCCGGGGGTCAAACACAGGAAGCAGGCAGATTAGAGAAGTCCTTAGGCAAGCCGGGGGTCAAACACAGGAAGCAGGCAGAGTAGGTCCAGAACAATCCGGGTCACAACAGGTAGTCACAAGATAGCAGGATACTGAAGCAGGAACACAGGAAGCTGAAAGACAAACCAGCAATTCCTCTGAGCACTTGCTCAGCTTTTATAGGCAGCCAGGAAGTCATGTGATTTCTCTGACAGCTTCTCACTGTCAACTTTGCTGCCATCGAGTGTTCAAAGTATAGTATGTTTCTTATAATATGCTTCTCTGACACTGGGGTGGTTTGAGAGGCGCTTTACAGGCGTTATTTTTAGTGCTAAAATGCCTGAAAAGCACCCCAGTGTGAAAAGGGTCTAAAGGGATCTGCTGACCAGGCCTACGCGCTCTTGCTTCCTGGATCCCATTGCGTGGGCATCATGCCGTCAATGTGAGGAGAGATTGCAGCCTAGCATGCGACACCCCGCAGTAGTGCTGAATATCACGGAACCAACCGGTTTGTTGAGTTAGCAGACTGATTACCATCCTTGCTCATCTGCAGTAAGAAGCATCGTACGATCATTCTCCTGGGAGGTTGCCGAGGTCTATCAGGATTGGTGAGGGGGCCTATGCCCACAGATTCTACTGCCTTGTTAAGCACTACACTTGAACACTGCACACAGGTAACACCCATATTGGATTACAAATAGCATTGCAAACACCAGGATCAGCTATCTTGTCTTGTTTATCATCACTTGCTACAGTGAGGAGTCATTCTTCCATGAGCTCCAACTCTGCCGGTGAAGACTTTGCAAGGCCTTGCTTTTGGGACATTGTTGTTTATTACTCTTAAAGGGGACACTTTGCTGGTAACAATAGTACCTTATCTCTCATTAGGATTAAAGGTATTAGAGGTATTATAGGCTAGCTCGGGATACTCCTTTAATACAGAAATATTTATTTGTATCCACAAATAGCTTTTCCAAAGTATTTCATTGTTACAGTGTTTATTGCTATCACTCATTTGTCATTATCAACTGTTATTGCCGCAAGTATTGTTTCAGCATAATCTTGGTTGCCTGCAAGATTTGGCTGACATGTTTTAAACCTCTCTTCACAAATAAGTAAACGAATAGAGAGTTGAAACTACTTGTTTGTATCCGTGTGTCATTTAAATGTGTACATAACATGTCTGAACAAAGAGTGCCAGAGGGGCTGGAGAGTTCACAGGGTCATGGCTGCACAGGAGAACATACATTACCAAGCAACAATATAAACTGCTACTGTAAATACCTTTTCTCATCAGCTGTGTATAGCAGTCTTGTGACTTCTATCAGTGCCTACTTAACCACCTCCCTACTGTGCACGAAAACCCCCTTCCTGCCCAAGCCATTTTTCAGCTTTCAGCGCTGTCACATTTTGAATGACAATTGCGCGGTCGTGCGACGTGGCTCCCAAACGAAATTTGCGTCCTTTTTTTCCCACAAATAGAGCTTTCTTTTGGTGGTATTTGATCACCTCTGCGGTTTTTATTTTTTGCGCTATAAACAAAAGAAGAGCGTCCAGTTTGGAAAAAAAACACTATTTTTAAATTTTTGCTATAATAAATACCCATTTTTTTTTTTTTAAATAAAATTTTCCTCAGTTTAGGCCGATACGTATTCTTCTACATATTTTTGGTAAAAAAAAAAAAAAATCGCAATAAGCGCGTATTGATTGGTTTGCGCAAAAGTTATAGCGTGTACAAAATAGGGGATAGATTTATAGCATTTTAATTTTTTTATTTTTTTATTAGTAATGGCGGCGATCTGTGATTTTTTATTGTGACTGCGATATTGCGGCGGACACATCGGACACTTTTGACACATTTTTGGGACCATTCACGTTTATACAGCGATCCCTGCTATAAAAATGCATTGATTACTGTATAAATGTGATTGGCAGGGAAGGGGTTAACCACTAGGGGGTGGGAAGGGGTTAAATATGTTCCCTCAATGTGTTCTTACTGTGGGGGGAGGGGACTGACTGGGGGAGGTGACCGATGGTTGTCCCTATGTACAAGGGACACACCATCGGTCCCCTCTCCCTCACAGGACGTGGATCTCTGTGTTTACACACAGAGACCCACTTTCCTGCTCGTTTCCCGGGCAATCGCGGGTGCCCGGCGGCAATCGCGGCCGCCGGGCACGCGCACCGGAGCCTCGTGAACGCGGCGGGCACGCGCGCGCGCCGCTGGCTTCAAGCGCGCGCCTCCTAGCTCGTTTTAAAGGGAGGACGTCATATGACGTCCTCCCAGAACGAGAGTATCCTCCGCCCGCCGTCAATTGACAGTGGGCGGTGGACAAGTGGTTAAAGCTTGTAGGAGGAGTTTTCATACTGCACTGGCTGTCCTATCAGGATCCAGTACCCCTGACCCTCTGTCTGGACAGTGCTGATGGGCCCTGTGCTGATTACATGCACTCTCCCAAGAAAAAAAAAAACTCTCTAGCAATACACACCAAACTGAGCATGTGCAGCCTGACTCCAGTAACCCTGTCCTACATGTTTTGGAGTCCGTGGAAGTAGGGGAGGATCTGTGCATACAGGATCAAACAGCCTTTTTTACACAATGCAGAGGATTAACCCCTTTGATTCCACAGTGAGTATAACAAGCATGCTTTACTGCATGTACAGACTGATCTTACTGTTGTGGGTTTAGTAACACTTTAACTGACAGTTAGTATCATTCAAATGGTTATCTCTGTATTCAGGCTGTATTCATACTGCCCCCAGTACAGTGATGAGATCACCTCCATGTCATTCTGCTCTCTCCTCCTATTAGCATACTCTTTGCCAGCACATGAATTGAGTGCCTCCATTTACTGCTTCTTCCTCTCCTAGTATGAGCTCTGCTTTACAAAGAGGTTTATACCAAGTCAAATTCAGGTACATACGCTGCTTGATTCAAGGATGTGATAATGATTATAGAAGACCACTAAAATGCATCTTTTATATCTGCCTTGGGTTATGACTTAAGAAAAGTACAACTTCTTTACTGTACATTTTAACTTTTTTTTTTTTTCTCTGACTTGTGTTATTTTTAAAACAGTGTTACAGATATTAAAACAACAAAAAATAAAATAAATTTAAGGTGCCATACATAATCCCAAGAAGTTAAGACACAAACCTTGATTATTAAAATTTAGAAAAAGTGTATTTGTACATAAATTAAAAGCACTCCATAAAAACTGGTAAAGTGCATCTAAACCACCCCAGACAAAGATGATAACTCCTACTATGTCCTATTTTTCATATATACACAACATATTACACATACTCAAAAGAGAATACATTATTGTAGAATAGTGATATATAAAAGGGGTATATATGGCACCTTATCCACTTAAGGACCGCCACACGACGATGTACGTCAACAGAATGGCACGGACAGGCACAAGGGCATACAGGTACTTCCCCTTTAAGAATCTGTCAGTGGGTCATGCGCACGGCGCCGGCAGTGCGCTCGTGACCCGGTCTGAAGCTCCATGACCACGCCCGCGGGACCCACGGACCCGATCGCCGCCAGTGTCCCGCGATCGGGTCACGGAGCTGAAGAACGGGTAGAGGTAAGTGTAAACAAACCTTTAGCCGTTCTTCCTAGTGGCATGTCAGTGATTGTCTGTTCCCTGTCATAGGGAACGACGATCAGTGATGTCACACGCCAAGCCACGCCCCCCTAGAGTAAGAATCACTCATTAGGTCACACTTAACCCGTACAGCGCCACCTAGAAGGTAAACCCTTCACTGCCAGTGTCATTTTCACAGTAATCAGTGCATATTTATAGCACTGATCGCTGTAAAAATGACAATGGTCCCAAAAATGTGTCAAAAGTGTCCGATGTGTCCGCCATAATGTCGCAGTCATGATAAAAATCGCTGATCGCCGCCATTACTAGTAAAAAAATTATTATTAATAAAAATGCCATAAAACTACCTCCTATTTTGTAGACACTATAACTTTTGCACAAAACAATCAATAAACGCTTATTGCGATTTTTTTTACCAAAAATATGTAGAAGAATACATATCAGCCTAAACTGAGGAAAAAAAATGTTTGTATATATTTTTTGGGGAAGTAAAAAATATATAATTTTTTTCAAAATTGTCACTCTATTTCTGTTTATAGCGCAAAAAATAAAAACCGCAGAGGTGATCAAATACCACCAAAAGAAAGCTCTATTTGTGGGAAAAAAAGGACGTCAATTTTGTTTAGGAGCCACGTCGCACGACTGCGCAATTGTCAGTTAAAGTGACGCAGTGCCGAATCGCAAAAAGGGCCCTGCTCTTTGACCAGCAAAATGGTCCGGGGCTGAAGTAATTATAGTCCCTTCTTTCTTCTTTATGTTGTTTTGATTTCATAATTGGGATATGTTGCTAAATTATCAGGCAGTGTTTCATATATGCTAGTGTTACAGATATCATAGATGAAAAGCTTACGTTGTATGATATAATTTGTTCCATGCATAAAATTACTCATTTAGGGATGAGCTTCGAGTTCGAGTCAAACTCATGTTCGACTCGAACATTGCCTGTTCGCCCGTTCGCCGAACAGCGAACAAATTGGGGTGTTCGCGGCAAATTCGAAAAGTCTATGGGAGAAATCTAAAGTGCTAATTATAAAGGCTTATATGCAAGTTATTGTCCTAAAAAGTGTTTGGGGACCCGGGTCCTGCCCCAGGGGACATGTATCAATGCAAAAAGAAGTTTTAAAAACGTCCGTTTTTTCGGGAGCAGTGATTTTAATAATGCTTAAAGTGAAACAATAAAAGTGAAATATTCCTTTAAATTTCGTACCTGGGGGGTGTGTATGATATGCATGTAAAGTCGCGCATTTTTCCCGTGCTTAGAACTGTCCCTGCAAAAAATGTCATTTTTGAAGGAAAAAAATACATTTAAAACTCACTCGCGGCTAATAAGGAATTGTCGGCTTTTATCAATACATACAAAAGTCATTGATAAAAAAAAAAAAAAAAAAGCGTGGGGGTCCCCCAGAATTCAATTACCAGGCCTGTTGTGTTACACTATGTGATTATTCTTGCTTTGTGTCTTTAAGGCCCCTTTCACACTGGGGCGTTTTTCATGCGGTTTAGCGCTAATAATAGCGCTGTTATACCGCATGAAAAAATCCTGCCCTGTGTCTTCAATGTGAAAGCCCGAAGGCTTTCACACTGAAGCGGTGCGCTAGCAGGACCGCTCCAAAAGTCCTGCTAGCCGCTTCTTTACAGCGGTAAAGGAGCGGTGTGTTCACCGCTCCTTTACCGCGGTCTCCCATTGAAATCAATGGGACAGCGCGGTAATACCGCCCGCAAACCGCGGCAATAGCCGCGGTTTGCGGGCGGTATTAACCCTTTTTCGGCCGCTAGCGGGGGTTAAATTAACCCCCCTAGCGACCGCATACCGCGGTAAGAACGACAGTATAGCAGCGCTGAAAATCGCGCTGCTATACCGCCACCGCACCTGCCCGCCCCAGTGTGAAAGGGGTCTAAGATCTGTCCCCTTCTTTCTAGCTGAACTCTCTCTCTCACCGTAGTTCTTTATATTTCTCCTCCACTTCCTGATTCTGGTCATTACTCCTGTATATCTTCCATGCTAACATCTTACATGTGGCTTACAACTGCAACGTTTTTCTACCTATGAATATCCATCATTAAATGGAACATTCAAAAGGATTCATCGTCTGTCGTCCTAACTGTGAGTTTATTCATTGAGTTAAACTGCCTGTATCGATGCAAGGGATGAATATCAAACCAGCTTGAGTAAGGCCTACTTAAACCTGGAGATGAACTTTATCGCTTTGTAGTTGAGAAAGAACAGTAGAAAAACGGAGTTTCACAGCCTAATTACAAGATTTCTGCATGTCAGTACTGATACAGACAAGATTTACTGCCCTTATAGCAAGACAGAAGGGACAGAGCAGCACATGGCAGCCTTATAGCCTGAGACAATCTGCACAGTGTCATATTTCAGCACACAGATCCTGCCTGCTTTCACAGTCAGTCTGCTATCATGAGTGACCAAGCTTCTGCATGTGAACTCACATCTACCTCCTCACAAGTTCCTGAAGAAACTGAGTTACCCAAACGCTCAGTTAAACCCACTTGGAAAGTAATGGAGAATTATGAAGCTTCAAGGACTGAATTGTCAAATAGCTTGGAATTAGTCTGGGAGAAAATCCTTGCTGAAGCCAATACAGTGTCTGTTGAACGTGAACTACTGACACTAGAGGGCGCCATTAAACAACTTTCTGCCTCATATGAGCTTTATCAGCTTACCAGCATCAAATTCACTAATGTCTTACAAAACATGAAGTCAGAAAATGCGATGATGCAATTAAAGCGCGTCAATGCTCTCAATATTGAAAGAGACAGTTTTATCCAACAAACCAGATTAAAGGCAGAAGCAAAAATAAAGCTGTTACAGGACACTGCATCTCACAGATCTGTTTCCACCAGACGTTCTAAAAACTCGTCAAGATCCCATAGTTCAAGATACTCAACACTCAGTGAGCGACTTATTAATGCCCGCGCTGAAGTGGAAGCCAGCAAAGTGCAGGTGGCATATGCAGAAAAAAGAGCAGAGTTGGAAGCGCAGTCAGCACGTCAAAGAGCAGAGTCAGAAGCGCAGTCAGCACGTCAAAGAGCAGAGTTGGAAGCTCAGAGGGCAGAGTCGGAAGCGCAGTCAGCACGTCAAAGGGCAGAGTTGGAAGCTCAGAGAGCAGAGTCGGAAGCTCAGTCAGCCCGTCAAAGAGCAACAATGGAAACCTTAAATGAACAGTGTAAACATGACGCAGCTATGGCAAAGCTAAGGGTCCTACAGCAAGCTATCAGTGCAGACGAAGGTGCAAGTGAGAAAGACAGCATTAACCTAAACATAGCAGATATGGAAGACCCCCTCAAACGCACTAAAGACTATGTCCTAAGCCACTGCAGTGCACACTCCATTGTCTCCAATGCTCCCGACTACATAGAGACTCCTTCACAGCTTCAAGTTAAAGAGGTTCCAGCAACTTCCTGCACTCAAAATCACTCCACTGCATTTCCTACCTGCCTACCTTGCCTGCCTTCATACGTCACAGAGCATCAGCGCAAGCTTCAAGCAAGTCATCAATCTCCAGTCATCGGTACAGCCTTGAATCAACGTACCATTGGAACAACTGACTTCAAGCAAGCAACTCACCTGGATGCATCTGCTGCACCATATTTCCCTGTGTCCTTTAACAACAATGTCAAAGATAACACAATCAGCACCATACAGCCAACAGCATCTCACATAAAGGCGGAGACAACTGAGACAGAAGAGTTTGTGAGGTACATGCTTCGCAGAGAGCTCACAAAGACTGGTCTTACAAGTTTTGATGACCAACCTGAGAACTACAGAAGTTGGAAATGTGCCTTCAGAACTACAATCAGCAATATTGGCATTACAGCTGATCAAGAATTGAATCTGCTGATCAAATGACTTGATCCTCTATCTGCTGCACGTGTTAAGCCATTAAGATCGGTTTTCATGGACAATCCTACTGCAGGCCTCACAGCTGCATGGGAGCGACTAGAGCAAAGTTATGGCAGTCCAGAAGCTATAGAAAATGCTTTGTTCATGCGTCTGGAAACGTTCCCAAAGATATCCGGTAAGGACAACAAGGAGTTCCAGAGACTGAGTGACCTTCTCCTTGAGCTTCAGCTAGCCAAGACAGACCCAAAACTACCTGGACTCAGTTACCTTGACACTCCAAGAGGGGTAAACCCAATTGTCTCCAAGCTCCCGTATGGTTTGCAAGAGAAATGGACTGCACTAGGGTCATCATACAAAAGAGAGAACAAGGTTTCCTTCCCTCCATTCTCTTTCTTCTGTGAATTCATCAGGAAAATTGCAAAGACCAAGAACGATCCAAGTTTTTCCTACGGTGAGTACAGCCTCTTCTCACCCTTTCCTAAGAGTACCAGTCTTCAGGGCAACTATAGAAACCATAGAGGCCCAGTGTCCGTGAAAAAGACTGACATCCTTCCCACTCCTACCACAGTTCTGGCCACGAACAAACAGAGTAGGAAGATTGAAAACCCTAACAGAGAGTGTCCCATACACAAGAAGCCACACCCCCTCAATAAATGTATCGGCTTTAGGAAAAAGCCTCTGGAAGAGCGCAAGGAGCTTTTAAAGACATTTAGGGTATGTTTCAGGTGCTGTGCTTCTACAGAACATTTTGCAAGGGACTGTAATGTGTCCATCAAGTGCATAGAGTGTGGCTCTGAAGAAGAACATGTGCAAGCCCTCCATCCTCTTGAGCCCAGCTCTGCACAACCTGCCAACACTCCTCCCAGGTTAACGCATGGCGGGGAGAATACAGACCAAGTGCCTAATTCTACCATCATTTCTTCATCCTGCACTGAAGTTTGTGGAGAAGACCGCTGTGGTAAGTCCTGTGCTAAGATATGCTTGGTGAACATCAGGGATGAGCCGAACACCCCCCTGTTCGGTTCGCACCAGAACCTGCGAACAGACAAAATGTTCGTGTAAACTTTAGAACCCTATTAAATACAATGGACTCGAACGTTCGAAATCTAAAGTGTTAATTATAAAGGCTAATATGCAAGTTATTGTCCTAAAAAGTGTTTGGGGACCTGGGTCCTGCCCCATGGGACATGTATCAATGCAAAAAGAAGTTTTAAAAACGGCCGTTTTTTCGGGAGCAGTGATTTTAATAATGCTTAAAATGAAAAAATAAAAGTGAAATATTCCTTTAAATTTCGTACCTGGGGGGTGTGTATGATATGCATGTAAAGTGGCGCATGTTTCCCGTGCTTAGAACTGTCCCTGCAAAAAATTTCATTTTTGAAAGAAAAAAATGCATTTAAAACTGACTCGCGGCTATTAATGAATTGTCGGCTCCCGGCAATACATACAAAAGTCATTGATAAAAAAAAAGCGTGGGGGTTCCCCAGAATTCAATTACCAGGCCCTTCAGGTCTGGAATGGATATTAAGGGGAACCCCGCCGCAAATTTAAAAAAAAATTTACGTGGGGTTCCCCCAAATATCCATTCCAGGCCCTTCAGATCTGGCATGGATTTTAAGGGGAACTCCACCCCAAATTTTAAAAAAAATGGCGTGGAGTCCCCCTAAAAATCCATACCAGACCCCTTATCCGAGCACGCAACCTGGCCAGCCGCAGGGGAAAAGGGGGGGACGAGAGAGCGGCCCCCCCTCCCTCCTGAACCGTACCAAGCCACATACCCTCAACAGTGGGAAAGGTGGAGATATTCTTTGAAGTCATTAGAAAAACTTCAGATTCCCCGTTGCTATGTTCCAGGTTCCACTTCAACTGCTAACCGGAGAGAGATTCATATTTTCTCTGATGCATCAGTTGAAGCTATTGCTGCAGTAGCCTATTTGAAGACCTCTGAACTGAATGGAGAATCACGCTGTAGTTTTGTCCTAGGCAAGGCAAAACTCACACCCAAGCTTGCACATACCATACCAAGACATGAACTTTGTGCAACCGTGCTAGCAGTAGAAATTGCAGAGCTCATACGAAGTGAAATGGACACTACAATTGATTCTTTCACCTTCTATACAGACAGTAAGGTAGTACTTGGTTACATAAACAACCAAACAAAACAATTTTATGTGTACGTCAGCAACAGGGTTGAACGTATCAAGAGATTCTCTCTACCAAGTCAATGGCATCACGTTCCCACTGAACTCAACCCAGCTGACTGTGGGACCAGAGCCGTGTCACCTGCCGCTCTTCAGGACAGCTTATGGCTGTCACCTCCAAGGTTTCTGTGTGAGGACTCTTACTTACTCCCTATTGACACCACCTATGGGTTAGAAACCCTGAAGATGATAAGGAAAAAATAACTGTGAACATCTCACTACACACTTCTGTAAGTACAAAACAGAAGCTGCGGTCACACCGTTACAAGCATCAATGGAAGCAGGTGCAGCATCTAGCCAATGTGTTCTGGCATCGCTGGAAGAAAAAGTATCTTCATCACCTTCAAGGTCGTAACAAATGGCAAGCATCTAAGCCGAATCTTAAGGTTGGAGACCTCATCCTTCTAAAAGACAAGGAAGTTTGTCGGAATGAGTGGCCTATGGGTCTTATTACTAAAGTTATGCCCAGTGACGATAACAAAGTCCGGAAGGTAGAAGTCAAGGTAACCAAGGGAGGATCGACACAAACCTTTAGTCAACCAATTACAGAGTTAGTACTCCTTTTGCCAGGTGAGTGACTTGTGCAAGGACTAGCCATGCTGTTGGCACGGCGGGGAGTACATTGCTGCCATCTACAGTTTCTACTCAGAACTTTGGAATTATTTGAAGACATCATACTGTGACTTTATGTTCTTCATCCTGTTGAACTTACGTTTATTATTTGCTTGTTGCATGTTTTTCATTACAGGTTCCAGGACATTCGTCAGTATTGGACTTATTGAAAATATATATATTAGTTTAAGGTTATGAAATCTAAAGATTTCAGACGGGGAGTGTTGTGTTACACTATGTGATTATTCTTGCTCTGTGTCTTTAAGATCTGTCCCCTTCTTTCTAGCTGAACTCTCTCTCTCACCGTAGTTCTTTATATTTCTCCTCCACTTCCTGATTCTGGTCATTACTCCTGTATATCTTCCATGCTAAACATCTTACATGTGGCTTACAACTGCAACGTTTTTCTACCTATGAATATCCATCATTAAACGGAACATTCGAAAGGATTCATCGTCTGTCGTCCTAACAGTGAGTTTATTCATTGAGTTAAACTGCCTGTATCGATGCAAGGGATGAATATCAAACCAGCTTGAGTAAGGCCTACTTAACCACTTCCCTACCCAGCCATAGACAAATGACGTCCACAGATGGGATCTCCCATCCTGGGTGGACGTCATATGACGTCCTCGGCTTTGTAGGGGGATATCTGAATGATGCCTGCAGCTAGAGGCATCATTCAGATATCCTTTTAAAGTGCCGGCGATTCTGTGCACCATAAGAACGATCATAGCGGCGGTTCCGCCGCTTGATCGTTCTTATAGGTGGCGGGAGGGGACACCCCCCCTCCCGCCGCATCCGGTGCTTCTCCGGGCTCCCCCGTGCGATCGGGGACCCGGAGCGAATCTTCCGGCATCGTTGGTGGAGTCACGTGATGAGCATAGAGATGACTGGTGACCAGATGGTCAGCAGTCATCTCTATGATCGTCGTAGGTCCTCAAATGTAAACAAAGCCGCCATTGCGGCTGTAAGTATGAAATCAGTGAAAAAATTTTCACTGATCTCATGCTTTCCAGCCTGGAGGAGAGATGTGGGGTCTTATTGACCCCGCATCTCTCAATAAAGAGAACCTGTCACACACATTCCTATTACAAGGGATGTTTACATTCCTTGTAATAGGAATAAAAGTGATCAAAAAAAAAAGTAAAATCATTGTAAAAAAATAAAAAAATAAGTAAAATAAATAAATAAATAATAATAAAAAAAAATTAAAACGCCCCTGTCCCCGGTAGCTCGCGATCAGAAGCGAATGCACACGTAAGTCGCCCACATATGTAAACGCCGTTCAAACCACGCATGTGAGGTATCGCCCGCGTGCGTTAGAGCGCGTGCAACAATTCTAGCACTAGACCCCCTCTGTAATTCTAACCTGGTAACCTGTAAAAAAAAATAAAGCGTCGCCTATGGAGATTTTTAAGTACCGAAGTTTGGCGCCATTCCATTCCAATTTTAAAGCGTGACATGTTAGGTATCTATTTACTCGGCGTAACATTATCTTTCATATGTTCCCAAAAAATTGGGCTAACTTTACTGTTTTGTTATTTTTTAATTCATGAAACCATTTTTTTTTTTAAAAAAAGGCGTTTGAAAAATTATTGCGCAAATATTGTGCAAGAAAAAATGTTGCAATGACCGTCATTTTATTCCCTAGGGTGTCTGCTAAAAAAACATATATAATGTTTGGGGGTTCTGAGTAATTTTCTAGCAAAAGAATGATGATTTGTACATGTAGGAGAGAAGTGCCAAAATAGGCCCGGTATTGAATAGGTACAAAAAGCCCTGTATTGAAGTGGTTAAACCTGGAGATGAACTTTATCGCTTTGTAGTTGAGACAGAACAAGGCCCTTTAGGTCTGGAATGGATATTAAGGGGAACCCCGCCGCAAATTTAAAAAAAAATGGCGTGGGGTTCCCCCAAATATCCATACCAGGCCCTTCAGATCTGGCATGGATTTTAAGGGGAACTCCACCCCAAATTTTAAAAAAAAATGGCGTGGAGTCCCCCCAAAAATCCATACCAGACCCTTATCCGAGCACACAACCTGGCTGGCCACAGGGGAAGAGGGGGGACGAGAGAGCGCCCCCCCCTCCCTCCTGAACCGTACCAGGCCACATGCCCTCAACATGGGGAGGATGTCCCCATGTTGATGGGGACAAGGGCCTCATCCCCACAACCCTTGCCCGGTGGTTGTGGGGGTCTGCGGGTGGGGGGCTTATCGGAATCTTGAAGACCCCTTTAACAAAGGGGACCCCCAGATCCCGCCCCCCCCCTATGTGAATTGGTAAGGGGTACATTGTACCCCTACCATTTCACGAAGAAAGCGTAAAAAAAGTAAAAAAAAACACACAAACACCTTGAAAAAGTCCTTTATTAAAAAAAATAAAAATAAAACATTCCAGCGATGAAATCCAGTGTCCCGCGGCGATCCCGATGTCCAGCGCTGTCCGTCACTGGTTTTGCCTGAGCGGACCTGATGGGGAACTTTCTCCTCAGTGTTTTAAATGTATAGACCCGCCCCTTCTAAAGTTCCCCATCAGGTCCGCTCAGCGGACCAGATGCGGAACATGACAAGGGGCGGGTCTATACATGTATTACCACAGTGAGAGAAGTTCCCCATCAGGTCCGCCCCCTCGGTATGTCGGACCCGCCTACGTCATTGGCCTGAGCGGGAAACTTCCTTCACTGTGTAATTTAAATTTACACAGTGAAGGAAGTTCCCCGCTCAGGCCAATGACGTAGGCGGGCCCGACATACCGAGGGGGCGGACCTGATGGGGAACTTCTCTCACTGTGGTAATACATGTATAGACCCGCCCCTTGTCATGTTCCGCATCTGGTCCGCTGAGCGGACCTGATGGGGAACTTTAGAAGGGGCGGGTCTATACATTTAAAACACTGAGGAGGAAGTTCCCCATCAGGTCCGCTCAGGCAAAACCAGTGACGGACAGCGCTGGACATCGGATCGCCGTGGGACACTGGATTTCACCGCTGGAATGTTTTTTTGTTTTTTTTTAAATAAAGGACTTTTTCAAGGTGTTTGTGTGTTTTTTTTACATTTTTTTTACGCTTTCTTCGTGAAATGGTAGGGGTACAATGTACCCCTTACCAATTCACATAGGGGGGGCGGGATCTGGGGGTCCCCTTTGTTAAAGGGGTCTTCCAGATTCCGATAAGCCCCCCGCCCGCAGACCCCCACAACCACCGGGCAAGGGTTGTGGGGATGAGGCCCTTGTCCCCATCAACATGGGGACGTCCTCCCCATGTTGAGGGCATGTGGCCTGGTACGGTTCAGGAGGGAGGGGGGCCGCTCTCGTCCCCCCTTTTCCCCTGCGGCCGGCCAGGTTGTGTGCTCGGATAAGGGTCTGGTATGGATTTTTGGGGGGACTCCACGCCATTTTTTTAAAAATTTGGGGTGGAGTTTCCCTTAAAATCCATGCCAGATCTAAAGGGCCTGGTATGGATATTTAGGGGGAACCCCACGCCATTTTTTTTTAAATTTGTGGCGAGGTTCCCCTTAATATCCATTCCAGACCTGAAGGGCCTGGTAATTGAATTCTGGGGGACCCCCACGCTTTTTTTTTTTTTTTTTTTATCAATGACTTTTGTATGTATTGATAAAAGCCGACAATTCATTATTAGCCACAAATGAGTTTTAAATTACTTTTTTTCCTTCAAAAATGACACTTTGTGCAGGGACAGTTCTAAACACGGGAAACATGCACCACTTTACATGCATATTATACACACCCCCCAGGTACGAAATTTAAAGGAATATTTCACTTTTATTTTTTAATTTTAAGCATTATTAAAATCACTGCTCCCGAAAAAACAGCCGTTTTTAAAACTTCTTTTTGCATTGATACATGTCCCCTGGGGCAGGACCCGGGTCCCCAAACACTTTTTAGGACAATAACTTGCATATTAGCCTTTATAATTAGCACTTTAGATTTCGAACGTTCAAGTCCATTGTATTTAATAGGGTTCTAAAGTTCACACGAACATTTTGTCTGTTCGCAGGTTCTGGTGCGAACCGAACAGGGGGGTGTTCGGCTCATCCCTGCTCATCTTGTACAAAACATTGTAAAATAAAGGCCAGGTTATTGTTGTTCTGTAGTATGCTGACATTTAGTCACAAAATCTTGTTTACTTTTGTGAATTGGCACCTCCCTCTGTCCTCCCCTCATGTTTAGTGCATTTAATTCAGTCCTAGCTAGACAAGTGTACTGCCGAAAAATTTGTTTTTTGTTGTTTTTTTTCGGGTCGCAATTCGTAAATTAGAAAATTCGTAAATTAGAAAATCCGAAAATGAGAAAGAAAATCCGAAAATTCTAAATAACTAAAATTCTAAATAATAACTAACTAACAATAACTATTAAATTATAGGTATTGGAATTTCCTTTCAAATTTGGCTGTTAGTGAACTTAAAGTGGAGTTCCACCCTCTTTAACAACTTGGCTGCATCCCCTGTAGCTCTGTCCCCTTAAATCGATTTGGCATATTAATTTTTTTTTTTAAAAACTCACTGTTCTATATGTATTTTATTGTTGTTCCGGCCGCGGCGCAGCAGCCTCAGCGAATCATCCACGGACCGCTATGCCTCCTGGGAGATTTTTGTCATCAATCCCAGAAGGCATAGCTGTCCCTGGGCTGTAGAATCGCGTTTTTCTCTAAACCGGAAATGACGAGAAACCGGAAATGACGCCTGCACCATTTTAAATGAGGGCAACCAGGCTATTGTTGCCAGTATTCACCTAGCGTCCCTAGCAGCGAGATCTTCGTCGGAGTATATCAATGTGCTGTGCTGGTGACATGTACTGTTTGTAATGTGCTGTGCTGGGGCATGTAATGTTGGCAATGTTCTGTGTGGGCGACATGTACTGTTTGTAATGTGCTGTGCTGGGGCATGTAATGTTGCCAATGTTCTGTGCTGGTGACATGTACTGTTTGTAATGTGCTCTGCTGGGGCATGTAATGTTGGCAATATTCTGTGCTGGTGACATGTACTGTTTGTAATGTGCTGTGCTGGGGCATGTAATGGTGGCAATGTTCTGTGCTGGTGACATGTACTGTTTGTAATGTGCTGTGCTGGGGCATGTAATGTTGGCAATGTTCTGTGCTGGTGACATGTACTGTTTGTAATGTGCTCTGCTGGGGCATGTAATGGTGGCAATATTCTGTGCTGGTGACATGTACTGTTTGTAATGTGCTGTGCTGGGGCATGTAATGTTGGCAATATTCTGTGCTGGTGACATGTACTGTTTGTAATGTGTTGTGCTGGGGCATGTAATGTTGGCAATATTCTGTGCTGGTGACATGTACTGTTTGTAATGTGTTGTGCTGGGGCATGTAATGTTGGCAATATTATGTGCTGGTGACATGTACTGTTTGTAATGTGTTGTGCTGGGGCATGTAATGGTGGCAATGTGCTGTGCTGGGAGACATGTAATGGTGGCAATGTGCTGTGCTGGGGACATCCACCCCACTGTCCCACTATCCACCCCACTGTCCCACTATCCACCCCACTGTCCCACTATCCACCCCACTGTCCCCCTATCCACCCCATGGTCCCCTTATCCACGCCACGGTCCCCCTGTCCACGCCACGGTCCCCCTGTCCACGCCACGGTCCCCCTGTCCACACCACGGTCCCCCTGTCCACGCCACGGTCCCCCTGTCCATCCCACTGCCCCTCTGACTACTCTGCGGCCCCTCTGACTACTCTGCGGCCCCTCTGACCACTCTGCACCCTCTACAGGGCTGTGGCAGTGAGTGAGCAAGCAGTAGTGGAATAGGGCAGCCATGAGGTGGGTGGTGTGCTCTGCTTTTACTAACATTCACCTGGCATGGATTAATGGCCATCACTCACCTTCGGCCTTCTCGTCCCTCATCCCTCACCTTCGGCCTTCTCATCCCTCACCTTCGGCCTTCTCGTCCCTCATCCCTCACCTTCGGCCTTCTCGTCCCTCATCCCTCACCTTCGGACTTCTCGTCCCTCATCCCTCACCTTCGGCCTTCTCATCCCTCACCTTCAAATACAGAAATCTGCTGCTAAAGGTAAGAGCTTTAAAGTGGTTGTAAACCCACTTTTGCAACTTGCACCTACAGGTAAGCCTAGATTAAGGCTTACCTGTAGGTGCAAGAAATATCTCCTAAACCTACACGGTTTAGGAGATATTTACTAAAATCACAGGCACCGCTGTCTACGGCGCATGCGCGCCGTAGATAACGGCGCATTCATGAGGTAATCCCATTCACAAATTCAGCTAAGTCCCAGCAACGCTTGGGCTTAGCCGAATTTGACGGCTCCCGCACGCATGCGCGGAGTCACGTCTTCGCCGCTCCGGCCAATCACAGCGCCGGAGCGGTGCTGTGATTGGCTGGAGCGGCGATACCCGGAAGTAACAGCGATGGCTGCGGCTGGAGAGAGGGACACGGACGGCTTCGGGGGCCCCGATCTAAGGTAAGTGGTACATAATGAGCTAGTATGCTAGTCATACTAGCTCATAGCTTTATCTTGCAGGTTGGCTTAAAAGAAAAAAAAAATTATATGGGTTTACAACCACTTTAAAAATATCCTAATTGTAAACTAAATCATTTGTTTCTGTGCAGATATATCTTCATAATAAGAATATATATATATATATATAATGTAGATATATCTGCACAGAAACAAATGATTTAGTTTACAATTAGGATATTTTTAAAGCTCTTACCTTTAGCAGCAGATTTCTGTATTTCTAGAATATTATTGCTTGTACATACTGGAGGGAAGGAGGGGAGGAGATGTTTACATAAATAGTTTCAAACCCTTTTTGTAGGATAAAAATAGTTATGCTGTATATGTAGACTCTGCCCAAAACAAATAAAATTTTGTTTTGTTATCTTATTTTTGTTTATTAAATTTGTCTTTATGTACAGGTGACTGAATGTACCATTTCTATATTCCATGGGGGCTCCCTTTAATTATTGATAATCTACATTATATGTAATTGATTTCAATGGAGTTTACCACATTTTTTTAGGGTGGCGTTTCCCCTTTCTTTTGGGGGGGATTTGGTGATCATATGGGCGCCCAGGGCGTTTCTCTTTGTTCTCCTTTGGGAGACAATGTGAGCGCCATCTGACCAAGCCCACCGGATATCCTGGCCCTCTTCTTCTAACATCGTATTGTGCCATTTCTGCCATTATTTTAAAGGGAAGTCTGCCCTTTTCTATACTTTAGGCATGTTTTCCCCTTCCGGATCCGTCTTATGGTGCGTCCAGCTCGTCGGGATGTTTTCTCCTGACGAGCGGGGTGGCGCTTCCGGCGGACGTCTCCGGTTTTCAGTGGTGGAATCGTCACTTCCGGGTCGGATCAGACGATGGGCGGATGTCGGAACTGACGTGCCCGCTCCGCCCATTGATTTGGCGCCATTGTGCGTCCAATGGGAAGGGGGAGGGGGTATATAGTCCGGATCGCAGCCTTGCAAATCAGTAGCATGACCAACATCCTGGGGAGAAGACGTTCTTAGATATCAGTCAAAGGTAAATTACTTAGGCACTAGATTTCTTTACGGGCAACATTGGTTTTTATCCTGTTGTCTGGTTTACTTGGTCTTTAATCTAAAATGGTTTTTATATTTTATATATATTTTTTCAGTAAACTGATTGATCGGTTTTGTAAAACAAGTTTTTCGGCAGAGATGCCCTAATGTGGACACACTTTATCCAATTGGATTAACCAGGTATATATCAGCTAGCAAGTATATGGCTAAAATTCTGATTACCAACTAGAGTGCATTATTATATATTTATAGTAATTTCCACTAATTCTTTTTCCTTTAGAGTGGACACTAATTGGGGTACTTTGGAGATATTACCCCCCTTTTTGCCTATTCTAATATTTTTTACTATCAACAAGCCATAAACAGGTAAATACTGATGGGGTATGTGCCGTATAATTAGATGGAGACGCCTTTACTCTTATATATAGATTGTTATTTGACTTCATTAGATTTTTCTTTGTAATTTCCCCCAGATGGCCCTCTGTTCCTGTGCTAGTAATATCCGGGTGGTTATCTGTGCCAGTATTTCTCCCACTCTATGATACACCATATGATCCCCTCCTTACGGGCGCCCCCGTGTGGGATAGCTCATTGGCTATCTGGTCATTCTTCCTATTAGATTGTACCATCAAAATTTACAGGTAATGTACTCACAACTGATATTAATAAGGTCATTTATACCTTGAATAAATAGATCCAATTTTGAGATGAACTTTTGAGCAACCATTGGGCTGGTTATGGTTTTCAGTTATCCCTTTTTTTTTTTTAAATATACAAAAAAAATTCTGTTTTGTAATTTTGAGTTTGAATTTTGAGTAAATATTATTATGTATTTATTTTCCTTTCTTTGTTTCCAGTATTTGCATGACAAACTCCTGAGGAAGCCTACAAAATGGCGAAACATGTAGAGAATTTTGTCTGTATGCACTTTGGAAACTCTATTATGTTTATTTTGATGGTTCATGTATATTTGTACATATGATTTTTCATATATATTTTTTGTAATAAAATTATATTTTTATATTGAATATTGTGTAGTTGTTGCACCTTAAAAGTCCCAATACCTTCATGATAATACCTATGATGAAGATGATACCAATGTTACATGATAATACCAATAGTAACAAGAGAGCAAAAGAGAAGCAGCGGCACCCTTATGGGAGGGAGAGAGAGAGGGAGAGAGGCAGAGAGAGAGAGAGCTTACTACGTCACCATGCTGCTACGTCAGATCTTCATTCGCAAGGGAGAGAGAGAGAGGGAGAGGGAGAGAGAGAGAGAAAGAGAGACAGAGGGAGAGAGAGAGGGAGAAAGAGGGGGAGAGAGAGAGAGATAGGGAGGCAGAGAGAGAGAGAGCTTACTACGTCACCATGCTGCTACGTCAGATCTTCATTCGCAAGGGAGAGAGAGAGAGAGAGGCGGAGGGAGAGAGAGAGGGAGAAAGAGAGACAGAGGGAGAGAGAGAGGGAGAAAGAGGGAGAGAGAGAGAGAGATAGGGAGGCAGAGAGAGAGAGAGGCAGAGGGAGAGAGAGAGGGAGAAAGAGAGACAGAGGGAGAGAGAGAGGGAGAAAGAGGGGGAGAGAGAGAGAGAGATAGGGAGGCAGAGAGAGAGAGAGAGCTTACTACGTCACCATGCTGCTACGTCAGATCTTCATTCACAAGGGAGAGAGAGAGAGAGAGGCAGAGGGAGAGGGAGAAAGAGAGACAGAGGGAGAGAGAGAGGGAGAAAGAGGGGGAGAGAGAGAGAGATAGGGAGGCAGAGAGAGAGAGAGCTTACTACGTCACCATGCTGCTACGTCAGATCTTCATTCGCAAGGGGCTCTAGCCATGAATGTACCTGACTTTTATACCCCCTATGCCAACCAGAACCCAAAATCCTGTGGTCTCATTGGTTTAAAGCTGACCACATGATTGGTTGAAATCTCAGGTCTCTTTACCTAGCCTGCCCACTCTAAAGCTGAAATACTGGTTGCTTTATCAGCTTAGTCTAACCAGTTCCCACATTAGCATGCTAAGGGTCCCTGCGGTGACTGGCCCCCCCAAGACAAAGGACACTTAAGTATCACCTGAAACCTACTCCATGTTCCCACCCAACAAGAGATGATACGTCCTTTGTTTACAGTATGGGGGGAGCTCTCTCTCAAAGAAGATATATTTCAGTAAATTCATAAACAGATTTTACCCGTCCCCCTACATATATATATATACATACATACACATACATACATGCACATGCAGCGTCCTGTTCCCAATGATTGGACGCTATTAAACCAGCAGCTCCTACAAGGGTAGTTTTTCATAAATACATATATACATGTGTCCGTTGGGGGGCATGGTGGTTTATTTAGAGTACAGGATATGAAAAAGAATTAGAATCAAAATATCCACCACAGTACCCCCTCAAGTTCATTATTGAACTTATGACCTCCTTCAATGATCTTGTATCCACCCACAATGGCCCAGAAGCCCCCCGACCCTTTCCCCACCACCACTGCGGCCTTTTCCTTTCTTGAACCCGCCGTAACCCATCAAGGTAGACTTGAGACAGTCCTGGTGCCTTTGAGACTTCACATCCGACCCATGAGGGTCTGTACTGCAATGCTTCATCGCCCCTCTGCATTGGAAGAGCGAAATTCAAACATTAATGGTGGGATCCTTTCATATTTAGTCCTGTAGCTTGGAAATATGGTGTTATGATTGTCACGATTGGATCGGACCGCGAGACAGCACTTTTCAGCATGGTGAAGGACAGTTTCAGAAGAGTCTTATTCGTGGCACGTTTTTCTTAAGAGATGCGTTGCTTCTTCAGGTGGTGGTTGGGCGGGCCTCCGGACAGTCGTGCATGAATACAAAAAAAACAAGAACAAGAGGGAGAATGTCAGACAGGAATATCTATGAGGGGTGCAATGTGGACGAGTCAGGTGGGATCCCCACAGGGTACCGAGACCGCGCCACGGCCAGTATCATCCATTGCCCTTGATGGTAGGGATAGTCAACACTGTCTGCTATTGTCAGGTCCCTGGGTTCACCGCACCTGTTCACGGGGCTCAGGTTAAAGCAGTGGGCAGATTAGGGGAGGTACAATTACATTAAGACATAGGACCTGGATGTCCAGGGATACTTTGTGAAATATGGTATTTGTATGTTTCAGGAACCCATTCTATGGAACCCACTGGACTCTTAAAAATGGAGTCAGGCAGAGACGGTAAACCCTTACAATTCACAACTCATCTCTGATATTCAAACAAAAGTTCCAGAAGATGAATACATTTATTTTCCAAGATAAAGCAGAATATGAACCAAAGAAAGTAGGAAAGAGAAAAGAAAGAGAAAAAAAATACAATAAGCAACAAAACATACAGGTTCAATGCTGCTTCGACCCAGACCGTTTGTCACCCATTTCCCTTTATGTCAAAGAGCACTGACTCTGCATTCAAAAAAAACCAAACAAACAATATATAACTGTCCTGAAACAGTGCCTCGAAAAATAATATATTGTGGCTGTTGCAGCAGCAGCTTGGCAGAAAAAAATAAAATAAAAATAAAATAAAGGAGGAAAAAATAAAAATAGATAACTCTTCTCCCCTATTAGTGATCAGGATCACTGTCACTAACAATTTACAAGTCGGGTAGAAAAAAAAAAAATATATATATATATATTAAAAAGGAGAGGCTAAACCAATGGCTGCCAAAAAAACTTTTTTTTTTTTTAGAATTTAGTCACCCCGACTGTCCTTTAATATTACAGATTGAACAGGCTTATCCCTAGAACAAAAACAAGAAAAATATAGTTCTAGGGTCCTCTCTTAAATGCGCAAACTACTCTAAATCGGTCTCTTAATAGTGACCCGCATTGGGACCGCAACAGGGTGGAGTTTACTAAAGTTTTTGGCCCCAGAACATCCTGATTTCCATCTCCCTTGTTATCTCCTCCCATGCTCCACCTCAGGACTGCTCCAGAACCTCTGGAACTCCCCACCTTTAAAACCATATGCCCACCCAGGCGCTCCCCTTTCCACACCTAGGTGTCCCTAAACACTCTTTTATTCCAGGAAGCCTACCCCGCCTCCACCTAAAATGTTACCTCAGCCCGCTCCATATCAGATAATTCCCAGCGGCTATTATTTCTGTTCCATCCCCCTCCTCTTAGATTATCAACACCTAGAGAAGGGCCTTTTTATTCACGCCTTACACAAACTGTTGGCACCCATTAAATCCTGTTGCCCAAAGTTTAACTACCCATCTTTTAACTCCTCCCCAAATCCCAACGGAAGTTTCACTAAGTGTAAGGGGATGTCAGGTTTGATAAAAAAACTTTCTTTCGGGGCTATCGGGGTGAAACCCCGGGTCCCTTCTATATCCCTCCCAAGGACAAGAGTGTAGGTACAATAGACTCCCCAAGGTAGTGTACCCTGCTGAGTACAATTCAACCTGATGCTGACAACAGTGTATCATTAGCCATGTGATGTCAGCATCAGTACCCCAGCATCCGGTATTGAGTCTAACACCTACATCATCGAAGCAATGACAAAAACCCACAAAATTCTTTCCCAGTGACCATGCCCAGGGTTTATCATGCACCCCTACCTACTGTTAGGTTCAAGAAACACCCTTGTTCCATGACTAACGCCACATCAGTATCCTCTAGGTCAAATAACCAAACTCGCCTATATCCCAAATAATACCCAGGTGCTTCCTTCCCAGCAATGATCTCCCCATCCAGAACACAGTGAAATACATTCACCACTGTGTATTGGCAGTGCAAGGGACATTGTGTTCACACCTCTGACAGGAAATATCAACCTGCCCCCAGCTTCCGTACCCTCTGATCACATGTGGGTCCCTTAGCCACAAATGCAACAAGATAGAATCCCCAGTCAGTAAGCCACTGGTGCCCTCAACTCTACAGACCGAGTCTGCATTTCTGTAACACCTTTCACAATCCAAACCAGTACAGCCCATCCAGGCATTCGACTACCACTTTGGATTAGTGTAGGCGACGTGTTTTGGCACAGTCTTACTGAGTGATGATGCTAACTCATCAGGCCACTGCCCCTCATAGAGAGATTTGTACAATCAGCTTGATGCTGGTTGATAACTCCACCTGCCCATGTGTGCACACCAGAGCCAATGACATATATCTGCCCTGTACCATCTCACACTCTCTACCAACCTCTCACCATGCTTGATGAAATCTTGAGCCACTTTACACTGTGGTTCTCTTTCCCCCCCATATAGTGCTGAACACATCCCTCCTTTTCCGGTTACTCCTCCGAGATAAGCGTCCTGTACTCTGTGTCTGCACATCTCTGGGAGCAAGCCACTGGTACCATGACCACGCTTGATTCAGTGTGTATTCAGCACATATAGGATAATAGGTTTTCATCAACCACTATGAGATGCCAGAGTGCCATGTGGTGATGGAATACTGCAGATACCTGCACCATATTCAGTGTCCCACATGTCCCCCATTAAAAAACATTTACCCTTTCCCTGATATGTAGCCCAGGACCTCCCAATGTGTTCCAGATTATCTCCAGCTCCATAGTGTTTATGGTACCCAGTGACCTGCCTCCCGCTCCAAAGACAGTCGCCATCAAGCCTCTCTTTTTTTATATGGGATATGGTCTGGATACCCGGATTGAAAACCACCTGCCACCAGGTACACCCAATCCCTCATATAGATTGCATACCTTCTCCCTCCTCTTTCAATTCGGTATTCAGACAATGTTATCCTTCACCCCTACAACACAAGCTGCCTACACTATTCCGACAGGACTCACATGAATGACAGGAGCCTAGTGCCACACTGGGGCACTGGTCTTCTTGGCCTGCAAGACACAGACAACTAGTTAAGGTACACAAGGACTCTAGGACAGGAAGGACACCTATGGGTGTAAACTGAGGAGAATACGGCATGCCCACACATACCTCGGACTTGAGGGCTCTTGGAACAGCCAAGCGCTGGTAACACCCCATACAACCTTCCTGCACAATTTTTTTTTCCCCCAGACTCAACCAAAACTATACAATATGAGGCCAGACCTATACCCTCTCAACTTGTATGCAATCAGGCAGGCCCTCATACCACACATCTGCAGGTAAATCTAAAATAAATGGGAAAACAAAATTGCATAATGTGTATCCAGCTTGAGAAACTGCTGCTACCAGACACACCTGACCAGCATACTAAGACAAATCCCCTGCAGCACTGAGGTGCTGGGACCACTGAACAGTAGGGGGTACCCGAGCTGACCGGTGTGCCTTGAAACACACAGATATTTATTAGGCAATTGGTAACAAATAGCCACATAAAACAGTCCCAGCAGGAAACTATGAGAAGGGTTGGTTTGCCCTATTTCAGAGAGATGGGATTGCTTGGTGACACGGTAGGAAACAGGCTTGAACTACATTTGGGGACACACAGATAGCTAGGGACATTAGCATACCTTAGCTTCAGGCAATGAGCCAAACTTGTACAGCCAGGTATGGTTGGGCGTGTACCTAATTACAATGACAGCGAAGGGGGGGGTGTAAGCAGTCCTACTCCTGAACACAAGTTCGCCCAAAGTAACATCAGACCATTACCCTTTTACCACTAAGTGCAGTACCCCTGGCAGAGATTTATAATGCTCCTTAGCCTCACATATGTGTTAGAGTGCCAATTATCCCCGGCAGTCTTACTCAACTTTTATGCAGACTTCAGTTAATTGGTTCTGCTACTCAGTAGATCAGAACATACAACACACACTGGGTGGTCCAAAACACAACCAAATGGACTGACAACTAGACATTCCAACTAGATAATGGTGGCGACAACCTAAAACATTTTACATGTGAAACCCGACCAACCAGGAAAAAATAATTTTTTATCACGTTGTCCTCTGGAGGCTACGATTTCCTCTTGTTCTGAAAGCCAGAAAACCCAATTATCGACTCTGAGGGATAAAATTCCAATAAAAGTTAGGGATAAACATTCCATTTTTTGCAATTTACAAAAAACAATTCCAGTAACAAGACATTAGCATATGAAACACAAATATACATTACATTACTTTACATTACATAAACCGTGCACTTTTTTTTAAAATACCAAAAATTGTTGAGCTCAACTTTTAATTAATATGTATTACATGATACACATTAATACCACGTGGTTTGTGTTTTATACCAGTAATCCCCCAAAAAAAAAATATTCACCATGGTGAGAAAAAAATTAGCAAACTTTTTAACAGTACCATTTATCAACCAATCATAATACTTCACCACAAAATCCCTTGCTGAATCGTCTTCTGTAATACAAACACAGTTTAGTAAAAGCACTTTCACAAAAAACTATTACAGCCTGGCTCAGGTCATTTGCATGTCAATACAATTCGTTTTACATTCTCACAGATCTGGTTGGAAAGAAAGGGGGGTCATTTCGGGCTGTCAGCAGCTGAGAACATAATGTCACAGATCCGCACTACACCTCTCGCATAGTCTCCACACACACACATATTCACACACTTGGTCAAAGATGACCTCTAGACATCACATAAATCAGAATCTTTTCTATCATAACCTGTACTTCTTAAACCCATAACATCTGTTTGGTCAGGTTCCTCCTTGTCCCCCTGTTCATCATTATTCTACCATCCATGCACAATAAGCATCTCTTTCCCAAGCATTTGGCTTGACCGTACCATTTTTTTTTCAAAATACAATTTCCCAGTCCACCATTCCCAACATTGCATATTTCCCAACTCAAGGCCCCTGTATCAATCCTTTCTTCCTTCGGGGTCAAGTGGTAAGGTTCCCCACGGTTAGACTCCCTCTTTGAATCGATTTTATTACCCATCCTTTACGGACGAAAGACCTTGAACTGTTTTTTACCCATCCTTTACGGACGAACTGATCCCGCAAACCTCTTATAGGTTGCTTTTTCCCAGAGTTAGCTACTCTCTGACCAATGATTGTGTCGACAGGTACCGCCCCTGTCGCCGTTGCGAACCTTTTTTCACTACTCTGCCAGAACAACCACTGCTCTGACTATAGTCCTTCAAAAAATTAGCCTGGAAATCTTCCCAACTAAATAAATAGTTTAATCTCCCCGTGGACTTCTCCAAAGTATTCCAAAAAAAAAATTACTGTATCACAGGGCTTCCCAAGCGTTAAGCTTGGTTAGACCCTCTGATTGCTTGTAGTGCAGGAGGCAGTTTTGTTTGCTAACCTGGAACTTCCCATCTCAAACTCTAAACGCCTCTCAAGATGGCCGACAAGCCAAGCCCCCACAAAATGGTGGATGACCACCGCACATCTCATGGACCATGACAAAATGGTGGATGATGCCCAATTTTTCCCGCCAAAACCAGCTTGGCACATACCACATGGGTTCCCACACACACAAGAAAACAAAAAATAGTCTCCATCAGATTGCAACACCGAAAAAAAACGCACTACTCCATTCGCACCAAACATCAAAATCTGCCCCAAAAGCTTACAATCCCCCCGTTAGTAGTTTACACAGAAAGATAGATTCACATACATCCAGCTAATTCAGTGTGATTTAGTCTCCGTTTCCACTGATGCAACTCGCCATGCGACCTTGGGCACAAAGTCGCATTACAAATCGCTTACCATTGATTTCAATAGCACCCATTCCAATCTATGTGACTCAAAGCTGCAGTGACTCTATCAAAATCGCATTCAACACCACACCACAGTCGCACTAAAGCTGCATTTCAACGTCACACGACATTGGAGTTGCGCCAGTGGAAACGCAGCCCTATACGCACAGGTTTGTTTCAATCGCAAAGATTGGCCTAATCTTATTCAAAGGGTCAACTGAAATTGATTCCAAACAGAGCCCTTATCATTCATACCGACACCCTGCTGCAATTTCATTCTATATACATACATTATTCAAAAATCAGTCTCATCAAAATATTCGCCTAGACAAAAAGGTAAAAACTTAAGTTCTGAGAAGTTTTTGTTAGGTATTCAGACAGGTTAAAAAGACATAAGAAAACACTTAGTATTTCTGGCGTTTGAACCAGCTCTGTCTACCATACGAGAAATAATACTCACCTAAATTTAAACTTCCTCACACGCCGGGCAACATCTGTTTCGGAGATATTCATAACCTCGCTTACATGCTTAAAATAAGTGATTAAAAACCTTTTGTCTATATAAAATGAAATCAAACGATAGCGGTGGGAAAAGAGAAAACAATGACATTTATTTATACAGAAACGATACCACCTAACAGCAAGGTGATACCAATGTTACACGATACATAATAGGAATATTGCTATGACAAACATGATAATACCTATGATGAAGATGATACCAATGTTACATGATAATACCAATAGTAACAAGAGAGCAAAAGAGAAGCAGCGGCACCCTTATGGGAGGGAGAGAGAGAGAGAGAGAGGGAGAGAGGCAGAGAGAGAGAGAGCTTACTACGTCACCATGCTGCTACGTCAGATCTTCATTCGCAAGGGAGAGAGAGAGGCAGAGGGAGAGAGAGAGAGAGAAAGAGAGACAGGGGGAGAGAGAGAGGGAGAAAGAGGGAGAGAGAGAGAGAGAGATAGGGAGGCAGAGAGAGAGCTTACTACGTCACCATGCTGCTACGTCAGATCTTCATTCGCAAGGGAGAGAGAGAGAGAGAGAGAGAGAGGCAGAGGGAGAGAGAGAGGGAGAAAGAGAGACAGAGGGAGAGAGAGAGGGAGAAAGAGGGGGGGAGAGAGAGAGAGATAGGGAGGCAGAGAGAGAGAGAGAGGCAGAGGGAGAGAGAGAGGGAGAAAGAGAGACAGAGGGAGAGAGAGAGAGGGAGAAAGAGGGGGAGAGAGAGAGAGAGAGGCAGAGAGAGAGAGAGCTTACTACATCATCATGCTGCTACGTCAGATCTTCATTCGCAAGGGAGAGAGAGAGAGAGGCAGAGGGAGAGAGAGAGGGAGAAAGAGAGACAGAGGGAGAGAGAGAGGGAGAAAGAGGGGGAGAGAGAGAGAGATAGGGAGGCAGAGAGAGAGAGAGCTTACTACGTCACCATGTTGCTACGTCAGATCTTCATTTGCAAGGGCCTCTAGCCATGAGTGTACCTGACTTTTATACCCCCTATGCCAACCAGAACCCAAAATCCTGTGGTCTCATTGGTTTAAAGCTGACCACCTGATTGGTTGAAATCTCAGGTCTCTTTACCTAGCCTGCCCACTCTAAAGCTGAAATACTGGTTGCTTTATCAGCTTAGTCTAACCAGTTCCCACATTAGCATGCTAAGGGCCCCTGCGGTGACCGGCCCCCCCAAGACAAAGGACACTTAAGTATCACCTGAAACCTACTCCATGTTCCCACCCAACAGGAGATGATACGTCCTTTGTTTACAGTATGGGGGGAGCTCTCTCTCAAAGAAGATATATTTCAGTAAATTCATAAACAGATTTTACCCGTCCCCCTACATATATATATATATACATACATACACATACATACATGCACATGCAGCGTCCTGTTCCCAATGATTGAACGCTATTTAACCAGCAGCTCCTACAAGGGTAGTGTTTCATAAATACATATATACATGTGTCCGTTGGGGGGCATGGTGGTTTATTTAGAGTACAGGATATGAAAAAGAATTAGAATCAAAATATCCACCACAGCTGCATAGATAAGAAAAAGAAAGAAATTAACAACTTAGAAGGGAACTGAAACTGGAGCATGCTCAGTAGATGTCAACAGCTGGTCTACACAATCTCAAGCTGCAGTAGGGATACAGACAAGGAGGGAGGGACAGTGAACATCAGGATCAACCAGGTTTTTTGCAGAATGCAGAAAACAAATCTAATACTTATTAAGTGAGTATGAACAGAATGTAATACAGCATGTGCTGACAGTTTTTAATGATGTATATTTAATGACAATTTAAATGAAACATCCCCCTTGTCAAAGTCAAATTTGGCCCAACAACTACCACCCAAGATTCCCCATTAGTCAGTGAGCCAGTCCATCACACTAAAGAACCAATAGGGTGGCTGTGGGAGGGGCAGGGTGTTTGATAAATTGTAAAAGTCTTTGGATATAACTTTAGCTGTTTGAATTTGGGTCATACTGACAATGTACCTGAACCTCCACTGTGCCTTCTATGGCCCCATTCACCTCCCATTCTCTCCATTTGCTCATTCTGCTCTTCATTCTGGTCTCAGCTATCTCCCTTATGCTTTGCCTTTTAAATTGTTTATGTCCAGAATTCTCCCACCACATCATTTTCCCTTAACACGACCTCCTTCTCTGCCTATGTCTTTGATGTAGGACTTGACCGAAATCCACAGCTTAAATCTGTCCATGTGTCTACCATGAAGTCTTTAGACAAGCCAAATAGATCTACAGGCAAATAGAGAGCATTAAATAATGACATATTCATTTTGGAAGCGGTGTGGAGTAATCCTTGAAGGACAGCGAGTGGAGTTATGCATATCAAGAACAACTTAAAATACTACAATAATGATCCCCTGCGTATGAGTGAAAACCCAGATGGGAATAGCTCTATTGCAAAAAATGAATAACTCTTTTGAAGCCTTTCTGCCCTCTAGAACCAGGGTGGTCCTCAGCACACTGTAGAAACAGACAAAAGAAAGAGGGCGCACTAGCCTAGTGCATTATCCCACAATTTTTTTTTTTTTTACAAAATTAAATAAATATATACTATACACAAACACACACTCACAAACTCTACTTTGTAGCACTCTCCAAAACTCTCTGAACACTCGAGCAAAGGGGGGAACCTCACCAGGGTTCCTGCTGGCTAACGCATTTCAAATGCATGTCCTTCACCAGAGTTTTCGGCTCTGATGAAGGACATGCCTTCGAAAAGTCCCGCCTTTGCTCGAGTGTTTGGAGAGTTTTGGAGAGTGCTACAAAGTAGAGTTGTCAGATAAGGTTTTACACTACCTATGTAAAAAATCAATAGATGGTGTTGCGCTCCAAAAATAAATAAATTAAAGAGTGCTAAATGCGTGACATAAAAAGTATATCAAATATGAATAACTACCGGTATGAGGAATAATAAAGTGCTGATGAGTGACATAAAATATGTATCAAATATAAATAACTATAATTATAATAAAATGCATAAATAATCTGAAGATTACAATGTGATCATAGGTGGAGATCTACAGAGTATAGGAATAATTAATTCGATAGTAGTGCAAGAAATATCCAAATTAAAAAATCTGAGAAAAACTGTAAACTTCAGGTGTACAAAGTGCTGGTGCAGAGAAAGTGTTGGGTAGCAGCAAAAAAATATGTGACACTGTGACTTCAGTGATGATACTCTTCAGCGTGTTTCACACCCGTGGATGTGCTAACTTCTTACCTTACTGCTGTAAGGTAAACAGCATGACAAAGTGTGGGTAGATGATCAAAGGCGTCCCTTCAGCGCTCTCTCTTGCTGGTTCCAATTACTAAGTGGCTTGATAGAATGTCTCCTAAATCATTCCTTCTCCGAAAGGGTTAAATTAGCAAAAGTCACTCAGGTTGGAATGCCAGGCATAAGGAAGAAAAATGCAGAGAAACAAAAGGATCCTCTACAGTGGCGTCACTAGGGTTGGTGTCACCTGGTGCGGCAAAACATGGTGTCACCCCCCTCCTGTCTATCCTGCCCAGCGCCCTGCAGGCAGCGCACAGTCACGAGGCGCACCCCCAAATGACCCCTGTAAATTAAAGTATAGGGTGGTATTGGGCCAGCTGGAGCGATATAGGGCAGGTTGCGGTGGTATAGTGCAGTCTGGGGTGGCATATGGCAGGTTGGGGTTGTATAGGGAAGGCTGGGGTGGTATAGAGCAGTTTGGGGTGGTATAGAGCAGGTTGGGGTGGTATATGGCAGGCTGGGTGGCATTTTGCAGGTTGGGGTTATATAGGGCAGGGTGTGAGGGCATAGAGCAGGTTGCGGTGGCATAGGGCAGGTTGGGGTGGTATAGAGCAGGTTGGGGCGGTATAGAGCAGGTTGGGGTGGTATATGGCAGGCTGGGTGGCATTGAGCAGGTTGGGGTTATATAGGGCAGGGTGTGATGGCATAGAGCAGGTTGCAGTGGCATAGGGCAGGCTGGGGTGGTATAGGGAAGGCTGGGGTGGCATAGGGCAGGGTGCGGTGGTATAGGGAAGGCTGGGGTGGCATAGGGCAGGGTGCGGTGGCATAGGGTAGGTTGGGGTGGTATAGAGCAGTTTGCGTGGCATACGGCAGGTTGCGGTGGCAAAGGGCAGGCTGGGGTGACATAGGGAAGGTTGCGGTGGTATAGGGCAGGCTGGGGTGGCATAGGTCAGGGTGCGGTTGTATAGGGCAGGCTGGGGTGGCATAGGGCAGGGTGCGGTGGTATAGGGCAGGCTGGGGTGACATAGGGCAGGTGCGGTGGTATAGGGCAGGCTGGGGTGGTATAGGGCAGGTTTCGGTGGCATAGGGGAGGTTGCGGTGGCATAAGGACTGGTTGCGGTGGCATAGGCAGGCTGGGGTGGTATGGTGCCAGGTTAGGACTCCATCATAGGTGCAAGGTGGTCTGCTGCTGCTAGACACAGCTATAGATTATATATAGATATTATGTAATATAGCTGGTCCATCCGCCCCTCCCCCCACCAGACCAGCTAACTCAACTACTGTGCGTATTATATGTAATATAATATATCTGTGTCCAGCATCACCCCCCCCCCCATTATCATCATCAGACCAGCTCAGGGTGGGGGTGTCTCAGTCAGCTTATATAAATTATATAGTCAGTGTTGTCTGTCTGATAATATGGGGGGGGGGGTGATGCTGGACACAGATATATTATATTACATATAATAGGCACAGTAGTTGAGTTAGCTGGACTGGTGGGGGGAGGGGGCGGATGGACCAGCTATATTACATAATATCTATATATAATCTATAGCTGTGTCTAGCAGCAGCAGACCACCTTGCACCCCTCCTCCCTCCCTTCATTATCATACAATACAGGACAGGACAGGTCAGGGCGCCAGACCTGTATTGCCAGACAGCCAGTCCTCCTCCCACACTAGCTCTGCCTCTTACAATGGCAACCGCAGACACAAACTCAAGCCACCTCTGCAGATTCACCTCCAACCCCAACTTCCTCTATTGGAATGATACCATCTCCTGAGCCCAGGGTCCCTGTTCCTGAGAAGTTTTTTGGGGATCGGAGTAAATTCCGTGCGTTTTGCAACGCAAGTGAACTTTACTTTTCGTTGCTACCTCAGACTTTTTCATCTGAAGCCACCAAGGTGGGCTTCGTTATCGCTTTGCTGCAGGGGGAACCTCAAGCTTGGGCCCATCACCTACTTGAAGTCCGCCATGTAGTTCTAGACTCTCTGCCCTCTTTTCTTGATGCCATGGCCCGACTTTATGACGGTTGTTGTTTTGGATTTATGGATTTATTTTGAATTTGGATTTTTTACCTGAAATTTTGGAATAAATAACTGTCTATACAGAGTGCGGCAGTCCAGGGTTTCTTTTTCTCCCATGCATCAGTGCAGAGCCAGCACCTGTGTGAGTGACCGGGCGGAAGCAGCTATTTGGTAAATTCTCAAGCTTTTGAGCGGTACGTTTTTCCTTTCCCCTGTGTACCCTGCCAGTGCCAGTACGGTTCCAACTGAACCCTCATCTCTCAACCAGACCGTCAAGCCAGGGCAGCTTGGACTAATGAAACATTCCCTATCGGCCAAGGAACGACTTAGTCGGCTGCAGAATTATCTATGCCTGTATTGCGGGGAACCCGGTCATTATGTCTCTTCTTGTCCCGCTAAGCTGCGCAAGGTCCTGGCTACCTCTTCTCCCAACTACTCACCTCCATCTACCAATGCTACTCACCTGGCTCTTCCTATCTCTTTCCAACTACCAGGGAGGACAATACCAGTAACTGCAATAATCGACTCAGGGGCATGTAGTTGTTTTGTCGATCTAGACTTTGCAGCACAACAACACATCCCACTCCAACCTAAGACTCAGGGACTTTCCATTTTCCTGGCAGATGGGTCTCGCATCAAGTCTGCAGTAGTGACCCAGGAGACCCCTCCTTTGCCTGTGATCACCTCCATGGACCATAAGGAACTATTGACTTTGGATGCTATTGCATCTCCCATGTTTCCAGTTATCCTGGGTCTACCCTGGCTTCAGGCACACAATCCACAGATTGATTGGGGAACCGGAAGTATTAAGTTCCAGTCACCATACTGTCAACACCACTGCATGCTTCCACGTCCCAGCACCTCGGGGCCTCTGTTATGCCTGGATTCAGATCCAGAGATACGAGCTTCTGTACCCAAACAATATCATTAGTTCCTGGACGTCTTCAGCAAGCGAGGGGCCGAAGTCCTCCCGCCTCATCGTCCTTACGATTGTCCAATCGAGCTTCTTCCCGGTGCTGAGATTCCTTTCAGACAGATCTTCCCCCTATCTGAACGGGAGCTTGAGGTACTGAAAGAATACGTTGATGAGAACCTTAACAGGGGTTTCATCCGTCCTTCCACTTCTCCAGCAGGGGCAGGAATCTTCTTTGTGGAGAAAAAAGACCATTCTCTTCGGCCCTGTGTAGATTACCGGGAATTAAATAAAATCACGGTCAAGAACCGGTACCCTCTGCCTCTGGTACCTGAACTTTTTCAAAGACTCAGGACTTCCTCTGTGTTTACCAAATTAGACCTGCGGGGGGCGTACAACCTGGTACGCATCCGAGCAGGGGATGAATGGAAGACTGCCTTTCGTACCAGGTTCGGCCATTACGAATACCTAGTAATGCCCTTCGGCCTATGTAACGCCCCTTCCACCTTTCAGCATCTAGTCAATGATGTTTTCAGAGACTGTCTGGACATTTATGTAGTTGTCTATCTTGATGATATTTTGATTTTTTCCTCCTCTCTCGAGCAGCACCGGAAACACGTCAAGAGTGTACTCTGTCGTCTCCGCCAGCATGGACTGTACGCAAAACCAGAAAAGTGTGAATTCGAGCGACAGAGTATCCAGTTCCTTGGCCTAGTGATCTCTACAGAGGGATTCAAGATGGACCCACAGAAGGTTTCAGCCATTCTGGATTGGCCTGCACCTTCAGACAAAAAGGGGGTGCAGCGCTTCGTTGACTTTGCCAATTTTTATCAGAGGTTTATCAAGGGATTCTCTGCTATTATTTTCCCGATTACGCAGCTAACGAAGCAAAATGCTCGATTCCAGTGGACATCTGAAGCACAGGCTGCTTTCACAAACCTAAAAAGACTTTTTACGTCTGCTCCTATCCTAAGTCATCCCGATCCTGCCCTACCTTATCTACTTGAGGTAGATGCCTCAGAGACAGCGGTTGGAGCTGTTATCTCCCAGCGCCAAGGTCTCAAGGACTTGATACACCCGGTAGCCTTCTTCTCCCGTAAGCTTACCCCATCTGAGAGGAATTATGATGTTGGAGACCGGGAGTTCCTGGCCATTAAATCTGCCCTTGAGGAGTGGAGGTACTTGTTGGAGGGAGCAGCGCATCCTATACTCATTTACACAGACCACAAGAACCTAGAGTATCTGAGAGCTGCCAAACGTCTGAGACCATGCCAGGCACGTTGGGCACTATTTTTCTCTAGGTTCTCGTTCCACACAACTTACCGGCCAGGCTCCAAGAACACCAAACCAGACGCTCTTTCCCGCATGTTTGATGATCCAAAAGAGGTGTCAGCTCCAGATACCATTCTATCGGAAGGCAACTTCTTACTTTTACAAACTAGCCTGATGTCTGTCTTGAAGCAAGCTTCTACAGGTGTGTCTTGTCCCTCTGGAATCACTCTGGTACCCAAGGACGGGTTACTTTGGAAGAATGACAAAATCTTTGTGCCAGAAGAAGTTCGAGTCACAGTGTTAAACTTGTGTCATGATCATCCCCTGGCAGGCCATTTCGGAATGCATAAAACCCTTGAACTGATTCAATGCACATTTTGGTGGCCGGATCTTGAAAAAGACTGCAGGGAATATGTAGGTTCATGTGCCACCTGTATCCGTAGCAAGACCACTAGAAGCAAGGCCTGGGGTCTGCTCAGACCCTTACCAGTCCCTGACCGTCCCTGGAAAATGATTGCCATGGACTTCATAGTGGAACTCCCCCCGTCTGAAGGTTGCACAGCCATCTTTGTAGTGGTTGACCGTCTATCCAAGATGGCCCACTTCGTGCCTCTTAAAGGCACGCCCTCTGCCATGGAAACTGCCCAGGTCTTCATTAGGGAAGTAGTAAGGGTACATGGGGTCCCTGCAGACATCGTTTCAGATAGAGGGGTGCAGTTCACCTCTCGCTTTTGGAAGGCTTTGTGCAAGGTCCTGAAGATTGAGTTGTCCATGTCCTCGGCCTATCACCCCCAACTAACGGGCAAACCGAAAGAACGAATCAGACGCTCGAACAGTACCTCAGATGCTTCACCACCTTCGTTCAAGACGACTGGGTAGCTTTACTACCCTTGGCAGAGTTTGCCTTTAACAACGCCAGTCATTCGGCTACAGGTCAATCGCCATTTTTTGCCAACTGCGGGTTTCACCCGACCTTCTTACCTGATCTCATCCCTGATTCAACAGTCCTGGTGGTCCAGAGTATCGTTGATTTCCTGACCCGTAACAGCAGGATATTGCAGGAAGCCATGACTAAGGCACAAGCAGCCAATAAAAGGATCTTTGACAGGAAAAGGAGAGGGGAATTATGCCTGCAACAGGGTGACCAAGTATGGTTATCGACCACCAACCTTAAGATGGCTTGCCCCGCAAGGAAACTGGCACCTAAGTTCATCGGTCCTTTCCCAGTAAAACAGAAATTAAACGAGGTCTCCTATGAACTTGCCTTACCGGAGTCGTTGAAGATTCACCCAGTCTTTCACGTTTCCCTGCTGAAACCCGCAGTGCCCGACCCGTTCCCAGACAGGGGATCGGGACCACCCGAGCCTGTAATCATTGACGGCGATGAGGAGTTCGAGGTGGAGGCCATCTTGGACTGCCGAAGAAGAGGGAACCAGCTTCAATTCCTGATCAAGTGGAAGGGGTACGGTCTGGAGGAGAACTCCTGGGAACCCCAACAGAACATCCACGCCCGAGAGTTAATCCAGGCCTTTTTTCGCAGTCACCCCCAGAAAAGAGCTCTATTGGGCACCCGGAGGTTGCCCTTAAGGGGGGGGGCACTGTCAGGGACATGCTGGGCTTGAACCTGGGACCTCGTCTGTGTCTGGCATTGACTCTTCCAACGGAGCTATCTGAGATGCTGGACAGTTCCCTGCCTGATCTGCTGGATAACCTATCTGATCCATTAGACTACTCTGCTTGGTGTCTTGATTACTGTTGAACTCTGAACCCCTTGCTCCTCCCATGTACTTCCTATAAAAGACATTCCAGAGATGTTGCCCCTTGCGGTTTGATCTGCTTCTGTTCCCTGAGTTCCTGATTCTGTGCTTGTATCCTGTTCCTGTGTTTGACCCGGCTTCCTGACCACGCTTCTGTCTCCAGTCCTGACCTCGGCTCGTTTGACCCTGCTCAGTTATCTGCCAGTCTGCCTGTTGCCAAGATTCAGCCTGGACTTTGACTACTCTCTGCCTGCCACTTATGATGTTTACCTTGATGTGTATGACCCGGCTTGTCTGACTCTGCAAACCTGCACCAGCTTACCTGCATCCTCTGCTCTGTGAGCTGCACACGCTGACCTACATCCTTTGCAATGCAAACCTGCACCTGCTGACCTGCATCCCTGCTCTGCAAACCGGCACCTGCTGACCTGCATCCTCTGCTCTGCAAGCTGCACCTGCTGACCTGCATCCGCTGCTTCCGGAACCAGCCGTTCCAGTCTCCACTCGGCTCCACCACTCCAAGCAGTGAGGATCAGACAGGCACCCTTACCTCACCGTGCTCTTACCACCACTGTCCTTACTCCAGTGGTCTCCGAGCCGGGGTTGTATGGGAGGTCCCTCTCCGCACGTCAGGCTCACACCTAAGGTACGTTACACTGACGCTCTGTAGGGTAGGGAGGGAGGAAGAAGAATAAGGAACCCGGAGCCGGAGGACACACACCAGGCGTGGCCGCGGCGCTGGAAGTGTTGTTCCAGCCCAGCGGGTTGAAGTTGCTGAATTAAAGTTTCAGCTGTGAAAAAAAAAAAAAATTCTCACCGTCGGGAGGGTGTCACCCCTCTAGCGGGTGTCACCCGGGTGCGGACCACACCCCCGCACCCCCCTAGCAACGCCTCTGATCCTCTATAGTGTAGTATGTTAAAACGGGCTATTTATTTGTATTAATAGCAGAAACATTTAGGTACTCACATTTAACCACTTAACAACCACCTGCCGACAAATAACGTCGACAAGGTGGTTGCTTAACTCTGGGAGGACGTTATATAGCGTCCTCCCAGAATCGCGCTCCCGCGCGCCCCCTGGGGCGCGCACACGGGAAACTCCGTGACCGCCGGGTCCAGAGGACCCGGCGGATCACGAATCGCGGTAAATCGCCGCTGATAGCGGCCGTTTACCACGTGATTGCTCCGTCAAATGATGGAGCAATCACTTGTAAACAGACCGGCGTCATTTGATGACGCCGGTTCCTCCCTCCCCTCTCTGTACCGATCGGTACAGTGTGAGAGGGGAGGGGGAGGGAGCGGATGGCAGCAGCAGCACTGTGGGCTGGATCTGTGACAATTGCAGTCACAGATCCAGCCATCCATCCATCCCTGCTCAGCCATCCCTGTGCTATACCCTGCCAATACTCTGCAAAATACCCTGCCAATACTCTGGTGCAATACTCTGCAATACCCTGGTGCAATACTCTGCAATACCCTGGTGCAATACTCTGCAATACCCTGGTGCAATACTCTGCAATACCCTGGTGCAATACTCTGCAATACCCTGCAAAATACTCTGCATCTGCAATACCCTGGTGCAATACTCTGCAATACCCTGGTGCAATACTATGCAATACCCTGCGCAATACTCTGCAATACCCTGCGCAATACTCTGCAATACCCTGCACAATACTCTGCAATACCCTGCAAAATACTCTGTAATACCTTGCGCAATACTCTGCAAAATACTCTGCAATACCCGCCACAATACTCTGCAATACCCGCCACAATACTCTGCAATACCCGCCACAATACTCTGCAATACCCTCCACAATACCCTGTGCAATACCCTCCACAATACCCTGTGCAATACCCTGCCATACACCGCAATACCCTGCCATACACCGCAATACCCTTCCATAGTCCGCAATACTCCGCAATGCCCGGCAATACTCCGCAATGCCCAGCAATACTCCGCAATGCCCGGCAATACTCTGCAATAACCACTTCCCGCCCTCCGGCCGTCATATGACGTCCTTGACTTTGTGCGGGGATATCTGAATGATGGGAGCAGCTACAGGCATCATTCAGATATTAGCTTTTTCAGCCGGCGATTCCCTACACCATAAGAAAAATCATAGCGGCTGTTCCGCCGCTTGATCATTCTTACGGGAGGCGAGAGGGGATCCCCCCCCCCGCCGCCCTCCGGTGCTTCTACCGACTCACCGCTACCATCAAAGCCAGGATTGTTGCTTTTTTTTTTGTTTTTTTTCAGGCTTCCCAGCCTAGAGGTGAGATGTGGGGTCTTATTGACACCCCCCCCCCCATATCTCACTGTAAAGAGGACCTGTCATGCCATATTCCTATTACAAGGGATGTTTACGTTCCTTGTAATAGGTATAAAAGTGATCAAAAAAATGTTTAGGGCGGAAAAACATGTCAAACTAAAATAAATAGAGTAAAATGAAGAATACATTTTTTTTTTTTTTTAAAGCGCCCCTGTCCCCGTGAGCTCGCATACAGAAGCGAACGCATACGTAAGTCCCGCCCACATATGAAAACGGTTTTCAAACCACACATGTGAGGTATCGCCGCGAACGTTAGAGCGAGAGCAATCATTTTGGCCCTAGACCTCCTCTGTAACTCAAAACATGTAACCAGTAAAAATATTTAAAGCGTCGCCTATGGGGATTTTTTAAGTAGCGAAGTTTGGCGCCATTCCACGAGTGTGTGCAATTTTTAAGGGCAACATGTTAGGTATCTATTTACTCGGCGTAACTTCATCTTTCACATTATGCAAAAACATTGGGCTAACTTTACTGTTTTTTTTTTTTTTTTTTTTAAGCACAAAACATTTTTTTTCCGTAAAAAACGCGTTAAAAAAAGTGCTGCGCAAATATCGTGCGAGATAAAAAGTTGCAACAACCACCATTATATTCTCTAAGGTCTTTGCTAAAAAAACATATATAATGTTTTGGGGTTCTATGTAATTTTCTAGCAAACAAATGATGATTTTTACATGTAGGAGAGAAATGTCAGAATTGGCCTGGGTGCTCCAGAACGCCTGAAGGTGCTCCCTGCATGTTGGGCCTCTGTATGTGGCCACGCTGTGTAAAAGTCTCACACATGTGGTATCGCCATACTCGGGAGTAATAGCAGAATGTGTTTTGGGGTGTAATTTGTGGAATGCATATGCTGTGTGTGAGAAATAACCTGCTAATATGACAATTTTGTGAAAAAAAAAAAGAGAAAAAAAAAATCTTGATTTTGCAAAGAATTGTGGGAAAAAATGACAACTTCAAAAAACTCACAATGCCTCTTTCTGAATACCTTGGAATGTCTTCTTTCCAAAAAGGGGTCATTTGGGGGGTGTTTGTACTTTTCTGGCATGTTAGGGTCTCAAGAATTGAGATAGGCCGTCAGTACTTCAGGTGTGATCAATTTTCAGATATTGGCACCATAGCTTGTGGACTCTATAACTTTCATAAAGACCAAATAATATCCACCAATTTGTACTTATTTTTACCAAAGATATGTAGCAGTATAAATTTTGGCCAAAATTTATGAAGAAAAAATAGTAATTTGCAAAATTTTATAACAGAAACGAAAAAAAAATCATTTTTTTACAAAATTTTCAGTCTTTTTTCTCTTATAGCGCAAAAAATAAAAAACCCAACAGTGATTAAATACCACCAAAAGAAAGCTCTATTTGTGTGAAAAAAGGACAAAAATTTCATATGGGTACAGTGTTGTATGACTGAGTAATTGTCATTCAAAATGTGAGAGCACCGAAAGCTGAAAATTGGTCTGGTTATTAAGGGGGTTTAAGTGCCCAGTGGTCAAGTGGTTAAAATTGTAAACAGTGCACAACAGAAAACGAGCAGCGAGCTCGGGGCCAGGACGTCACTTCCGGTGTCCATTTGTCATATGCGTGTCGTCACAGTCACGTGACTTCATCTGGGATGGAATATGTCCACTGGAAGTGTCCTGGAGATTTCTGTGTGATCCCTCTGTGTGCACTACTGGATGCCGAGTCTGTGTCACAGGGAGATGAATGGACAGCTGCCTCTGCACGGACCTATAGCTCCCAGTCTGCCCTGAGCCTGCCACCATTCTTCTGCTGGTGATTCCCCTCACTTGCTGAAGGAGACAGGCAGCATGTGAGCCAATGACACCGCAGGTCTGATAAAAGCCCCACCCTACAGACCCGCAAATCAATTACAACAACAGGAAACCAATTTACACTACCTATGTTTGCAAATAGTATCTATTTATTAAATTTTATAAAAAATTGTGGGATAATGCACTAGGCCAGTGTGCCCTCTTTCTTTTGTCTATCTCTAATTTCAAATACTAATCCATGTATTCCAGCTTGCTTACAGCTGATGGAACACCTTTGGGTTGAATTAGAGTGAAGACTATGAGCCAGGCCTTCTCATCCAAAATCAGTGCCTGACCTCACAAATGCGCTTCTGGAAGAATGGTCAAACATTCCCATAGACACACTCCTAAACCTTGTGGACAGTGTTTCCCAGAAGAGTTGAAGCTGTTATAGCTGTAAAGAGTGGGCCAACTCAATTTTGAACCCAATGGACTAAGACTGGGATGCCATTAAAGTTCATGTGCGTGCAAAGGCAGGCACCCTATTACTTTTGGCAATAAAGTGTATATATGTGTATATATGTATGTGTGTGTATATATATATATATATATATATATATATATATATATGTATATATATATATATATATATATGGATGGGGCAGACTCAATGGACCGCTTTGTCTTTTTTCTGTCATCACTCCTCTATATTTCTTTACTAATATTCTTAATAGAGTATTACAAAATACAATAGCAAATGCATGTCCAGAGTTTTTGGGTCTGATGAAGGACATGCCTTCGAAAAGTGTTAACCAGCAGAGACCCTTGAAGGGTTCCTCAATTTGCTCGAGTGTTTGGAGAGTTTTGGAGAGTGCTACCAAGTAGAGTTGTCAGATGAGGTTTTACACTACCTATGTTTGTGAGTAGTATCTAGACATGTGCATTCGTTTTCATCCGAATGCATTTTCGTCCGAATTTCAGGTATTTTCGTTATCGTTTTTAACAAACGAAAACGAAAGCACAGAATCTGAAATCCGAAAGATCCGACATAAACAAATGCTTTATTTTTGTTTTCGTTGTGACAACAGTTCGATATAGATAGGAAATTCGACGTGACGCTGTCAACAACAAAAAAGATCAATATTACGGACTGGAAAAATGCCTTACACTAATCGACAATTGGATGACAGAGAGCTCCCTCAAGCTTAATGGATCCAAAACAGAACTGCTCATTTTCCATGCTAACCAAAAGAAAAACGCTAGGACCACATGGACGCCACCCACCATCCTTGGACAAAACATCACCCCAAGCACCAAAGTTAAAAGCCTGGCAGTCATCTTTGACTCAGACATGACTATGGACGCACAAATAGGATCAGTAGTCGGCAGATCTCACCACCTTCTCCGCCTGCTACGAAGACTTATCCCCTTCATCCCGGAAAAAGACAGAGCAGTAGTAGTCGGAACCATCATCAATTCCCGGCTTGACTACGCTAACTCCCTTTACCTAGGACTACCCAAATAATAGATTGCACGTCTACAAGTCATCCAAAAGACAGCGGCCAGACTGGTAACGGGGAAAAAACCCTGGGAATCAATCACACCGTCCCTGAGAAGCCTCTATTGGCTAGCCGTAAAGTATCGGGTCACATTCAAGACCCTCTGCCTCACCCACAAATGCGCACAACTAACCGCACCAATATTATTTATGCGAGAAAATAAAACACTACACCACTACTCGCGACCTTCGATCAACTAACCAAAACCTCCTCCACATCTCCAAGACTCGCTACAAAGCCAAGGGAGAAGGAAAGTTTGCTGCCCAAGGACCAAGACTATGGAATGCACTACCAATGAACATCCGTATGGAAGAAAACCATCGAGCCTTCCGGAAAAAACTAAAGACTCATCTCTTCTAAGGATATCAACGACACTGGATGACAAGCGCCTTGAGGCGATTGAGTTCGCATTTGCAGCGCTATACAAGTTCTCACTCACTCACTCACAATAACAATCTGTGCCTATCGAACCTGTGGTCGAATGTGCCTAACATCAACTCTATTAGTCCAAGATTATTCTACATAGAGAGAAAAGATTTGACATTATAGAGAGAAAAGATTCGACATAATAGAGTGAAAAGATCGCTGCTGGAATTGTGTGGGGGAAGTAAAATAAAAATAATGATGATGATGAATGTTATTGGCTGATTGTTACCAAAGAGGAGGAGCAGTAAAATAGCTAGAACTAACTTGACAATTCAACATGAACGACGAGGATTCGACAAAGCATTGAAAAACATACAAACGTCGAATCTGTCATTGAAGGCTTATGGTGTCTGTCGAAAGTTAGAAGATTTGACGGAGCAGCTAAACTGTATGATGCCGCAATCGTACATTTCCGGTCAAATGCATCCGCCCATAGGCTATAGAAGAATTCTAATGTTGGTTGACTAGAAATAGTAATTTAATAAATAAATGTATGATTGCGGAGTCGTACAGTTTCGCTGCTCCGTCGAATCTTCTTTGAACATTCGACAGACACCATAAGCCTTCAATGACAGATTCAACCTTAATTAATTCCGATTTTCGGACGAATGCAATTTCTAACAAAAAACAAATTTCGGGAATAACTAAATGTATTTTTCGGACGAAAACGTAATTCCGAAACAAAATATTTCAGTGTGCATATGTCTAGTAGTATCTACTTATTTCATTTTAATAAAAATATGTGGGATAATGCACTAGGCCAGTGCATCCTCTTTCTTTTATCTATCTCTAACTTAAAGCGGAGGTCCACACAAAAATGGAACCTCCGCTGTCCGGATTCCTCCCCCCCTACAGTGTCACATTTGGCACCTTTCAGGGGGAGGGGGAGCAGATACCTGTCTAAGACAGGTATTTGCACCCACTTCCAGGCATAGATCCCTGCATTATATGCGGGACTCTACGCCATGTCCGGCGCCCCCCGCTGCTTTCTGGGAGACACACGGGTCCCAAAAGACAGCAGGGAACAGTGGAATTGCGCAGCGCGAGTTGTGCATGCGCAGTAGGGAACCAGGAAGTGAAGCCGCAAGGCTTCACTTCCTGATTCCCTTACCGAAGATGACGGCAGCGGCAGCATCCGAGAGCCGAGGCAGAGATCAGCTTCGGGTACTGACATCGTGGGCGCGGTGGACAGGTAAGTGTCCTTATTTTAAAAGTCAGCAGCTGCAGTATTTGTAGCTGCTGACTTTAAAAAAATAAAAATTTGGCGGACCTCCATTTTAAAATACTAATCCATGTGTTCCAGCTTGTTTACAGCTGTTTCATGTTTCCTAGCAAAAATATTTTAACTTTCATGTAGTGTCTTTAAGTTTTTCAAATAGGGAAATATCTACAATATCAGTTTATTCAACATTAGCTACCAGGAGCTGGCTTCAGGGATTTGCTCCATCACTTTCAATTAGGTACACATTTGTTTTCTAAAGAAAAAGAACTCAATATATTGATGGAAGTTGTCATGTGTTTGCCATTATTAAATTGCTCTCTAATCCAATTTCTTCTACTGTACATTTAATACATTTAAAAACAGCAAATGGAGAATTTAGAAAGTTTAATGCAAATCTGAAAAATGCAACGAAGCATTGCATTTCACAATGCTTAAATATATTTAGGCAGAAGACATAGCTGGCATACAGAATCTGAACTGTTTTAACTGTCAAGGGTGTTTCCAGAAAAAAGAGAGCAAGGGATGGCTACTTGTATGGAACATCTTAGAGAAATTTGGCTATGGAAGATTGTGGCATGTATGGGACATCTTGAAGAAAATCTGCTGAATTAAATTAAAGAAAAGATGGCTACCTGTTTGGAGTAGGTTACAGGTAATCTATTATACTGAAGAGTGTCCTGGAGATCTGCAGGGCAGCTGCTGCTTTAAGATATTGCATGGATAGTGTTTTGCTTAACATTTTAAGGTCAGTATTTGGAGCTTTTTTCTAGAAAGGTCCTTCCTGGCTGAGCTTCTGACGGTGAAGAATGTTATTGTGAGGATATCTACTCTTTTGGGCCTTGCCCCAGCTGGTTGGCTTGTGCCAAGGCTTGAGGAACCCGAGCTTCCTTGTTGTTCTGCCAGACCATACAGAAAAGCTAGAATAAGGGATGGCTACCTGTATGTAGCATCTGAAAGAACATCTGCTATGGAAGATACCTGTGTATGCATCAGTAGTTGAATAGGGCCAAATGTCCTTCTTGCTACATTGCACGTATCACAGCTGTTGCAGTTTTGAAATTTGAAAGCCTATCTCCACTTTTCACATTTATTTTTAGAAACAGTGTGTAAAAAAACCTTCCTAAAACACTCACCTCATTTATCCTCCAGTCCTGGAGGAAAGAAGGGAAAGGGGAAATCTTTAAATACATTAAGGGTGGGAAAAAGGTTCAGGAGGGCAGTATCTTTATTATGAAGCCAAGATCAAGAACACAGGCACATGACTTCAAACTAGCAGGAGGAAAATTCAAAACGTATTTTACCAAAAAAGTAGCTGATGCTTGAAATAGACTTCCAGTAATGTCAGTCAAGAGTAAGTGGATTCAACATGAATGAGACAGACATAGATCCATACTCATACTCAAAAAGTTGGCCGAAAAAAAAAAAAAAAAAAAAAAAAAAAAAATATATATATATATATATACAGTGTGTGTGTGTGTATGTATGTATGTATGTATGTATATATATATATATATATATATACACACACACAGTATACTGTATATGGGCCAAACTGAATGTAACACTTTGCCTTTTTTCTGCCGTCACTCCTCTATGTTTCTTTTTCAATGTTTTTAATAAAGTTTAACAAAATACAAAAGCAAATGTCACAAAATGTACATAAAGAAGAGAATAAAAATAAAAATTAGGTAGAATGTAAACCATTTTCCTGGTGCCTTCAAGGCAGCATACCAAGGGTTAATGCTCCGCCCCGATTAACCACAGGACCACGTAACTCTATAAAAGAAAGAGTTATGCCCCGTACACACGATCGTTTTTAATGTCATTTTTTAAACCGACGTTTTTCTCCGTTTTTTTTCATGTTTCCTCTCAAGCCTGCCTTGCGTACACACCATCATTAAAAAAAACGATCAAGCAAAGCGCAGTGACGTTCAACACGTACGACGGCACTATAAAGGGGAAGTTCCGTTCGAATGATGCCACCCTTTGGGACGCTTTTGCTAATTCCGTGTTTCCGCGTGTTAGTAAAAGTTTGAGAGACGATTCGCGCTTTTCAGTCTTCGTGCTTTGAAGATCGTTTTCGGGAGTTCAGATTGCGCCTGTGGGTTCGTATCTGTTTAGCACTGCTTGTAGTCAGTTCGTATCTGTTTATTCAGTGCGGCCTGCTCTGCACGTTCGTGTTTTTCAGCTTGTTCTTCATAGGCCTTGCTGTTCTTCCGTGCGTTCTTCTAGTACGTTCTGTTCAGCCGACCGTTATCTAGCCATGTTGCGGCTACGTACTAGTCGTAGAGTTCGTGCTGTAGTTGGTGCAGGGGTTCATGCTGTATCCCGACTCCATGCCATGAGCAGGGTCAGGAGGAGTTCATGGACCAAGAATTGGTTGCTCCAGCGGCACCAATTCTGTCACATGCCTTTGTTGCGGGAGATCAGGGAGAATAATCCTGATGATTTCAGGAATTTTCTCAGGATGTCTGACCCCGTATTTCAGCAGCTGTTGGCTTTGGTGTCCCCCTATATTACCAGGCAGGACACCGTTATGCGGGAAGCCATCAGTGCTGAGCAGAGGCTCATCGCCACGTTGCGATACCTGGCTACTGGGAGAAGCCTGCAGGACCTTAAGTTCTCCACAGGCATATCCCCCCAGGCTCTGGGGATCATTATACCAGAGACTTGTTCTGCCATCCTTCAAGTTTTGCAGGAGGACTATATTAAGGTAAGTGTTCTTCTTCAAAAATTCACATTGTATGGTTTTTATTTTGGGATATTTTTAATTTGCTTTATTTGCAGTCCCTAATTCACATGATTCTTAGCTGCAGGGAATGTCCCCTTTCTCCCCATGTTTTATTTAAAGTTTGGGGTTTGAGGCCTACCTGTAAATTTGGCTTACCTAACCTCTCCAGCATGCTATCCTGGGGCCATACCTACCTTGCCTAGTCATTTCCATGTTTTTTATTATATGTTCCATCGTAGTGCTTTACCCAAAACGCACTCTAAATTTTGCCTAGGAATGTTTCATTTTCGTTAACTTCAATACAGAGTGCTACAGCCTTCATGTGTGATATTCCCAACTCATCTTCAACCCTTCCCCCCCCCCCCCCCATAATTATTATTATTATTTTTTTTTTTCTTGCTTCCAATTTTTTATGTTTTTAACAGTTTCTACCAATGTTGGCCATGAATGTGTGTATGAAATCAGCTTGCAATGTTTCTGGCTCCAAGTATTAATTTGTTATTTCTTTAATTCCACAGTTCCCTTCTTCGCCACATGAATGGCAGAATGTGGCTTCCGAGTTTGCCCAGCGATGGAACTTTCCGAACTGTGGAGGAGCCATCGACGGCAAACATGTTCGGGTCGTCCCACCACCCCATTCGGGATCCTTTTATTATAATTATAAGGGGTTCCACAGCGTCGTGATGATGGCAGTGGTGTCGGCCACCTATGAGTTCCTCTATGTGGACGTTGGCAAGAATGGCAGGATGTCTGATGGAGGAGTTTTTGCCCAGACGGAGTTTGGAGAACGGCTCCTTTTGGATCTGCTGGCCTTGCCACCCGCGGAGCAGAATGTGGAGGGACTACCTTTTGTGTTTGTGGCGGATGAGGCGTTTGGCCTGGGACCCCATTTGATGAGGCCATTCCCGCAACGCACCCTCACCCCTGAGAGGAGGGTTTTCAATTATCGGCTGGCCAGAGCCAGAAGGGTGGTGGAAAATGCGTTTGGGATCATGGCCAGCCGATTTCGCCTCTTCCTTACCTCCATCCACCTTGCCCCATACAAATGGAACCATGTGGTTATGACGTGCTGTGTGCTGCATAATTTCCTAAGGGTGCATTCAACGAGTTATATATCTTTGAGTGGGCCTGAGGCCTCTTTAATCAATGCAGAAACTTTGGTGGCCCTGGAATGGAACCTGGCCGTCCTGGCTTGGCCCCCCCAACCGGACGTGAGGTCCGTAACCAATATGTGGACTATTTTATGGGTAGGGGGGCCATTGAAATGCCAGACAATCTCTAATAATTTTAGACCAAAAAAATAAAACTTTAAAAAAAAGTAAAGATTGGTTTGTCATTTTTATTGTATAATGTTTGATGTTTCTGGTAGGTTTACCTAGTGCATTTGTTTTGCCATGTGGATTAAAAAATCTTTTAATTAGCCTTCATTGTCAGTGTAAACACCAAACATTGATTAGTTCACTCAGCACCACATTTACATAATGAAGCCACAATAATTTGTTATGTAAAAATACCTTTATTTTTTTTGTTTAGGTGGGCAACTTCCATAGAAATGTGGATGTTCCCTTAATTTCAGGTGTATTAAAACGCATGACCAGCCATGCATAAACAAACTATAGTTCTCCAAATTTTGAAAAAGCTAAACATGTGCTAGTCATTAAAGGGTAAAATAACCAAAAAAAATAGAAAACTCTGCAAGTAAAACGTTATTTGGTGTAAAAACATTAGACACGCCCAAGCACAGCCATGATATTTTGGAGCCTTTCCTCCACCCGCTTTGTATTTGCCCTGATCTCTCGCAAATCTCCCTTAATTTTTTCGAGGTCACGACAGCAGACCATCAGGTATTGGATCAGGATCTGGGCACTGTGATGTGACAACTTATTGGGGTCTTCGGCCAGAACTGCACCTAAATGTAAAAATAAATATGTAGGATAGAATATGTAGGCCTACATCTATTTAACATGCATGTGTCTGGTTTCTCTCTGACCTGTGGTGGTGCCACTTTCAACTTCCACAACATCACATTCCTCTCCATCCTGGGGTTCTGGGGGTATTGTTGTAGGTATTGCAATTCTCGTCTCATCTGAGGTAGCTTTTCGAATCCCTAGGGAGATTGAAATAAAAGGAATAGTTTCATTAGTAGCGACTCAATTTTGCTAAAATAAGAAACATGGAAAAAAACTTTTTAATCATTCTTTTGAAGCATGCTCCATTTTAATTTTTAACCCCTGTGCCAACCGGGACAAATGATTGGATACATAGGCCAAAACAGAGCATATATATTTTGTGAACAAATTTGAAACATTGTAACACCCCAAAGTATCTACACTGGATCACCTGTGTGTGACTCCATCAAGCTTTTTGGCTTTAGGCCCACACTTGTACTACTGCGTTCAGATGTTTCATCAGCTGCTGAGCATTCACTCCCTTTAACATTACCATGCATATCGTTTTTCAAAATGAACAAATCTCCTTTGGATTAGCACACCAAAAATAAGTGTGGCCCAAATGTACTCCCCCAAATAAACAAAAAAACATGGGTGTTCACACTGGATGATCCGAAAACATCGTTTGAGGAACTGTACGGAGAAAGAGGTTTAATACGTCCGTTTACTATGCGGACGAACCTGAAAGATGGTATCTTTCAGTGTACTATATGAAAGTAAAAAATACACAACAGAATACAAGAAAATAATATGTACCATGGAAACTCAAAAAAAACAACTTACTTTTTAATATAACTTTCTTGATTCTTTTATATTGGTCGGCCTCCCGCAACTTCAGATCTGACCATCGTTTTCTGAGCTGTTCCTTCGTTCTGCACACCCTGAATTTTTGGTGGAGACTTTTGACCACTTTGCCCATAATTCTGGACTTGACCAGATTAGGCCTTTTATACGGACCATGCTTGGCATCATAATCCTCCTTCTTTAAAACGGCGACCATCTCCACCATTTCCTCGAATGACATGTTGGATGCCTTATATCTCCTGGGTCTTGATTTGGGCTCCTCTGTAATTTCATCCTCTGTAGAGGTAATCTCAGCCACCTGTGTCTCCGCCATGTTTTGTTCAGCACTACGAGCGAGAAGGGGCGGGGAAAGTACAATATCGAACGTCAGGGGCGGGGAAAGCGTGCAGAGTTTCACGCATGCGCTGTGTATATAAAGTGAAGATCCATGTCTGGGAAATACGTTCATTTTTCGGGAGAGAAGCCCCATACACACTATCAGTTTTCTTGCAGGTTTTTCTCTTCAGGTTTACCAAAACCATGTAGTGCAAGGGCCTGCCTGATTGCATACGAATTGAAACTCTTAAGGTTTGACCTCATATTAGATGGTTTTGGTAAACCTGAAGAGAAAAACCTGCAAGAAAACTGATAGTGTGTATGGGGCTAGAGAGTTAGCAACGAACGTTGTGACCAAGGTACCTAACAATTTTACTTTTTGAGGTTCATCAGACGAGGAGATTTGTGTGCTCAAAATATGTAGATAATGCACAGTTGAGGAATGTTGCCTGAAATATATTTTTATTTTGGTTTCTCGCTTTTACAGATATCATGAATACTTTTAAAAACCCAGACTTCATGGGGGAGTTCATCGACAAATGGCAAGAGCTCCCTATATTATGGCAAACCAAAAGTGGCGGAAATAAAAATAAAGACGCCAGGAAAGCAGCACTGGAGAGCCTGCTTGCATTTGTGCAAACAAAGATACCCACAACAACTCTCCAAGATGTCAAAAACAAAATTGGGACCATCAGAGGGACATACAGGACCCAGAGGACTATGGTCCTGAGGTCCCAGAGGTCAGGTGCACCAGCAGATAAGGTTTATAAACCCAGTCTGTGGTACTACAGTAAGCTTGCTTTTCTGGATGACCAGCTGGAAGTGCGGGAATCTCTCTCCACCCTTCCCCCCAGAGGTCAATCCAGCCTTCCTTGTACCCAACCCTCCAGCCTTCCCTGCAGCCAGTCCTCCAGCCTTCCTGTCAACCCTGCTCTGGCTTCCCCTGAGGATCAAGATCAGGGCCTTGAGGAGGCAGATTTGGAGATATGGAGCCAGGTAAAGTTTTGCTATCTATATTTCTATCGTACAAAATTGTAGATTTTAAATAGATGTTAGTATTGTTAAAGGTATGTACACTTCTACCAATAAAGTTTGTGAAGAGCAAGATACAGTAGTGGCCTAATTTTATGTGTCCAAGACAACAAAACCAGGATGCGTAATCAATGAAAAGGACATAACTTTTGGCATTGATTTCAACAATGTCTAGAGGTGAACAATGTCTGTGAATGATGATGTGGCAAAATAAATAATGTCCCTTTCTTTTTTTACAGCCAGAGCAGAGCCAGGAAGAGGGTGATGTTGGGGATCAGGAGGAGGCAGGGCCCAGTGGCACCCAGGAGGAGGCTGGGCCCAGTGGCACCCAGGAGGAGGCTGGGCCCAGCACAAGAGCCCAGATGCCTCCCCTGGTAGTTAAACCACGAGGGCCAAGGAGAGGTAGGCAGGTGGAGGAGGAAACCAGGGCCTTCCTCAGAGAGGCAACAGCGGCCCTCAGAGAGGCACCCTCTGTTGAAGAGGGATTTGCCGCAGTCCTCGCCCACAAACTAGGGCAAATGGAGTTGCAGCAAAAAATTTACAGTGAGACCCTGCTATTGAAAGTCATCAATAAGGGCGTGCTGGGTGAACTCACTAGGTACACGGACATAACGGAGGTTGTCCCTACTCCTCCACCTCCTCCTCCTCCTCCTACTACTCCTCCTGCCACAACCTCTCCTCCTGATCCCCAGCCTCCAAGGAAGAAACCAACCAAGGCTGCAGAGAAGGCTGGAGAGAAGGCTACAAGGAAGAGAAGAAAATAATGCCTGCTGTAGTACCACAGACTGGGGACATATAGGACTTATCTGCTGTGGCTCCTGACCTCTGGGAGCTCAAGACAAGATTGGGCTCATTTTTTGGGGGGATCTAATCTCTATTTTGGTTTGGACATCTTGTATGGTTGTTGTGGGGTCAAAGGGATGCACAAATGCAAGCAGGCTCTCCAGTGCTGCCTTCCACTTTAATTTGTTAATGTTCTGAAATAAAAAAAAATTGAGTGCCCTTTAAATACTTGACTATGTGATTTGTATTTCAAAAGAGAGCTTGCTAGGAAGCAGGCAGGGACATCTCAAATTATATTATTGTTATTATCAGGGGACACAAACCTCCCTGAGGCCAAATGAGACACATTTGGAAGGTTGTTGTGGTAACTTTACACAAGAATAATTTAAGCCAAAATACTTAAAAAAAGGCCAAAAAAAAAATAACCAAAAATAATATAAAATTTAAAGAAAAAAGGAGAATTAACTTATTTTATTATTATTAGTATTATTTAGGAGGGAGGTGCGGCTTATAAATAATATTTTAAAATCATTAGAGCAATTTGGAATTACTTTAGAAACAAGTTTGGCATAAAACTCTCAATGTCAAAAGAAGAACGGAATGCGCTGCATTAAAACGATGCTATTAATTCCACCGTGACGAATGTGCCATCTCCATTTCCAACATTAGCTTTACCAAAACGAGCGCTCCCGTCTCATAGTTGCTTCTGAGCATGTGCGTTTTTTTTCACATCGTGAAAGCATACACACTATCGTTTTTCACGTCGTTAAAAAAAAGACATGAAAAACGACGTGAAAAAAGAGAGCATGTCCGGAATTTTTAATGGCTGTTTTTCACCTCGTTAAAAATGCTCTGGAGCCTACACACGATCATTTTTAATGGCCATTTTTAAAAATGGCATTTTTAACGGCATGAAAAACGATCGTGTGTACGGGGCATAACTCCCCCCTCAGGTATTCTTTTTTCCTGTCCTCATCCAAATCTGCAGGATCACAGATCAGTCCTGCCTCACCGTCATATGGTGTAACCATTGCAGGTTCATGCTCTCCTGCAGGATGGAGTCCCATTACTTGGATTGCTAAATGCATCACATAAGTATGGGAGCCTGTTTTTCTGTGGATCTTTTTGGGGCCTGTCTAAAACATCCAGGAGCACCTCCTTCTCCTCTGTGGCTTTTGGCTGACTATTCCAGGGCAAGACAGCACAAGGTACCTTTTAGAGCACTTCAGTGGCGTTCTTTTTTTTTTTCCCTCATGTGTACCTGACACTGCATTCATGCGTGACACTGCATTCATGTGCAACTGTCTCCTTGTGCACCTAAACACTGCAGCCATGTTTACCTAGCGCTGCCTCCATGTGCACCTAACATTCATACTTGTACACCTGCCGATGCTTCCATGTGCACCTAGCACTGCATCTATGTGTACCTAGTGCTGCCTCCATGTGCACCTCACACTACATACATGTGCACCTGCTGATGTCTCCATGTGCACCTAACACTGAGACCATGGGGTTGATTTACTAAAGGAAAATCCACTTTGCACTTGAAAGTGCACATGGAAGTGCAGATGATGTAGATCTGAGGAGGACATGCAAGGAAAATAAAAAACAGCATTTTAGCTTACACATGATTGGATGATAAAATCAGCAGAGCTTCCCCTAATTTCAGAGCTTCCCCTTAGATTTACAGCGATCTACAGCGACTGCACTTCCATGTGCACTTTCAAGTGCAAAGTGGATTTTCCTTTAGTATATCAACCCCCATGTGTACCTGGTGGTGCCTCCATGTGCACCTAACATTGCATACTTGTGCACCTGCCGATGCTTCCATGTGCACCTAACACTGCATCTATGTGTGCCTGGTGCCGCCTCCATGTGCACCTCACACTGCATACATGTGCACCTGGTGATGCCTCCATGTGCACCTAACACTGAGTCCATGTGTACTTGGTGATGCATATGTACCTGGTGCTGCCTCCATGTGCACCTTACACTGCCTCCATGTGTACCCGGTGCTGTCTCTCGTGTACCTGCCGCTAGACGCTATACTCATAGGCGCTGCCTCCAGGTGCGGTCCTCTCCTGAAGATTCCTTCCATTGGTGGGAGCCGTGAGTGATCTGATAATACCGCTTGGTGCGCCGCTATTCCCCCCCCCCCTTACCTGTGGGTGCGGGCGCTTCGCGCGCGTCTCCTTGCACAGTCTCATCATCTCGGGGGCGGAGTCACAGCGGAACATCACAGCGCATGTGCAGTAGCCTTCTGAGGCCGAGCAGCGCCCATCTTGGTACACCCTGTAGATTGTAGGATTTTTGGCTAATTTAAAGCCCGCCAAAGTAAAAATAAGACATCTCCTATTCTCTGCTCCCTCCATTACCTTTTCATATAGCCTGACCAGTGGTATTATTGGTACATGTATGTATGTGTATATATATATGTATATACATACGCATGCGCACATATATATGTGTATGGGTGTATATCAAAGTGTAGGTATATTGGTAAATAATTATTAGTAGTATTAATTAGTATCCTCTTCCTATACCTTTACGTATTTAGATTTAATCTTAGCCCTAGCCGCTCTGATATTACAATGCCGCATCAATAAAGATCCTCAACATACAGCTAGGTAAGGGCTGCAACTAACAGGTAAGTTCCTTCATTCAAAGAGCACAGGGCATATGGAAATATTCTCTGTTTATTTCCGCAAGCCCGCACCGAGAGCCACCCACAGGGGTTCTCTCGAGGGAAATGCCTCCCGCAGTGAAGGAGGTCACCCCAGCATACCCCAACCAGGCATGACTCCCAGCGCAATTCTGCACGTCCAGGGGAAAAGCCTGTTGAGTTTGTGGGAACAAGCCCTACTGGGAAAATTGGCGTATGGCCAAGGTCCGTCTAAGGAGGAAAGAGCAATAAAACACGCTATTTTCTCTCCAGATTGGTTCAGAAGCTGATTCAGAAGGCGAGTCGATTGCAGCCAAAAAGAACATATCAACATTTTGATGTCAGTTTAGTAAAATCGCATCACATTGTTATCATGTTATTGCGTTTAAAGATGCGATTCAGTGGGAGGAAGATCCGGTATCCTCTGTCCAAACGGGAGTATATATTGTTTTTTCCCTCACCTGACAAAGAAAGCTTTGACCGTTACCTTTACGAGGTAAGGAGAACGAGGGGCGAAAGCACATCGCCTACAATCAATGTCTCAGAAGTAGATGCTCAGCTCCTTGGTTCAGATCCGACTTTGAACGCGTCGGTCATGAGGCTAGCCAAGAATGCAGCCATTGATGTCCTGGGGTGCTCCCCCAGAGCCAGGCTATACTTCATCACGACCAGAAGGGCATTTCGGTTAAAGCCATGGTCAGTGGACCCATCTGCAATGCAATCCTGATGTCGCATATGATGGAAGGACCAATTTGGCGATATAAAAAAAATATATTTTCCCCAAGATAGGAGAAGAGATTTCGCCTCACGGTCAGTTACCAAACAAAGATCAAGAGAGAAGAGGCTGGGAAGGCTCACAAGCCACCTTTCCCAAATTGGACAATTCTTAAGACCGCGTCTTCGTCGGTTGAGAGCCAGAAGTCCTTCTGACCCCCCTGATCCACAGGTCTGGCAGTAACATCAGGCCTTTCGTCTAGGTTTGAGTGGGAAAACTGCAATGGTCCATGCAGCCTCCACGATCCTTCAGGGGCTTATTCTTTTTTTGAAGTTCAATCCATCCTCCACCCCCCTTCTCTCCGACCCACCAAATTCTGATCTCCAAGGGCGAGAAGGAAGCTCTCTTTTAGTGTATTTAAATACTTCTACACCAGTATTGCCAGTACCAAACTTGGAGAAACACCCGGGGCTCTACTTCCCAGTCCTTTCTTTTAGTTCCCAGGAAATCGGGGTCTGGAGACTCGTGTTGGATCCAGAGAGGTTGATGGATACGTTCGGGTAGAACATGTCATTCGGTATCCCTAGACACCGTAATTCTGTCAGTACAGCCAGATATTTGGATGGTCTCTATAAGTCTCCAGGATTTCTTTCCTTCACAGTTTCATCCATCATCTTTCCAATCTTTTTCCCGGGTTGAAAGTAGGCGATCGGCGCCTCCACTTCCAATATCTTCCCTTTGGGATTTCATCAATCTCCAAAACCTTCACCAAGGTTTTAGCAACCATCCTGGCTTCCTTCTGGGAAAGGAGGTCAGGGTCCTGCATTTCTTCCAATTCAAGTGACTTATCTGCTCAGTCAATTGACGCCTACGGGCGCAGCTGCAAACTTAGTCAACATCCCGGTGAAGGCGGTGTCACTTCCATCAGAGGATCCCTGAATTGGTACAGAAGGTGGAGGAAGTGAACAGTTGGTGTTTACAATCTCTGTTTGGGCTTTCTGGCACAATGAAGAAAAAGGCACCGAAGACAAATGAGAGTTATCGGTGGAAACCAGCCTTGGGGGTGGGCATGGCCTCCCAACCTCCTAGTTCACCACTCCCTTGACCAATTCTTGCATCTGAAGCAAGTAAACTGGACTGGGGGGTGACACATCACCAAAAGAACCAGTTAGTACAAGGAAGATGGTGTTTCAACTCGGAGAGTATGATTTCCGATATCCTAGAGCTAAGAGTGGCATGGACGGCGCATCTAGTCCCTCTTCTTGGGAGCAAGTCCATACTGGTTCAGATAGACGACAAGGCGGCAGTGGCCTATGTTCAAAGCCTAGACGGGATGCACAGCAGGTCTCTGTCCAGCGACGTGGCCCATATTAGTTCATGGGCGGAGGACAATTTGGTCAATCTTGAGGCGTCCTACATCCCAGCCCCTGAGAATCAGCTAACCGATCGCCTTTCAAGGTCTTTCAACAGCAACAACGAATATTCACTAGGCCTGTGGATTGTCCGGTGGATATACCAACAGCGGGGTACTCCCCATTGAGAGCTTTGAGCTTCCAGCTTTAAGCGAAACTCTGCTTTTAATGAGATTCCCTCAAGATTACTCTGATACTGAGTTTCCTCAAGCTTCTATTGTCAGGAGCAGGTCACTATCCTGGCAACCATGCCATACTGGGAAAGGAGACAATGGTTTCCACTCTCAGTCAAAATGGCCAACCTCCTATATCAAGACGACTTCTTTCTCCCACGTCCGGGGATCCTGGACTGGAAGCCCTGAAAGCTGAGCAGAGCAGACTGGGTGACCTAGGGTGCTCGCATGGTGTCACCCAAATATTATTACAGCCAAGAGAGTCATCCACCTATGCCACCTTATATTAGGTTTCGAAGGGGATTCACAGAACTGGCAGAATCCAACCATTTCAATCCACTAGACCCTGGACTCCAAAGATTCTACTCTTTCTACTAACTGGTCTGGACTTAGGCTGAAGTCTAAAGCACTCTGAAGGTTCACCCTGTAGCCTTCTCAGCTTTGACGGGCGCACGCTGGGCACTGAATCTCCTCGTAGAACGTTTCCTGAAAACAGTCAAAGTCCACGTCCTCCCGGGAAGACTCATACCCCATATGGGTGTCTGACAGATGTCTTAGCAGACCCTTCCTTTGCACCCACTAAAGAGTGTGCATTGGGAGACATTACATTGGGAACCTACCTTGCTGATTGCCATCATATCAGGTCATAAGGCGTCAGAAACACAGCCTCTAGGAGCACAGGAACCCTACGTCACCTTTTTCCCAGGCAGGGTAGTCCTACAACCTATTCACCAGCATGTCTCTAAAGTGTCTGCACTCTACATTCTCAGCCGGGTATGGCTTCTCCTGACTTCGGAGAAGATCCAATCTCCTCAAACTACACGGTTTGGATATAGCCAGATCCCTGAGGCGTTACTTAGAACTAACACAACAGTTTCGCAAAGATCAATGGTCATTCGTTATTGCCAAGGGCGCAAAGAAAGCAATGACGCCCTCCAAGCTAGTCCAAGGACGTATCGGGCTAGTGGTCTCCAAGTCCGAAGTGCGCCGAATGCGCATTCATCACGGGGAAGGTCCTCTGCCTCGGCAACGTTTGGGCTAGGGTCTCTCCGGAGACAATTTGCAGGATGGCTAGTTAGTCATCCTTCATCACCTTCATGTCGCACTATACCCTAGACGCGGCAATCCTTATCTCCCGAGATTTGGGAGGAGGTCTCTTGGAACTATCAGTTCTGTAAACTCATTTAATTGTATTATTGCAGTACCCTCCCTGTAAGCGAGTTAATAACTTTTGGTATGCTGCCTTGAAGGCACCAGGAAAACGGAAAATTGTATACTTACCTTTCCGTAATGTTACTTTCCTGGTGCCTACCATGGCAGCATACACCCTCCCTTCTATAATCCTTAAAGTTCTGAAGACTAGTTACAAGAATACCTGAGGGGGGAGTAACTCTTTCTTTTATAGAGTTACGTGGTCCTGTGGGTTAATCGGGGCGGAGCATTAGCCCTTGGTATGCTGCCATGGTAGGCACCAGGAAAGGAAAATTACGGAAAGGTAAGTATACTATTTTCCGTTTTACAATCATCTGGAATATCAACAGTAGTAAAATAAAAAAATGTAAAATAATAGAAAAAAAATACATTAGATTGCCAGACTATTTACAAAAATGATTTAGTGACCTTTTTCCTTATATTAGTTTTCTAGACATATTTTCTATATTCTTATATTTGGTTGCCTGCCTGCCATGAATTTCTGAGGTTCATTTTCCTTTTCTTGTTATTATTTATTACAATTGAGATATGTTTTTATATTCTTATAAAAAAAAAGACAATCAAACTTGGTTGAAGTTTTAATTCTCCCCTCCCTCCCCTATCCAAAACTAAAACAAAAAGTTTTGCATTTTTATTTACCTTAAGTAGCTGTACAGTTTTCCATGAGTCGTGCCTTTTTTCTTACCAATTTTAAGAAATGAAAAACATTTTTAAATCATTATTTTTAGATTAGGGCAAATAATGATTTGGATAAGGTTTGCTCTGTGGTTTGTCTTTAAACTGTTTCAGATGCAGCAGTCTATTTTACAATATTGATTAAACGTTACTAAAACAATAGCATGATCTTGTTCCCTTCAAATTGTACCGATTGATTCAGAAGTTGGATAAAGATTAATTCAAGTCTCTCCGGGCTTGTCAGAATGTTGTGTAGCACCAATGAAACTGTCACCTCTCCTTACAACGAGCCAGTAAAAATCAGCAGCGTGAAAGGTAATCACTCCTCCGCAAATCACTGGCTTTTCCATGCCAAAGTTCAGCTACAAGATTTAAGAGTTTTCAACACTTTGTGACCTTTGGAATTAAATGGTTTAAATAAAAAAAGAACTCCCTAACTTACTTATCCTAATATAATCCTTCAGAGTTTAACCTGTCATGGATAAAGTGAACCAGTGCTCATAAATTAACATTTTATTTTTAAAGCAAAAAAAAATACCATCATGGCATATATCACGAGAGACATGTTTATCTAGAAATACTTCATTTTTGCTTTTAAAGAGAATGGGAAAATAAAATGTTATTTGAGTAATTTCTTAGGCCGGGTTTACACTGTTGAGCTGGGGCAATGGTAGGCGCATTGGAGCCATTCATTCTTAACAGCATCTCAATGCATCTTAGCAACATACTATCATGTGTTGGCATACACTGTGGTACAAAATATTCCATTTATGTGGTGAATTTTGGTGTGTTAGGCTGCCCATTTAATGTGTACATTATGGAAACTTTTTTCGGCTAAGTTTTGGATGGAGTGGGGAAGTCTTAAAATGGCATCCTCCATATCTGTCCTGGTGACCAGTGTCCCTGGTACAGAAGATGATCAAAAAACCAATATTGGACAGTTCAGTTGAATGAGTAACTTGTATAGCACTACAAATGCAAACTGAATTGCCTCAAGGCACTTTTTTGCAGCCAGTGTCTGTCTGGTCATTTACCCCATAGGATCTCGACATGCTTGGGACACACATTCGTACACACATATATACTGGGCCAACTTGGACAAGATCCAATTAACTTACCAGCATTTCTTTGGAGTGTGGGAGGAAACCGGAGTACCTGGAGGAAACCTATGCAGACACAAGGAGAACATGCAAACTCCAGGCAGATGGTGTTGTGGTTGGGATTTGAACCAGCAACCCTTTTGCTGCTAGGTGAAAGTGCTAACCACTACACCACTGTGACAGCTGTCATTCAGGGCATCCCTTGAATGTAACTGTTTTGGGAAACTGTTAGATCAATGGATTACAATCTGCTTTAAATCTCACCGATGTGGCTCAGACATAAAAATAAACAACTGACGTGGGTCTAAACCGTTCCCTCCTCTATTCAGAACTAGGACTTTTAATATTGCTGTATGGTTTTTCAGTGACTGCATTGACATGACCTTGTTCTGTACTGTACATTTTTTAACCTAAAGGTCCCACCTAACAGCAGATAGCAGAAGATACTGGTTATTGCCATAAACCAAGGTGATATTCTCTGAAATATTGCCTGTGCCATGCGCAACACAGGAAAGGCAGGGGGAGATTAGAGAGCTGAATGCATGGCTAAAGACCTGGTGTAGGGAGGAGGGATTTGGGTTTCTAGAGCACTGGGCTGACTTTTCATTGGGGTGCAACCTATATGCTAAAGACGGTTGGACTTGAATGAAAGGGGGTCTGATGTGCTGGGGAGAGGTTTATGGGAAGGCTGGAAGAGTATTTAAACAAGGATTGAGGGGGGAGGAAGAAATAGAATTACATCGAGCAGACAGGTCAGTTAGGGGTCAGACATTAATGGAGGGTGGAATGGGGATAGATGGGGGGAGGGTTATGGCAGGTGACAAGAAAGTTCCCATGTTGCAAACAGCCATTGTAAACTATAGTCCTTTATACTACTAAAAATTATATGAAAAACACCAGAGCAAAATGTAATAATGCATTAAAGTGTTTGTTCACCTATGCCAGAAGTCTGCAAAGCAAAATAGGTAAGTTGGAAGCTCTGGTGCATGAGGAGAGCTATGATGTAATCGGTATTGCTGAAACTTGGCTTCAATCCTCACATGACTGGGCTATTAATATTCCTGGCTATGCACTCTTTCGGAGTGACAAGGTAAAAAGGAAAGGTGGCGGGGTCTGTCTCTATGTGAGAAGTGATCTCAAAGCGAGTGTGAAAGAGGACCTGGTTGATGGAGAGTGTGATTAGTCTGAAGCATTATGGGTGGAACTGCATATAGATGTGCGTAGTTCAAAGTTAATCATTGGAGTTTGTTATAGACCACCCAATGTTAACGAGGAGGTGGAGACTCAGCTCCTTGCACAGATGGAAAGGGCTGTAAGGGCTGGGACGGTGATAATAATGGGGGATTTTAACTACCCAGAAATTGACTGGAGTAATGGCACTGCTGGGACAGTTAAAGGGCAAAAATTTATAAACCTATTACAGGACAATTTTATGGTCCAGTTTATTGAGTCCCCAACTAGGAATGATGCTCTGTTGGACCTGGTAATCTCAAACCATGCAGAGCTTATTACTAATGTTTAGATAAAGTAACACCTGGGTAGCAGTGATCATAACATGATTTCATTTGATGTTAGCTGTAAGCAAGAAATACATATACGGGAAAGATAAAAACACTTAACTTCAAGAGAGCAAATTTTCCAAGGATGAGGGCTGCTCTCCAGGACTTAGACTGGGAGGGAATATTGGCATCAATGGGCACAGAACAGAAATGGGAATTCTTCAAAAAGACTGTTTGTGAACTCACTGCAAAGTATATTCCCATGGGCAATAAGTTTAAAAGGCTAAAAATAAAGCCTACGTGGCTCACGGTCAAAGTTAAAGCTATAAACAATAAGAAAAGAGCTTTTAAAAAAATATAAAAATGAAGGAACACTAGTGTCGTTTAAATGTTACAAAGAATTTAACAGAATATGTAAAAAGGAAATCAAGGATGCAAAAATTCAAAATGTATAACAGATTGCAAAGGATAGTAGGACAAACCCCAAAAAATTCTTCAAATATATTAATAGTAAAAAGGCCAAGTCTGAGCATGTAGGCCCTTTACAAAATAATCTGGAGTGGGTGACTGGGGACAAAGAGAAGGCTAATGTATTAAATACTTTCTTCAGCTCTGTGTATACAAAGGAGCATGGGGGAGCTTATGTCCATAATGGGGGTGGTAGTGCCCCAAATGATCTACAATGGCTCAAAAGTGACATGGTCCAGAAATATTTAGACAGAATAAAGGTGGATAAAGCACCTGGACCTGATGGCATCCACCCATGGATCCTAAAAGAATAGAGATCTGTAATTTCAAAGCCATTGTATCTAATTTTTAGGGACTCATTAATGACTGGAATAGTACCACTGGATTGGCGCAGGGCCAATGTGGTGCCTATATTTAAAAAGGGAACAAAGTCTTTACCAAGTAGCTATAGACCTGTTAGTTTAACTTCTATAGTTGGGAAGATACTGGAGAGATTAATAAAAGACCACATAGATGAGTTCTTGCGGGGAAAAAACATTTTAAGCAACAGACAGCATGGATTCATGAAAGACAGAAGTTGTCAGACAAACCTGATTTCTTTTTATGAAGAGGTAAGTAAAACCTTGGACAGAGGCGTGGCTGTGGACGTGGTATACTTGGATTTTGCAAAAGCGTTCGATACAGTTCCCCACACACGGCTCATGTGTAAGGTAAAGTCTACAGGCTTGGAAATATCAGTTTGTAAATGGATAGAAAACTGTCTAAAAGTCAGAATTCAGAGAGTCGTGGTTAATGATTCTTACTCTGAATGGTCTAAGGTTGTCAGTGGTGTACCCCAAGGTTCAGTGCTGGGACCCTTACTTTTTAATATCTAATAAATGATATTGGGTCTGGGATCAAATGTAACATTTCTGTCTTTGCAGATGACACTAAGCTATGCAGTGGAATATTGTCCTTACAGGATGTATCCAATTTACAAGCCAACATCAATGCTCTGTCTAATTGGGTAACTATGTGGCAGATGAGGTTTAATGTTTATAAATGTAAAGTTATGCACTTGGGGGCTAAGAATATGCATGCATCATACATACTAGGGGGAGTACAACTGGGGGGATCCATAGTAGAGAAGGATCTGGGAGTTTTGGTAGATCATAAGCTCAATAATAGCATGCAATGCCAATCTGCGGTTTCCAAAGCGGTCAAAGTCCTTTCTTGTATTAAGAGAGGTATGGACTCCAGAGAGAGAGATATAATTTTGCCCCTGAACAAATCATTAGTAAGACCTCATCTGGAATATGCAGTTCAGTATTGGGCACCAGTTCATAAAAAGGATATTGGGGAACTGGAGAAAGTGCAGAGAAGGGCAACCAGACTGATAAGAGGCATGGAGGAACTAAGCTGAGGAGAGATTAGAGGAACTGAATTTATTCACTCTTGAGAAGAGGAGATTAAGGGGGGATATGATCAACATGTTCAAATATATAAGGGGTCCATATAGTGAACTTGGTGTTGCGTTATTCACTTTACGGTCAACTCAGAGAACAGGGGAGCACTCTTTACGTCTAGAGGAAAAGAGATTTCATCTCCAAATACGGAAAGGTTTATTCACAGTAAGAGCTGTGAAAATGTGGAATAGACTCCCTCCAGAGGTGGTTCTGGCCAGCTCAGTAGATTGCTTTAAGAAAGGCCTGACTACTTTCCTAAAAGTACATAATATAACTGGATACTAACATTTATAGGTAAAGTTTATCCAGGGAAAATCCGATTGTCTCTCGGGGGATCAGGAAGGAATTTTTTCCCCCTGCTGTAGCAAATTGGATCATGCTCTGCTGGGGTTTTTTGCCTTCCTCTGGATCAACTGTGGGTATATGGGATTGTATGATGTTTTTTATTTTATTTATATTTATTTTTATGGTAGAACTAGATGGACTTGTGTCTTTTTTCAACCTGACTAACTATGTAACCTTAAGTTTAGTTTAGACAGAAGGGATGGTATTTATATTCAACGAGAAGTGTCCTTTGTGCTGATGGCTGCTGAATTAATTTAAATCTTCTGTCCTTTACCCCCCAATCCCCATCTCGATAATCTTCCAAAGTGGTGGGGGGTTAATACAGCTGCTGAATAGGTCATAGGAGCTTGTTGAAAAGGCCAATTATGCCAGCCCTTTCTGTTGTACTATAGCTTCCAGTAAAACAATCCATGAAAGGAGGAGGTGGACTATTCACTGATCCGTCCATCCTCCATTCATAGAGCGCCTTTAATTGAAGATTGTCAGTATTACAGTTCTATGTAAACCCGTACTGGCAATTCACGTCCAGCTTGGTGAGTACACATCAGTCATTTTACACCATTGTTCACCTTGATTAAACCTTAGTAATTACTTCCTTCATAATCACCACCTAATCATACAGTTTTATGACCATTAAGATTAAACCATACAGTCAAACTTTACAAACAAACTCACTTTTGTGGGCACCTTCAAGGACCAATGTTGTAAAAAAATTGCAACATACCCCACAAGTCTCCAACCTTCTTCCCATAAGCAGATTTCCCAAGCATATGCACCAGTGGTGGTGCATCCATTAAGGGCACATGGGGCGCCGCCCCCTCTGTCACGCCACCCCCCCATATGTAAAATGGATAGATTCATGCATAGCATGAATCTATCCATTGCCGCTTTAGCCACCCCCTATTCAGGTGTTTTCTTTTAAGCACCTGATCAGAGCCATAGGCTCTAATGGGCTTAAAAAAAGGTGGACTCGGAGTGCAGAGCATTGCGCTCGGAGCTCACCCAAGTGTGTTTAGAAAAGCAAATGAATATTTTCTTTTCTAACACTAAACCGCTTTTACGCCAATCAGGAAGCGCAGGTCTAATACCCGCCACCTGATTGGCTGAAGGCACAGGCATGCCTATTGGGCGCCTAACAGAACTGAAGAAGAGATGCACGGGAACCATGAAGGATGCAGGAGACGTCGCCTGACCTGCTGCATGTCCCACAGCTCGCTGCTGTCACCCGCTGCCTGACCCGCCACCAGGATGGGGTAACTGCCAGTCAGACGGCGAGTGGGTGAGTGGGCAGGGGGGATGGGCACAGAGGCTGCATATGATGGGTACAGAGGCTGCATTTTATGGGCACAGTGGCTGCATTTTATGGGCACAGTGGCTGCATATGATGGGCACAGTGGCTGCATATGATGGGCACAGTGGCTGCATTTTGTGGGCACAGTGGCTGCATATGATGGGCACAATGGCTGCATTTTATGGGCACAGCAGCTGCATATGATGGGCACAGTGGCTACATATGATAGGCACAGAGGCTGCATTTTATGGGCACAGTAGCTACATTTTATGAGCTCAATGGCTGCATTTTATGGACACAGTGGCTGCATTTGATGGGCACGGTGGCTGCATTTGATGGGCACAGTGGCTGGATATTAGACTTGTGCACAACGGAAAAATTTGTTTAGTTTCGGTTCGTTTTTTGTGCACAACGGAAAAATTTGTTTAGTTTCGGTTCGTTTCTTTTCGGTCCTGTTGATTCGTAATCATTCGTAATTTTGCTAGACGGGATTTTTCGTGTTCGGACTAATTCGTATTTTCGCAAGCGTCATTTTTCGTTGAATTTTTAGTTGATTTATAATTCATACTTTCGGTAGGGTACGTTGTTTTTCTTTGATTCTGGACAACACTCCTACTTTCATAACTTTTTTTGGGTTCGTTGATTCAGAATTTTCCGTGTCTCTCTCACAACGACGCTGCCTATTATGCCTAATGTGCTTCGAATGGATTTGTACTTTTCTAAATACATTGCGGTTATTTGTAACGATTCAAAATCTCGTATTTTACTTTCGTTTTTTAAATGCGGCTATAGCCTCCGCCCCTGTACACCATTTTGAGAGGGTTCAGCACAGTGAGGGAGAAGCAAAGAGCAGAGCAGAGTGTTATTGTGCTTCGAATGGATTTGAAATCTCGTATTTTACTTTAGTTTTTTCATGCGGCTATAGCCTCCGCCCCCTGTACACCATTTTGAGAGGGAGTTCAGCATGGTGAGGGAGAAGCAGAGAGCAGAGTGAGTGTTATTGTGCTTCGAATGGATTCGTACATTCGTAACTTTTTTCATAACGAATTATGCCGAAGACATTCGGGCATTCGCTATTTTTCGGTATAATTTATTTCGGATTCGGTTTTATTCGTAATTGCTTTGTTCGGAAATTCGAATGCTTCCGAATGTACGAAAGTTGCTAAATTCGGACGAATTTCGATTCGTTACGAAACGAATTGCACAAGCCTACTGGATATGATGGGCACAGTGACTGCATTTTATGGGGCACAGTGGCTGCATTTTATGGGGCACAGTGGCTGCATATAATGGGAACAGTAGCTGCATTTGATGGGTACAATGGCTGCATATGATGGGCACAGTGGCTGCATTTCATGGGGCACAATGACTGCATTTCATGGGGCACAACGACTGCATTTCATAGGGCACAGTGGCTGCATATGATGGGCACAGTGGCTGCAATTGATGGCACAGTGAGGCTGCAATTGATTTTTTTTTTTTTTTTTCAGAATTTTTTCAGTTTGTTTGCGCCCCCCCCCCCCCCCCAAAAAAAATGTTGACCACCAGCCTCCTCTGATATGCACCTCTAATCATATGCAACCACTTTGTTACCAAGAGGGTGAGTGGGTATGCTTAAACTCTAACCAATTCCTCCCTGCTCCTTATGTCATATCATTAAACTATTCCCCACCCTTTCTTATTCCGTTTCCTGCTTTCTAGCCCATCTTGTCCTGTGCTACTTCTCCTATGTGCTCAGGGCAGCCCATCACTGTTCCAAAATGAGTCCCTCCAAAGATGTGCAGATTATCAATACAACATCATGTGGTTTCACTTGAAATGATGGTCACTGCTTGTAAAAATCTACCTTTGAAAATGCAACCCAGTAAGGGTTTTTTTTTTTTAAATAAACTTTTTATTGGTTTTTGTCAAACCAATCCAAAGGACAGTTCAACATATGATCAACACAAACCATATAAATGAGGTAGAGAATAACACAGGAGCAGTATTGTCTGAAAACGGGGGGGGGGGGGGGGTTGCTGCCCCTCTCCCGCCGCCATCGAACCAGGACTCTAGGCGGCTGCCTAGATCGCCTAGTGGTAGCACCGGCCCTGATAACAAGCATTCCATTAAATAATCTTACTGCTGAAATAACAAAAGCATGCATTAAAGCTTTTGCATCCGAGGATCACTCCACACTTCTTTCCCTCGGGGAGTAAGACAAACTTAAATGAGCCACCCCAAGGAATTTGGAGAAAAGTGCACATTTTTTATTCTCTGTATTTAGTGTTGAGCGGACCCGAACTGTAAAGTTCGGGTCCGTACCGAATTTTGGCGTTTTCCCGACCCCGGACCCGGACCTGGATTTTGCGCTAAAGTCCGGGTTCGGGTCCGGATTCGGGAATTTAATGGCGCAGTTAGAAATGCTTCAGGGGCCAGCCAATCACCATTTGATTAGCTGGTGTGCCCTTAGAAGCCATCATAGCCATGCCTACTAATGGCATGGCTGTGATTGGTCAGTGCAACATGTGACCCAGCATGTGATCAGCTTCTATATAAGCAAGAGGCACACAGCACAGATCGTCACTCTGCTTTTAGACAGTGTAGGGAAAGGATCCTGGCTGCTGTTGCTGTGAGGGAGAGAATTATATGATAGGAGTTAGTCCTGATTCTGCAATCTACTGATAGAAAAGATAGAGAGACAGTGTAGTGTAGTGTAGTGTAGGGGCAGGATCCTGTTTGTGCTTTCAGGGAGAGAGATTTAGATAGGAGTCCAGATTGAGAGATATAATAGCTCAGCGATTTGCATAGGTTTATCTGTTTGTGTTGCAAGCTCAGTGCACCAGCACTGCATTACGTTGAGTGATACACATATTCCATTTAGTGGCTGTATTGTGCTCTTGCTAAAAGACCCATTTCGGGCAGAAAAAAAAAAAAAAGGCACTTTATTGTGCTTTTGCTAAAAAGACCCATTTTTGGGCCCCAAAAAAAAAAAAGGCACTTTATTGTGCTGTTGCAAAAAAAAAAAAAAGGCACTTTGTTGTGCGCAAAAAAGACCTATTTTTGGGCAAAAAAAATATTTTGCAGTGTATATCTCTAGTTGTGTGAAATAACCAATTTCTATATATTTTTCTTGTACTATGCTATACTAAAAAAAAAAAAAAACCTTTTTTTTGAATAGCATTCTCTGCAGCTGTGCGATTCAGCGGTTATATACTGTGGGTGTGTTGTGCTCTTCCAAAAAACGCCATTTAGGGCCACAGAAAATATTTTGCAGTGTGAAATACACATCTGGAGGTGTGTGAAAAAACAACATTATTTTTGAATAGCATTCTCTGGCCTCTGCAGCTGTGCGATTCAGCGGTTATATACTGTTGGGGTTGTTGTGCTCTTCAAAAAAACGCCATTTAGGGCCACAGAAAATAAATTGCAGTGTGAAATACACATGTGGAGGTGTGTAAAATAAACAATTTCTATATATTGTACAGTGCTATACTAAAAAAAAAAAATTTTTTTTTGAATAGCATTCTCTGCACTTCTATAGCTGTGCGATTCAGTGGTTAAATACTGTGGTTGTGTTGTGCTCTTCCAAAAAACGCCATTTAGGGCCACAGAAAATATTTTGCAGTGTGAAATACACATCTGGAGGTGTGTAAAATAAACAATTTCTATATATTGTACAGTGCTATACTAAAAAAAACAACATTTTTTTTGAATAGCATTCTCTGCACTTCTATAGCTGTGCGATTCAGTGGTTAAATACTGTGGTTGTGTTGTGCTCTTCCAAAAAACGCCATTTAGGGCCACAGAAAATATTTTGCAGTGTGAAATACACATCTTGGAGGTGTGTAAAATATACAATTTCTATATATTCTTCTTGTACAGTGCTATACTAAAAAAAACAACCTTTTTTTTGAATAGCATTTTCTGTAGCTGTGCGATTCAGCGGTTACGTGCTGTGGGTGTGTTGTGGTCTGGCAAAAAACGCCATTTAGGGCCACAGAAAATATTTTGCAGTGTGAAATACACATGTGGAGGTGTGTAAAATAAACAATTTCTATATATTGTACAGTGCTATACTAAAAAAAACAACATTTTTTTTTGAATAGCATTCTCTGCACTTCTATAGCTGTGCGATTCAGTGGTTAAATACTGTGGTTGTGTTGTGCTCTTTCAAAAAACGCCATTTAGGGCCACAGAAAATATTTTGCAGTGTGAAATACACATCTGGAGGTGTGTGAAATAAACAATTTCTATATATTGTACAGTGCTATACTAAAAAAAACAACATTTTTTTTGAATAGCATTCTCTGCACTTCTATAGCTGTGCGATTCAGTGGTTAAATACTGTGGTTGTGTTGTGCTCTTCCAAAAAACGCCATTTAGGGCCACAGAAAATATTTTGCAGTGTGAAATACACATCTGGAGGTGTGTAAAATAAACAATTTCTATATATTGTACAGTGCTATACTAAAAAAAACAACCTTTTTTTTTTGAATAGCATTTTCTGCAGTTCTGTAGCTGTGCGTTTCAGCGGTTAAATACTGTGGGTGTGTTGTGGTCTTCCAAAAAACGCCATTTAGGGCAAGATCCTAAATTTGGAAAATATGAGGGGAAGGTCAAAGGGACGTGTTGGCCCCGGTCGTGGTGCTGCTGGTGGAGCTCCTGTTGCAGGGAGAGGACGTGGTGGATCTGTGCCAGCTACACGCACAAGTGAAACACCTTCCTCAGGTGCGAGTAGGCGACCGAGCCTGCGGCGGTATTTTGGCGCGCCTAATGAGGCTGTACCAATGTTTAGGCCAGGACAAGTACAGGCGATAGTAGATTGGGTTGCTGACAGTGCCTCGGGTTCCTTCACATTGTCTCCCACCCACTCTTCTGATGAAAGATCAGAGTTGGCACCTGAAGCCCATGTCCATCAGTCTTTCACCTCACCCCCTTGCAAATCAGCCAAGCAGTCTGAGCCCCAAATCATGCAGCAGTCTCTTCTGCTTTTCGATGACTCTGTTAGCAGGGTTTCCCAGGGCCATCCACCTAGCCCTGCCCCAGAAGTGGAAGAGATTGAGTGCACCGATGCCCAACCACTTATGTTTCATGATGGGTACATGGGAGGACCATCGCAGCACGTCTCGGATGATGACGAAACACAGGTGCCAACTGCTGCTGCTTTCGCAATTGTGCAGACAGACATGGAGGGCAGGGGTGAAGACTGGGTGGAAGATTATGTGGAGGACGATGAGGTCCTCGACCCCACATGGAATCAACGTTATGCAGGTGACCAGTGTAGTTCGGAGGAAGAGGCGGTGGTCGCACAGAGCCACCAGCACAGCAGAAGAGGGAGCAGGGTGCAAAAACGGAGCATTCGTCCCCTAGACAGTACATCTGCTACTGCCCAACGCAGCAAGGGACCGAGCACACCAAAGCCAGGTCCAAGGACTTCCCTAGCGTGGCAGTTCTTCACACAGTGTGTTGATGACAAGACACGAGTGGTTTGCACGCTGTGCAATCAGAGCCTGAAGCGAGGCATAAACGTTCTCAACCTGAGCACAAGCTGCATGACCAGGCATCTAAGTGCAAAGCACGAGCTGCAGTGGAGTAGACACCTCAAAAACCAAGAAAGGTCTCTGGCTCCTCCTGCTTCCTCTTCTGCTGCAGTCTCGGCCTCTTCATCCACCTCTGTAGTGACAGTGGCACCTGTCACCCCGCAAACAGAGGATCTGCCAGCAACACTACCACCTGGGTCACCAACCATCTCCACAATGTCCCATGGAAGCGTTCAGCTCTCTATCTCCCAAACATTGGAGCGGAAGAGGAAGTACCCCCCTAGCCACCCGCGATCCCTGGCCCTGAATGCCAGCATTTCAAAATTCCTGGCCTTTGAAATGCTGTCATTCCGTCTGGTGGAGACGCAGAGTTTTAAAAGCCTGATGGCATTGGCTGTCCCGCAGTACGTCGTGCCCAGCCGCCACTACTTTTCCAGGCGAGCCATCCCTTCCCTGCACAACCAGGTGGGGGACAAAATCAGGTGTGCACTGCGCAACGCCATCTGTGGCAAGGTCCACCTAACTACGGATGCGTGGACCAGTAAGCACGGTCAGGGACGTTATATCTCCCTAACAGCACACTGGGTAAATGCAGTGGCGGCTGGGCCTGAGGCAGATAGCGGTTTGGCGCATGTCCTTCCACCACCGAGGATTGCAGGGCGCTTCAGTTTGCCTCCTGTTGCTAACTCCTCCTTCTCCGCTTCCTCATCCTCTACCGCCTCCTCATCCATTCAGCGTAACACCTTCACCACCAACTTCAGCACAGCCAGGGGTAAACGACAGCAGGCAGTTTTAAAACTTTCCTGTTTGGGGGAAAATCCCCACACCGCGCAGGAGTTGTGGAGGGACATGGAACAACAGACCGATGAGTGGTTGCTGTCAGCGAGCCTCAAGCCCGGCCTGGTGGTGTGCGATAATGGGCGAAATCTCGTAGCAGCTCTGGGTCTAGCCGGTTTGACGCACATCCCTTGCCTGGCGCATGTGCTGAACTTGGTGGTCCAGAGGTTCCTTAAAAATTACCCCAATATGCCAGAGCTGCTGCAGAAAGTGCGGGCTGTCTGTGCGCACTTTCGGCGTTCTCACCCTGCTGCTGCTCGCCTGTCAGCGCTGCAGCGTAACTTCGGCCTTCCCGCTCACCGCCTCATATGTGACGTGCCCACAAGGTGGAACTCCACCTTGCACATGCTGGCCAGACTGTGCGAGCAGCAGCAGGCAATAGTGGAGTTTCAGCTGCAGCAATCACGCGTGAGTCGCTCTGCGGAACAGCACCACTTCACCACCAATAACTGGGCCTCCATGCGAGACCTGTGTGCCTTGTTGCGCTGTTTCGAGTACTCCACCAACATGGCCAGTGCCAATGACGCCGTTCTCAGCGTTACTATCCCAGTTCTATGCCTCCTTGAAAAAACGCTTTGTGCGATGATGGAAGAGGATGTGGCACAGGAGGAGGAGGAGGAGGAAGCGGGATCATTTCAAAGGCTTTCAGGGCAGTCTTTCACAAGTGGCTACGAGGGTGGGTTCCTGCACCAACAAACGCCAGGTACACAATTGTCCGGCAGAAAGGGCACAGTTCTGGAGGATGACGAGGTGGAGGAGGAGATGGAGGAGGAGGAGGAGGAGGAGGAGCCATGTTCACAGCAGGGTGGCACTCAGACCAGCTCGTGGCCATTACTGGTGCGTGGCTGGGGGGATACAGAGGACACAGACGATACACCTCCCACAGAGGACAGCTTTTCTTTGCCTCTGGGCAGCCTGGCACACATGAGCGATTACATGCTGCAGTGTTTCCGCAACGACAGCCGAGTTGCCCACATTTTAACTGGTGCTGATTACTGGGTGGCCACCCTGCTGGATCCCCGTTACAAGGACAACGTACCGTCCTTAATTCCCTCACTGGAGCGGGATCGTAAGATGCGCGAGTACAAGCGCACGCTGGTAGACGCGCTGCTAGTGGCATTCCCACCTGACAGCGGGCGTACGGTGGAAGCACAAGGCGAAGGCAGAGGAGGAGAAAGAGGTCGCCAACGCAGCCGGGGCACCGGCAGCACCTCAGAAGGCAGGGTTAGCATGGCCGAAATGTGGAAAAGCTTTGTCAGCACGCCACAACAACCAGCACCACCAGCTGAGATGGAACGTCTTAGCAGGAGGCAGCATTTCACCAACATGGTTGAGCAGTATGTGTCCACAGGCCTACACGTACTGGATGACGGGTCTGCCCTCTTTAACTTCTGGGTCTCCAAATTGGGCACATGGCCTGAGCTTGCCGTTTATGCCTTGGAGGTGCTGGCCTGCCCTGCAGCCAGTGTATTATCTGAACGTGTATTTAGCACGGCAGGGGGCGTTATCACAGACAAGCGCAGCCGCCTGTCCAGAGCCAATGTGGACAAGCTCACGTTCATTAAAATGAACCAGGCATGGATCCCACAGGACTTGTCCGTACCTTGTGCAGAATAGACATGTATACCGGTGTTGTGACAAAAACTGTCCGGCCATCGGATTGTGCCCGGCCCGTACTGCGCAGGCGCAGCGCTTGCGCAGTACAGAGGACAAGGAGATTCACAAAATCTCCGAAGATGAACGGAGCCTGCGCTGTGAGTGCAGGTTCAAGCCCCACCATCCAAGAGGACATACGGTAGCACATAGTAACAGGGCCCCTCACGGGCTCGCTTCGATCGCGGCCTTGCTTGGCTCGGCTTGAACCACGGATGGTGTGGCCTTCACCTGAACTCAACACGCAGGCGCCATTAGTCTTGGGAGATTTTTGAAATCCCCTTGTCCTACATACTCAGCAAGCGCAGTACAGGGCGGACACTATTCGACAGGGGACAGAATTCGACACATCACCGGCCTTACCCAGCCATTGTTGTATTTTTGAACCAGTGTTGGCTACCTCGTCCTCCTCCACCGCCGCTTCCACCTACACAGCCACATCCACCGCCACCTCAACCTCCTACTCCATATGGACCTCGTCCTGCTAGGCCAAGATTAAAATTTTTATTTTATTTTTTTGTAGCGCACAGATCCTTTCCCCCTTACCTGCCTTTATGTTGTTGGCTCTTCGCAGGAGGGAGAAAGGCACACCGCACTACCAGCCCGTATCCTCCTATATAAAGAGGTTGAGCGGTGTACTTGACGGGCCGTGTCCACAGCCGGAGTCAAAACTCCTCCAGAGGATGATTCTCACCTCTACTGTAGGTAGAGGCAAGTCCTTTAATTGCCAGTAAAGTCAATGTCCACACCAGCTGAAACTCCAACTCTTATTCTCTCATGGCAAAATAAACTGTACTCAGATAGAAAAGGTTAGAGCAAAGAAACAGGACAGCTTAAGGTGTGGAGGAGGTCCAGGCACAAACGTAGCACATTCACTTCACTGCTTAGGTTTCTCAAACAGTTTTTGGCGCACGGTCTCTGCCACAGACATTGAGGTTGGTCTCTGCCACAGACCGGGTGTACAAGGCCCCTGCCACGGGCCTGGAGAACTTTGGTCTCAGCCACAGACCAGGGTGTATAAGGCCCCTGCCACGGGCCGGTTGAATAAGGCCTCTGATACAGTCAAGGTGACCTTGAGCTTCTCCTTCTACGAACCTAGCCCATATCAAGGGGAAGACATCTCTCCAGGGAGTCAACAGACCATTCCTTCACCGTGACTCCCGCATCGGTCCATCAGAATGATCCTCCCTTCCCTGGAACAGGGTCCCCTACACGAGGCGGCTCTGGACTCCAGGCTTTACTCCCGCCCCTAGGCCTCCATACCCAGGGCAGCAAGAACTCCAGGATAGTACCTCACCCCGGGCTAAAGGTGCCCGAGATGGAACAGGAACACATGCACCCAGGCCGAAGGCACCTGGGCGCGGACCCCACTGGACATCAGCCCCCAGGCCAAAGGTCTGCCCCTTTTATATGCTCTCCCGGCATGCACAGCAGGTTCCCCGCCCCGCTGTACTACTGCCAAGAGGGGACACAAAAGGCGC